>CM050165.1:71461207-71628707 GCA_027410445.1 Discoglossus pictus
TGTTTATCTATCTATCTATCTGACTATCTATCTATCTATCTATCTATCTGTCTGTCTGTCTGTCTGTTTATCTATCCAGTGTATACAACGTTGATGAGTTTTCAGCTTGATTGAAATACAACCATTTTTATTTGAGCAGTATCACAAAAAACTTCTACATGCATCTGTATTGACTTTTCAAGAGTGGTTTTACAGCCATGAGATTCACCCAAAATTGTTAACCAAATATGGTATAATGTAAAACTATAGATAATAAACCTGTATCAATCAATAATATAACTTTTCTGTGGTAAATAGTGAAGTTTACAATTTTGAGCGGCCAGTCAGCCTTTCTGAATCCTCCACAACCTGGCCACATATCTTATGTTAATGATAGATCATAGCCATTAATTACTGATAAAGCCCTGAGGCATTCTGTCCATCGTCTTTAGTCTAGTCACTTGCACATTGAACATGCCTAGTCCCTTTTTTGTGCAGGAGACTACACTAAAGACAATGGGCCTCATTCTATTATCGGCCGTAAAATGGCCGCAAGGCTGCGATTCCTTGCGGGGCTCCCGTTACCTTGCAATTCTATTATACGGCACCGCAAGGATATCCCCTTACAGCCGGCCGTATATCTTGCAACCGGCCGTAAGCTCAGAAATCTTTAAACGCAAAAATAAATTCAAGCCTGCACTGTACAGCTCTGTAAATGCTAGGGATCATATTGGGGGGCATGAGGATTAATAGTAACCCCCTCTCAAGCTTGCACATCAGCCCAAATCCGAGTTTACATTAACTGTTTATTTTCCGGCCGCAGCGTGGGCGGGTCTGAGGTGCTCCAAGCACTCTGGACTTTTTACATGGATATTTGACATAAATTAAAAAATATGTTTTTTACGGATCTGAGTGTAGGGGAATGTTGTGCTATTTTTGCTAACACCTACAATCATTTTATAGTCTCCTCAGAGTGCAGGATGGCTTTATTTTGGCTTTATAATGTGCTTAATTGGTGCTAGCGGGACCTTTTTCCTGCAAGTAAGCTGCGGCTCGCTTTTAGCCTTGCAGAGAGGGTTCCCGGAGCAATAGAATAGCAACCGGGCTTTTCTTGCGGCCGAAACTCTTGCGGACGTTTTAGATGAAAGGCTTTCCTGCGGCGCGTGCGGCCACAAGGGATAGCAAGGCGCCGGCCGCAAGACTGCCGGAATCCCCGGCCCGAGGGGAATAGAATAGTCGAATAGCGTGCGTCCGGTCCTTGCGGCCCCGCAGCGCCTACGGCCGCTAATAGAATGAGGCCCAATGGATCTAAATGCCTTGGGGCTCATTAGTAATTAATGGAATCTCAATTTGTAAGTGTATCAGAAAGGTAAACACATTTTTTTAAACTACATCTAAGCAATAAAGTACTTATTACCTAGTCTTTTAAAACTATACCATATTTTGGTTCTTCGCTGTTTCATTTTAAATAAAATAATAAAAAAATTGTGCTAGTACAGTGTGGTCAGACTTACACATCGCTGTTCACAAGCGCAAACCATCCAACTTGAAGGAGCTGGAGCAGTTTTGCAAGGAGGAATGGACAACAATCCCAGTGGTAAGATGTGACAAGCTCATAGAGACTTATCCAAAGCGACTAGGAGCTGTGATTGCCACAAAAGGTGGCTCTACAAAGTATTGACTTTAGGGGGGTGAATAGTTATGCACATTGACTTTTTCTGTTATTTTGTCCTATTTGTTGTTTGCATCACAATAAAAAAAAAAAACATCTTCAAAATTGTGGGCATGTTCTGTAAATTAAATGATGCAAATCCTCTAACAATCCATGTTAACTCCAGGTTGTGAGGCAACAAAACCCGAAAAATGCCAAGGGGGGTGAATACTTTTGCAAGGCACTGTATAAACAATCAACACAAAAAAACAATAACATGGAGGTTTTTGTCCTTTTCTGTTTCTGTAAAAGCCGAAAATCATCCGTAAGAGCATAAAAGGGTTAGAACATATTTTGCACCCTGTAAACCTTTCTTGTTTCATTAAAATATATAAACCAGATTTCAAATTTCCATCTCTTGTTGTTTCCCTTTATTTGCAACAACAGACTAATCCTCTGCTATTATCGTTTCCTGGAATTATTTGCAGACATGTTAAGATTGATGTTACTGTAATTTTATTTGTTCAGTCTCTTTTTGCAAATTGTTTCCATCCAGGTATTGAGGTCACACTAATGTGCTGAGCGGTGTATGTTATAGAGCACGTGTGACCAGACTGTAATGGGATCTACATTTGTGTTCAACATAGTAACACATGATCTACTTCTACCAGCGTGGTGTCCCTCACATACATGAAGCCCATACTCTCATATACTTACATGTATGGACAAGGGCACAGTGGTGTATTTCTAGTGCAGGTGCTTGTAGTTCAAGAAAAAACACACTTATTTGTCTATTTTATAAGAAACCAACAGTATAAGACATTAGTATATATTTTTTTTTTGGAAAAACATGTTTTTGGTGAAGACTGAGTACAGGCATCTATTTTGTGTTTGTTATATCACATCCTGAGAGCTGGATGATGGGGTGTGTGTTTGTAGGTATTAGTGTAGGGAGGGGTGGGTGACCGGATAGGAGTCCAGAGTCTTTATTTGGTAACTCGGTAAGATTGAAATTTACACCACACCCCTCCCCCTCACTCAAAAATGTTTCATCAAAGGATGCAGCCAGCAATGTAAATGACCACACAACTCCCACTAATGTCATGTATGCCTCCAGGGTCTTGTAGATGCATCACATGTTTTTTTTCTAATTAAATCTAACTATTCAGTAATTCTCCACATGTGTTCCTGCATGCATGAGTGCTATATGAAAAATCGCTAAATGGGGCATTGTATCGTCATAGCACTTAGACAGCACTATGGCGAATCGTAGAGCGCTGGGTGGGGATTTGGCTCTCAAAATATGCACTATTGGGAGCTTTAGCTCTAAGCTGGGTATTACAGGGAAAAAGAGCGATATAGCAAATCAGCGCTCAAAGGGGTAGTGTTAAGCGGCGTATATACCTGTATGACTTTTCCTGCTTAATTATGCTCTTAGTCAGACGAATATTTTTTCATTGTGCAATGATACGTTAACGTCTACATGCATCTACCAGTCGATTTGATATGAAAAATCTAGGTTGCACAAATGTGAAATAATAAAACCAACACATCTGTCATACATTATATATATATATACTAGCCACTTGCCTGTCAAAAATGACAGCAATAAAATTTGCATTGCAGGCCTCGGCCAATCCACAACTTTTGCAGCCCGCAAATAGCGCCTTTGCAAGCCTCCCCCCCCCCCCTACTTTATAGGCTTTGTCACTCATTACAGGCCTCTGCCAACCTGCAGCTTTTGTGTCCCGCAATGACTTTTTTCCCCCTTAGCTCCCTCCCCTGTGTCTTTTTCCACCCTCTCCCCCCTCTCCCTCCCCTGTGTCTTTCTCCCCCTCTCCCTCCTCTGTGCTCCTGATGTGAAACCATTTGCGGACTTGGGAAATTGTTAAATTTGCCCAAGCCCGAAACGTGTTTCCGATTTACGGGCTTGAAAAAAATGTATGGTTTTACGGACGACATTTTTTTCCTCGCTTAGCCATTTTCAGACCTCCCAAAAACGGTAATTAAATATCAAATTAGCTTGTAACCTCACTCACAGGTTCCTTGTCTCTCCCTCTGTGCTGTGTGTGAGGTTATAAGTTAATTTTGTAATTAATTTGCGTCTTTTGGTGGTTTTCCGACGGCTTCCGAGTTACGGGCTTGAAAAAAATGGCAGCTGTTAAATTCGGATTTTAAAGTTAAGTACATGTAAAAGTTAGATAGTTAAATCCGTAATCCGTTTGGAGCCTCTCCCCCAATCAAGCCAGTCACGTGCGGGCCTCACAATTGCAGAGCCTGTAAAGCCAGTCACGTACGGGCCTCATTGCGCATGCGCAACCCGTAACTTTTTACATTGCGTTATCAACAAACTTGCAACTACGACAACTATATATATATATATATATATATATATACTGTATATATATATATATATATATATATATATATATATATATATATATATATATACACACACACACACACACACACACACACACACACACACACACACACACACACACACACACACACACACACACACACACACACACACACACACACACACAGGTATAGGAGCCAAACAAAATATTGGTATTTCCTCAATGTGTGTCCCAATAAAACAATCCTTACAACAGTTAGAAATACCACCTTAATGAAATTGCCAGCAGGGGTTGAGTCTTCAAATTTCCAATTCCTCAATGTGACATGAAAAATACTGTTTTCATAGTTTTTGCTGGATTTTTTCTAGCCTCCTATCCCCTCAGTTGACCTTAGTCTTGTTCTGCACTGTAAGGCAAAGTACATGTTAGAGACTCACTACCCTCGTTTGGCACTAGCAGAAACGGGGACCCTCTTCTCGCTCAGTATTATTATTATTGTTTATTTGTTGTTACAACATATTGTGTAGCGCTATACAGGGGTTCAAGGCAAAACACAATAGCAATATTAACACATTGCAAAGACTGGAGGGCCCATAGTGTCCATGGTGTATTCATAAAGCGCCATGCAAGACTGAAAACTCACAAACTGCATAGCCATAATTGTACCTGACCAGGTGTGCTCCAAAAGTAGCGTTACCACACCTACAAACACTTCTTAATATAAAACAATATATATTTCTCAAGGTATGCTTACAGTGTTTTTACCACAAAAACATCTTAAATTATTCAAAGATCTACTGCAATAATATAGACTTTCTTCAGCTGATCAGCAGCTGTCAATACAAGAATGTCAGTAAGTGTTACAGCACATGCCTTTAACACCCACTATGGCCAAAAAGCAGCTCTTATTACGTTTGCAGTCTGCTTATAGTTTAGATTGTTTATTACAGCATTCAGTAGACCACAATCTGTTTTGGGGGGCTCTGTTATAGAATCTGCTATTTCAAGCTAAAATATTAGGGCTCACAATGAGGTTCATAATAATTCTATCAGAAAACTTCATTAGATATAGATCATTTTTCCAGAATTAAGTAATAGAAAAGAACCAGAGCAGTACATGGCTATGTGGTCTGGTCTAGGCCAAGAAGGACAGAGTCTAGGATCACATAACCCTATCCATGGGGCAGTTGGCTATCACAGTTGGCCAGTTTGGTGCTACAACATGGTATAAAGAGAGAGGCATTGGTGTAGGAACTGGGGGGATGTGGGGGACAATCCCCCCCCCCCCCATATTTTTCAAAGTGTATGTTTATGTGTAGAGAAGGAGTTGTATGGTATTGTTATACTATACACGGTATACCCCCCTAGATTTTCTTAGGCTCCTACACCCGTGGGTAAATTTACATATGTGTCTGTGCATGGTATTTTTGGAATGAGGAAATTGCAAATGGAAAGGTGGAGTGGTAACCAAGGCGTGGGCCTAAAGCAGCATAAAACCTAAATACAGGTAATGATGATGACATATCTAAACAGACATTGTGCTGTACGTCTAAAATATACCTCTGGATACACATACCAAGGTTAGATTGAAGACTTCATTACATGAGTGTATGGATTTCCACTGACAAAGCCCATACTGTTTCTTATTGAACAGACCATGTCTTATTTTACAGCCTAGGTGTGGTTTTCTCCTTGAAACACAGTAAATAGTCATCCTGAACCAGTATGGGATTTCACGCTCTCCTTTTCTCCAGTCGTTAATCTTGATGCATGGCAAAAGAGCTAAAGGCTTCCAATTACCAAGCAGTCATTAGTCACTTAGTGAAACAATTGAAATTAGTTGGAAGATGGACGTGCACACGTGCACATAATTCTGACACAACTGATTTATTACCAGATGAAGCCTGGGATCATCTAATATACTTGTATAGATTAATTGGATTGTGTTACTACTGTTTGTTAAATAGTCTACAGTTATTGAATAAATGTATATATGTGGTCTCTCGAGCAGTTAAACGTCTAATTTGGTTAAAAACATAAAAAGAACAGATCATTTGTTAGTGTATTATTAGAATAATGTGTACTTTAGTGTAATGTGTTTATATATGTGAGTTACTCCATACAAATTTGAAATGCGTTTGTTAAATAATATACATTTATTGAACAAATGTATGTATGTGATCTCTCGAGCAGACCATTTTGGTTAGAAAACAGGAAAAAAAACATAACTTGTTATTACTGTACTATTATACGTGTATATTTTAGTGTATTGTGTATTATACACTTGTGTTATACCAAATATTTTCATAAAATATTAAAATGTAATAATTGAAGAAAAAATGTTCTAAAATGAGTTCAATACTTACATAATTGGAATACCTAAATCTTTAAAATAGAAAATGAAAATAATGATTTTTTGGAGCGGTGCGTAAGTTGGTACCTTTGATCTTATGATGATAGATAACGAAAAGCATGGGCTTTAGGAATTAGGTCAAAGAAATTATGAGGCATTTTAAAATCATTAGTATAAATTGTATATACAGTACAAATCCTGGTTATCTAGCACCTAACCAACCGGCGCTCTCAAGCAACCGGCACCGGCATCAATTCCCCATTTAAAAAAACTCCTGCTAAACCGGCACTATCCGGCAGTTCGAGACTGCAAAAAAAAACTAACTTTTTTTCTAATTATTTTTCCTGGGCCTAAATGGCCCAGTTTAGGTGCTGATGCCCTTTTAAAGGCATTTTGAGGGTTTTTGGGGGGTTTAAGGATGGTTTCAACCCTTTTTTCTGGGACTCCCGATTAACCAGCAACTACAGTTATCCCGCAATAGGGAGTTCCCGTAGGTGCCCGGATAACGGGGAGTTTTCTGTAGATTTACTATGTTGTATTTTGCGAAAATATTTATTGTTTAGACCAGTGGTTCTCAGTGGCTGGTCCTAGGACTTGTACTGATCCATGAAACATTATGTCACTCCTCAGGAACAAGAAGGATGAGGAGAGTCTAAAATTATATGCATACTGTTAGTTACCTTTACAGAGGAGTTTATCTGCAGTTATAATGTTGTTGTGGCATTCAGTCGTATCCAACTCTCTATGACCTCATGGACCAAAACACATCAGGCACATCTTTATGTCCATTAACATGCTGATTCATGGAGGAGATACTGGAGTGGATTGCCAGTTCCTTCTCCAGTGGGCCACAGCATACAGCTCCTTGCATTCCTAGGTGGTATCCCATCCAAGTACTGTGCAGGCCCAACCCTGCTTGATTTCAGGGTAGTGTGACCTGAATGGAATTGAAACCCAGGTCGCAGTGGTGAAAGCACAGAATCCTTACCACTGGACCACCATGGAACCCAGTTATAATGTACTCTATTCAAATCTGAATAAACCTACATGAAAGTTTAGTGCTCTACATGTAGTATCACCCTGTTCAAAATGTTCTGTATTTTAAGTTAATTAACAATAAAACAACAAGCTGTTCTCACTTTTGAGTCAAAATCTTAAAGGAATACTGTAGTCAATGTTTTTATTTATGGTTCCTAGAATAACTGAATTTGATAATGTCTTTTTTTTTTAAAAAGTAAAAAAAAAAATACAACATAAACTTAGTTTTCAGATTTTCTGTTATATGCAATTACCGCTATTATATATTGCATACTTCATTTTCTTAACTGGGCTGCTTCTTCCAGCTTCTGTCTCAACAGGCTGAGTGCTTGTAAACTAATGAGGTCCTGTAGTTGCAGCTGCCACATTCCCACGGTGAAGGTAGAAGCTTCCTCTCTACATTCTCCTCGTACCTCATGAACTAAATCATTGGGAACCAAAAAGGCAGCAACCACGGCAGCATAAATGGATATAAAGGGAATAAATTAGAGGCTGTATTGTTTTATTATTTACAGCCAAAAGACACGGTCCTCCTTTCTTTGCAATATGTTCAAATTGTTTTTTCCTTGTACTTAACCCCTGTATAGCGCTACGGAATATGTCGGGGCGCTACAAATAAAGGCTCAACTATAATAATTCTGTTAAGTGTGTAAGTCCGTACAGATCTGCGCACATGGTGTGCGCAGTGGGCAGAGCATTGAATGCACAGGAGTGGGAGAAAGACATAGGGGAGAGGGGAAGGAAGACACAGGGGATGGAGAGGGTGGAAAGACGGAGGCGAGAGGGAGAAAGAGACAGGGGGGACAGACACAGGGGAGGAGTGAAAGACAAAGAGGAGAGACTGAGGCGAGAGGGAGAAAGAGACAGGGGGAGAGACACAGGGGAGGGAAAGGGGGGGAGAGAAAAATGATACCGTTAATTTTTAAGGGCAATTTGCTAGTAATGATAATAATTCAACAGACATGTTGCCTATTTTCAAGTGTAATTCTTCAAAAGAGCATATATTTTTTTTTTACCACTGTGGTCTTTTAAGAAAAAACATAGTCACACACTGTTTGTGTAAATAAAATGTTACTCAACTCTAGTTCTCCAATCACGTCATGAGAGGTCTTTACAAGTGCATGGCTTTATTGTGGTTTTAAGACTATCAGGAAAATATCTGTGGTGTACCTTGTCGTGGTGAAGGGGTTTGTGTACTTCAAAGAAGCTGGGAGCTATACCATGTAGGGTCACCCAAGATAGACAGGTCATAACAGAGAGGTCAGACAAATTGCTGTCCACAGGAGAAGGAACTGGCAACCCACTCCAGTATCTTTGCCAGGAAAACCTTATGGATAAGCACAATTAGAAACACAGACGGATGTGTCTGGGTGCTGTGGTCCATATGGTCACTGAGAGTCACCACGACTGAAGCACTGAACAACAACAACAAACGTGTAGAAAGCCACCTTTAACATTTCCTTTCAATTTAATTGGCTATAGAGGTATAGATGAGGACACATTTTTAGGAGTACATTTAGTTGTTTTTGTTAGTTTTAGAGATATAATGAACTGTATATTGCTGAAGAGGGTCATGTTTTCTATTGAAAAACACATGGGAAGTTCCTGAGGGCTGCATGCAGCCCCAGGCACCTTGTTGCCCACAATTGATATGGATGCTGCTTCTTCATTCAATCATGTCCGACTCTCCGTGACCCTATGGACTGCAGCACGCCAGGCACATCTCATCGCTGGTTGTGCTTATCCATAAGGTTATCTTGTCAGAGATCCTGGAGTGGATTTTCAATTCCTTTTCCAGTGGACCTCGATTTGTCTGATCTCTCTGCTATGATGTCCCCATCTTGGGTGACGCTACATGGTATAGCTTCCAGCTTCATTGAACTACACAATCCCCTTCAGCGCAACAAGATCCAGAAGAACATATGGATAGATGTGATTACTAATTGAAAAGGTGAAATGAGCAGCAACTGGAGTTTCTCTGGTGGATGAAAATTCAGCAACAACATCTGAGGTACACAAGCAGGGTTTCTTAGCTTTAGGCTGTCCGTGTTCCCTGTGAAGGCCTTTATACATAATGACAAACAGAGACTTTAAACTAGCCGTGTCACCGCGTACAACGGATTTCACATATATCTTCAAACAGGTGAATATGTTATTATGTCAGCAAAACGGTAGGAGTCATCCAGCTATAATAAAATAATACAAATTTGCATTGTATTGAAAAATAAACCTAAAATGGTTACAGGCTCTTCTTGTTTATTTTTGCTGAGTTTTTTTAACTTCATTGCTACAAACCCATACTTTATATTGGACTGTATATCCCAGATCTGATAGGCTTGATTGAAGGGCGTTGTCTCTGACCGAAAAACAATTATATTGGATTCCTTCTGCAATTTAGTAGGTTTAAATGCATATGAAAGTGAGGTGGGTTATTAATGCATCTGAAAGAGGAGAATTTATAGTGTCTGAAAAAAATTGTTTGCGTGAAAAAATTCCAAAATAAACAGTTAAACGGTTAGCCTGAAGTTTGCTGAATTTCTTGCATTTGCAAACTGTTTTCTCTCAATGTTGACACCCCCTGAAATTCCCAGGGAATATTAGCATAAGTAATACATTGTATCATTTTGCCCTGGGGATTCTGCAGACATGCTCAGTTAGCACTTGAAGTTTTCCTTACTGTGGGAAGTCACATGATTTAAGACACTTTCCTTTCCTTTAGCCAATCAGCATGCACATGCGCTTTTATATTGGGTACATTCTTTTAATGAAGTACCTGATATGCGTTGTGCCATTGCTGGGGGTGTCTACATCACCCCCAGCACATTTTTTTTTTCTTTGCAAAAAATGTTTGCATTTTTTCATGCAAACATTTTTTGCTAGGTGGGTTATGATGCATTCTACAGGATGCTCTCATAACCCACCTCACTTGCATATACCTTTAACAAATCTCAAAGAATACTACTTTCTGTCACCTAATCAGTGAGGATCTATGCTGCATAATGTAGTCCACCTATCACTCTTCGTTGTACAATACCCATCCTACAATTCTGGTCTTGATAACTGCACGTTGGAGATTTCTTGTCATACATATGGATAATATTGGTATCTGTCCAAAGCAAGGGATTATGACATCTCTGAAGAATATGCCCAGTTTCTGTAGTATAGGAGACAGGTTCTTCCTTTTCTCAATAGCTTTTTCATTTTCTACAGATTTACAGAAATCCAAGCATGGCTGGGAGAAGCATATGGTATGGTGAAACAAATTTATACTTTTAGGTAGCTAGGTTTTAGATGGGTTGTTGGTTCTTATCATTGATCAAATCTATCTTTATATGCTTCCAAATCCTCAGGAGGAAGTCCTAGGCACCATCTGAAAGTAGAAAGTATCTTTGAAGCCACATCACACAGTGTACGGCATGTACTAAATATTGATTTGTTGGAGAGGTGGTAGCGAAAGTGAAACTGTAAAGATGTAAGTCCCATCATGCATCATGGGATGTGAAAAAGCCTGGTCACTATGTCTTGTTCTCTGGCGTATCACTACCCGCTTAGTTGGTTGACTGAACAACACACATTTATTTATATTTATTTATTTACACACACACACACACACATATATATATATATATATATATATATATATATATATATATATATATATATATATATACACAACTCTGTGTCTGGGGGCCTGTGTCAAGAGGGTATTAGAATAGAAGCAGAGCTGAAAGATTATAATACATCACAGTTTTTGTAACCATAACATTCTTGTTGCAGATATAGCCTATAAAAAGATCTAGAAATAATTGTTATTTGTAATTTATATGACAATATATGGCAAGCCTTGTCACTCATTATCACACATCATTATCCATATAAGCTGCAGTAGTGGTGAGGATATTTGCCCATTAAACACTGTATAATGAATACCATATATGAGCCATTATAGTATAATTATTATTATTATTATCAGGGATCCGACTTACATACAAATTCTACTTAAGAACAGTCTTGTCCTTAACCCGGGGACCACCTGTATATGTCTTTAGCACAACTTGCCCCTCTACAATAAGAAACAATCCCATGCTGTCTTCTACCAATCATAGTTGACATCTCATGATGTTTTTCTCAATCCCTGTGACTAATAAGATTCTCACTGTAAAGATTAACTAGCAGGGGATGAGGAAGGGTTTGCTTTTAGGGTGAGCTTACAGGATCTTGAAAGTGTTTTTGTCTTTTAAAACAATTTCTTCAATATTTTTCAGTGTGGGACCAGAACTGAGGAATCACTAAATGCATGAAACAATTCTGTATATACCAAATACAAAATTACTCTTTTATTTTATTCTTTTATTTGTTGCCCTCCAAAATCGAATAGGATAATTAACAAATAAAAAATTACATTGTTGTTGATCTGTCCATAAGTCGTGTCTGGCTCTCTGTGTCCATATGGATGCAGCCCACCAGGTACATCTGTCTGTGTTCCTGGTTATACTTATCCATACTGCAATGTGTTGCCAGTTCCTTCTCCAGTGGACCGCAGTTTGTCTGACCTCTCTGCAATTACTTTCCCATCTTGGGTGATCCTACATGGTATAGCTCACAGCTTCATTGAGTTACACAAGCTTCTTCACCACGATAAGGTAGTGATCCAGAAGCAGACTATTCTATTAAAGGAATGTTAACATCTATGCGGTTTGTGGTCGTGTAGCCTCGTTTTCATTTTAATCGGCCGTCATTTTTTTTTGTAGCTTAGTCAATTTTCGAGTTCCGAAACTCTGCAAATTCGGCTTAAATTTGCGTGCAACCTCACTAACAGACGTCCTGGCTGTCCTCCCATGCTGTGTGTGATGGTTTTTTTTTTGTATATTTTTTTAATTGTTTTGATTTGCGCGGTTCAGCTGTTAACTTCATATTTTAAGTCCCAAATCTCGTAATTTTTTTTTCTAAGTCCCGTGTTCCTCAACTGCTTGCAGCCTAAGGCAATCCCGCATTTTCAATGCATTTTCAATGCCTAAACAGCTCACCTCGCTTCACGAGGCTCGCAGGAGCACCTTCGTTGCCCATTTTGTCTAAGTCCCGCGTCTTTCAATGCCTCAACTGCTCGACTCACTATGCGATACTTGCAGGCAATGAGCACCTTCGCCGCTCATCACCTAAGTGCTACAAGTTTTAATGGCTCAACTGCTGGACTCGCTACGCGAGGCTCGCAGGCAATGAGCGTTGCGCAACTGCTCGCCTCCGTACGCCTAAGACATACGCAACAGCGCAATTATAATATGTGATACTAAATCCCATTATTCTTTCCTTGGGCTGCTGTATCCTTGTGCTTTTCATTGTTTGTGCCTATTAAAATAATCATTTATATGTCTATAAAGACACAGTTTATAAGTAACCCTAACGATGCAATTTGGCCTGTATTGTATCCATTAAATGCAAGCATCATTCTACTATGGCTGGTTACTTTAACCCTGTGTGCATCAAACTTCTTTACAAGCGTATCATTGTTTTTCCTTTTACAAGTTTCGCCCGACAGGTTTGGGAAACTTTCACTCAGCATTTTGAGAAATACACTGCAGAAAAAAAGAAAAACTCCCCAATTAGTTAGCAAAATAGTAGCTCAAACTAGGCAAAACTGAGCATTTCATATTTATAAAGCAACATCTAAATAATATTCTGTAGTTAAATGGCAGAAGTTCCAAACGAGTTGATACCACAGCATACATAAAATGCAAAACTTGCTAATATCTGTATTGGATTTTGCAAAAAAAAGTTCAGGAAATGGAAAATAAAATGAATAAATGCAGGAGCAAGCTACTAACTTAGTTACTTGTGGATGTGGATGATTTGTTTTTTGATGCCAGGATATTTATTCTATTTCTATGTGTAAATTAAAAAACCTGTGGCAGTGTTATTTAGGGGGAAAAAAAGCCAAGGTACAATTATAAAGATGGCGACTGTAAATAATTCCATATGGTAACATGACATTAAATGAGCCTGTTTTACACGTTACTAAAGAAGATTTTTTTGGAGTGAGTGAAGTATAAAATGCTCAGCTATTATTTCTTGTGGGTTCCCTGGTGGTCCTGTGGTTAGGATTCGGTGCTTTCACAGCTGTGACGTGGATTTGATTCCAGTCAGGGAACCAAGAGATCACACTACCGAGAAGCCATCCAGGGTTGGGCCTGGTCAGTACTTGGATGGTAGACGCCCTAGAAGTACCAGGAGCTATATGCTGTGGCCCACTGGAGAAGGAACTGGTAATCCACTCCAGTATCTCTGCCATGAATACCAAGTGGATCAGCATGGTGTGAGATCACGAAGAGTCGGACACGACTGAACAACGCAAAAACACACAAAAACATTATTGTCGTATTCCCAAAAAAGTTTTTTGCAGTCTTGCCTTCAGCGCTCATTTCAAGCCTCTCCCACCGTCTACTTTACAGGCCTCGCGAAGAGTGGCTTTGCCGCTCATTGTAGGCCTCTGGCAAACCGCCACTTTCATGCCTCGCAATGATCGCCCTCATCGCTCATTGCAAGCCACTCCCCAAAGTCACTCATTGCGAGCCTCTCTCCACTATATAACCCCTGTGTCTGTTTCCCCCCTCTCCCTTTCATGTGTCTGTTCCCCCCTCTATCTCCCTCCTCTGTGTCTCTCTTACCCCCTCTCTGACCCCTGTGTATCTTTCCACCCTCTCCCCCCTCTCCCTCCTCTGTGACTTTCTCCTCTCTGTCCCTGATCAAGTCTTGCATGGCTCCCATTGAGCGCCTATCTAGAATTTTTTCAAGTCTTGCGTGCCTCGCAGTGACGCCTTTGAAAAAGTAACACTTAGCCACTCATTGCTAACCCCTAAAAACAAAAGTCTTGCAGGCCTCACGATGAGTGCCTACGAGGCCCGCAATGAGCGCCTTTGGCGCTCACTGCACATGTGCAAGCACGTAACTTTTAACATTGCGTGATCAACATTCGTAAATTCCCACAACTACCGTATTATATGTGATTCACTTGCCAACACGCTTTTGCAGTGGGGGCAGCCTATGAATGACTTATTGACCTCTTATTTTATTAGATAGGTTTCCAAATACAAGTGATTAAAAGCTCTGTTTTCACATACTCAAACCTTTCAAACAGTCCCTGCAAAGTCCTATTGATAATAGATGTTCTAGCAAGCCTCCTTTCGTAAAATGCTTTTGAGAAACAGTCTGTAAGTGGCTAGTACATCTCTTACCAATAGAAACACTTTGTGCATAAGCTGTGGGAGCAGACCTTTGCAGGGACTGTTTGAAAGAGTTGAATAAGTGAAAACAGAGCTTTTAAGCACCTGTTAATAAGTGTTTGTTTGCATCTCTAAACTGGTAGTTTATTTTAATATGAAAAACAGAGAGACTTCTATATACCTCTAAAAGCCTTGCCCCTCCATGACATTTTCAGGGTGGAAGCAAACAGCTGGTACTCTCTTTGAAAATTAATTTAATATTGAATAAAACCTATAAAAGTTGTCCGTTGTGAGTCCGCTGATAGACCTAAAGTGCGGGGAATCGCGCTGCAGAGTGTCGGAGTTGGGTGACTGGAAAGGGGAGAGAGAGAGGAGGCAGAGAGAGGGAAGGAGGGAGGCAGAGAGGGAGGCAGAGAGAGGGAAGGAGGGAGGGAGAGAGGAGGCAGATAGAGGGGGAAAGAGGAGGCAGAGAGGGAGGCAGAGAGAGGGAAGTAGGGAGGCAGAGAGGGAAGGAGGGCGTCAGAGATGGAGGTAGAGAGAGGAGGCAGAGAGAGGGAAGTATGGTGGCAGAGAGGGCGAAAGGAGACAGGTGGAGAGAGAGAGAGAGAGGAATGAGGCAGATAGAGGGAAGAAGGGAGGCAGAAAGGGAGAGAGAGAGGTAGAAAGGGAGAGAGAGGAGGGAGGCAGAGAGAGGGAAGGAGAGAGGCAGGGAGGGAAAGGGAGAGGCAGGGAGGGAAAGAGAGAGGCAGGAGGGAAAGAGAGAGACAGGGAGGGAAAGAGAGAGAAAGGGAGGGAAAGAGAGAGGGGAGAGAGAGAGCACAAAGTGTGCAGAGAGTGCACACACAAAGAGAGGGCTTACAGACAGCGAGAGAGAGCCAAAGGGCTCACAGAGAGCGACAGAACAGACAAATGAACATAACATATGATACTGTCATTTATGACGGGCAAGTTACTAGTAACTATTATAAATCATTAAATGTAAATTGTATTAATTACCAACACCTAATTAAATTAACTAGCTCTTCCTGGCAGGGCATTACAGTGTTCCTTTAAATAATATGTGCAAAGCAAAACAACTCACAACATTAATACTGATACATAAAATGGACTTGTGGAAAGAGCATTAACATTCACAAAGCAAAATGTTAAACAAATCAAAAGCGGACAAGTTTATTCATTGCCAGACCCCAAGGTGTTCACTGCGGCCCAACTGCTGAGGAAAGAGAATTGAAACTGCCGAATGGCCGTTGTCTTGGGGCGACCGCTTCCTTTATAATGCATGTTTTACTGCTCTTCATGATGATGATCTCTCCTCGTCTGTCTTCCTTGCATGGGATCACTGGGGCATGTTTCCCTTCAGAGCAGAGACATTATACAGAGGGAAGGTGCTATATAAATAAGTGTGATGCTCCTGAAGTGTCTGGCGTCAGGCAGTGGGACTCTGCTCTACAGCTGTGATCCAATATGAGGATGAAGGGAAATAAATTAGATGCAGAGCACAGAGACTGAATAAAACACAAGGCATTACATGAATCCACTATATGTCTTGAAGATGACAGCATTTTACAGACTCTTTAACTTTTACTCTTATTTTCCAGTAAATTCAAGCAAAATAAGAGGTACTAATGTCACACTCACCTCTTGGATCGTTACCTTGTCATACCTTGTGTACCTCAATGAAGCTCTGAGCTATACCATGTAGGGTCACCTAAGATGGGCAGAACAGTCAGCAAATTGTGATTTACTGGAGAAGGAACTGGTAACCCACTCCAGTATCTTTGCCAAGAAAACTTTTTGGATAAGCACAGACAGACACAAAATGTGCCTGGCATGCTGTGGTCCATTGGTTCACAGAGAGTCAGGCACAACTGAACGACTAAACAACAACATGATGAACACTGCAGCGTATTTAGGAGCGGTCAGTGAAATTGTGGTCCACTGGAGAAGAAACTGTTAACCCACTCCAGCATCTTTGCCAAGAAAACCTTTTGGATAAGCACAACAAAACACAAGATGTGCCTGGCATGCTGTGGTCCAAAGGGTCACCGAAAGTCAGACACGACTGAATGACCAAACAACAAGGTTACGCTAAAGATCCCTAGTCACGAATCACCTATAATTTTGTGTACAATGGTAGGGACAGTATTTCCAATAGATATTATTAAGCTAGTAACAATTCCAACAAGGACTCAAAAAGCCGTCTAAATGACGCATTGTCATGAAATTCAAATGTATAGTTTAGAGGATAAAATAGAGTAATAGAAGTATATTTCATAAAAATAGATGAGTACAAGAACAAGAGGCCATGATTTGAATTTTGAAGGTGGAAGTCTTTTAGGTAAGGTGCAGATTTACTACCGTATAGAAAGGCTGGTAGATAAACAGAACTGCCTTCCAGTAGAAAGATTCGGGGCACGCACAATACAGGAACTCAAGCATGCCTGGGATATGCATACAGCGATCCTTAGGAAATATTAAAGGGGCACTTTAACGCCAAGTTATATATCATACATTTAAAAATCAAGTTTTTCCATTGCAATTTTTTTGCATTAAAGAAGATTATTTTACATTAAGAATTTTAATTCTGTTATGTTAAGAAAGCTAACTCTAAAGCAACACAGTAATAGATCAAAAGCAATGTGTTTATTCTACACTCACTGGCTAGTGAATGTAACTGCTTAGGAGGATATCTTCTCTAATGTCCCTTTACCTTTCTTTGAGCCTCATAACAATTGAAAGTCCGCAACTCGCTCTCAGACGGCCACATGTCTGCGATCGAGTTGCGGGCTCCCGTTCGACTCTGTTTGGGATGCTATTCAATTGCTCCAGGTCCGAGTTGCGATCCTTAAGCCAGCTTCGTAAACCATGCACTGGTTCTGAGCAGTTGTGGGCGGGATGCATATCAATTCACTGAGTCCGTAACCGCCCATTTTGCATCGGCCAATAGAAAAAGAGAATTTCATAATTACGGCAGTAAAACATGGCGGTTACGAGTCAATCAATCAGGTTTGGCAGTCCAATATGCGATCAGACTTGCAAGACTTCGAAAATGAAGAATTATTAAAATGAATGCCAATACTGTTCTAGTCTATATGGGTGGCCTGATATGTATTAACTCATTGATACCCGAGATTATTTAACCCTGAAATGACATATAAAAAATAAAACTTATTACCTGTAGTTGTGCAAGCTAAAGACTGTTGTGCAATTAATTCTAATATTTGTAATCTTTCGCCACGTAATTTATAGTGCAGGATTACTGTTTTATTTGCATTTACAGTGCTACGAATTGGTGTTTAACCCCTTTGCGGGTCCTCACGAGTACATGTAGGATTTTCTCCTCCATTTGCGGTTTACGAGTGTGGATACGTTGCGAGCTTGGGGAATTGGAGCAATTGACGTACAACAATTACGTGTTGTACGGTCGACATTTTTTTCAGCTCGTAACTTGTAACCCGATCCGTGCACGCAAAAAGACGCCAAGTGAATAGCAAATTTGACTGCGATCTTACTTACGGGCCCTTGTAACTTAAATTCGGCCAATTGAATGAGACTCTATATTTGGCTAGCTTTACATTCAAAACAATTATATTGTTATTATATACAGGAATCACAAGTTTGTGTCATTAAAAACATGTGAATTGTTAACTATCCCTGTGTATGATGGAGGAGGAGTAAACAATCCCACCACGTCTCACTTTTTATTATTTTTCAATGGTACAAATCGCTATTTTTTTTTTGATTCCCAAAAATTATTTACATTTTGATATCTTAAATAAAATATAAAAAATAGCGTTTCTATAATGCCGGGTTTTATGGAGAATGGGCAGGTTTGATTGGATTTGTTCGTATTTGCTGTCTGACTTCTGTGTTCATGGCGGCCAAACAAAAGGTTAGAGATCCCATGAGTGGGATCAGCCGGCGTCAGCAATACAGAGGTTAAGGATCCATCGTGCTGGCGCGTTAATATCAAGCATACATAAATTAACACTTCTTAAAAATGATAACACTCAAGTTATCAACGTGATTGTTTAATTGCATGCTTGAGACACGTGATAGCCGATCTTAGGCTGGCATCATACCCAGAGATAATGCACCCTGGCAACAGGAATTAGATTATTTGATGAGAGGGACACATTTTTTATAGGAAGCAGGTGGTAGAGATGCGAAAAGGAACTGTATCCTCATTACCATTGGATACTAGTATTTATTGCCAGAAACTGAGCATCAGAAAATATATGTTTCAGACTAAAATATTAGAATACCTTATAACAAATGCGTTACATTTTTCAGCTATGTAGATGAGCATATGGCGAGACTCACACCCGTCTGTGTATGCTAAACGCCCAGCAGGACATTCTTAATATGGTACCTAGTCAGTCTGTGCACAGGGAGGCTCTAACACATTGCCGGCCCTTACTGGTTCCAATTTTACACTCAATAAAGCACAGTACCTTTTACACAATTCAAAAACTAAGACCAGAAATAGCCCCTGAAGGCATACATTTAGAAAAATAGTATTTGCTTAGAAAGTCATGTGTAAAAAATGGTATATTGGTCAACAAAAAAGTTGGAAAGAAATGGAACTAAGCAATAGGGCAATCTGTACTGATTTTGTCAGACGCGGAGGCTGCACAGGCTTCCTGGGTCATCACGTAGCGTCTCGTGACCCAGCGGAGCCTGTGAGGCCGTGAGCCAATCAGTTGCATCGGGGGCGTGTCGTGCGTCTGCGTTTTGTGCCGTTTGGAACAGCAGCCCGGTCTCCCATTTCACCCTCCATTTTTTTTTTGCAGTTTGTTAATATTGTATTTTTCCTTGTTCTTATCCCCTGTACAGCGCTATCCAATATGTTGGCGTGTTACAAATAAAAGCTTATAATATTTCGTAAAAATTTCATTTTTTTCCAAACCAACAACATTAACAATTGTGTGCGCAATAACCATAACACTATTTCTAAAAAAAATTCTTAGCAGAATACCCGACACAGCTACCCACCTGGAAGGAATCTTGAATATACCTTAGATCTTCATTTAGTTCACTTGGAAGACGGTCACTTTCAATTGATACTAAACAAGATTAGGTTCTACTAGATGCACCTTTCCAAGAATTCAGTCAACTATGAGAGATGTCATTGTCCAAGATGGAAGCCGAGTTTGCTTAAATTAGTTTTTTCATTGAAAATCCACTCTTGGTGATAGCGTATATAGCTAATAACATTGTTAGTTTGTTAGAAATGTGAAATGTTTCACAAACCCAATGGTCCTATAGGTGCCAATCTTAATTTTTTAACAGAACTGAGGCGAGATCTTACATGTACCTAATGTCCCAAAATTGAGTATACTAGTTGAACATTGATGGCTGTTTTAATATAATATTATGCCTATTAGTAAAAATATGATGCTTCTGTGGTCCTTGCATGCGGCACTCTACCAGTGGGGGACAGCAAGCCGCCCTTAGGCACTTGCTATTCATCCCCCATGGGTAGGAGAGCATACCCCTCTTCATACACAGTCCAGTATATCTCAACGGTACTCCTAAATACTAATCCTAATTCAAGAAAAAAGATCTAAAGCCCAGAGAGGCCCTTCTAAGGACGCAGGGGCTTCATATGAGGCTCTTTAAGTGAAATAGATTGTCCGTCACTCCTTTATATATTCATATAAATACATAAACATGTTCTATTGCTTGTGAACATAATGTTATGCCATTCTAATTGGTTTTCCTCAGAACAATAATGAAGTAAATCCATATTAAATCGTCTATGTCTTAAAACATATTCTTTTTTTATGTGTGAACAGCTTGAGTGTTGTTACATTTTCTTCATATACTTTTCAACTCTGCCTTTTTGAACAGTGCACTTCTGTATGTCTTCTTTTTGATCCCACACAGAAAACTGTATAACTCATCAGGGTTAGGGGCTTCACACTAAGATTCAAACCATTTGGCATCATAAAAAGAACTAAGGAAGCCATTGTTTTTGCACATATACACACACACATCGATTTACAGTGCGCACTGCTGCCTCTTCTGTCCCAATATGTCTCCTTATTATTATTATTATACTTTATTTGTAAAGCAACTACATCTTCTGCAACACTATACATGCTTTAACGCATTGTAAAATAATGGAGGGTGCCATCTTTGAGCTTAGAATATAACATACAAAGTGTATTTCTTGTTTTGTTTTTAACCATCACCACTGGTGTTAAAGCATAATGTATAACATCTAATAAGATAGGTGCATCTCAATATCATATATTGCAGTTGATCTATATACTGTATTTTTGATGTTCTTCCATAACTGTCAAGGTAAATATTCTGAGACCTTCCATGTATTTATGTATAGGTCAGAATCAAAGCCAGCAACACAAGTGATGATCATAGTGGAATATAAAATGCTGTTGTGCCCCCTGGGACTTTACCAGTGAGATGTTACGTTGCCTTGGGAATAGTCCTGCTTCAGGCAAAATGTCAGTTATTCAATGTATCTCTTTGATCATACATGTTATATAGACTGAACTTTATTTCTCTTTTGTTATGTTGTCCTTGAAAAGCAACATGTTCCCTTGTAGATTCTCAAAAGATATTAACCTGACTGTATGACTTTTTTTTAAATGCATTCTGCTCGTGTTATGCCAAAGAATGAGTTTAGCATATTATTAAAAAAATATATAACTTACTTTTTTAAACATTTTATTTTTATTCCATGTGACTTGATTCACTATATGTCCTCCTTTGTTACTGTGTCGCTCTATGAGACTTCTATGTATATTATGGCTGTGTATTAGTGCACATTATATCTCCAGGTTCAGTGAGTGAGCCAGAAACAGATTTGTGCACAGCCATGCTCATTCCCCCATAATTTATGCAGAACCCTCCTAGTGTGGCCTAGCAACAAAGGAGGACATGTAGTGCTTGATCAAATCTTCAAATGGCACCATATGTAATACAAATAAAAAAAAGTTTTTTTTAATAATATTTCATTCTTTGGCATACAAAACTCAAAAGTCAAACTTTAATTCAGCGGTCCTTTAGATAGATGTTCCTCAAAATAAAAATTAAGTTCTTTACTTTGAATTCTTGATAAAGTTTTCAAGTAAAATGTATAACAGATTAACGTATTGCTAATAACAGTAGATTGCAGTCTTTTGGGTTTATTAAACCCAATAATATCCATCTTTTCTCTTTCCCCTTCTCCCTTTCTCTACCTTCTCTCTCTCTCTCCCATCTCTCTCTACTTTAAACAGAAGTTTATGGCTACATATGACAAACTTTGAGTTTTTTAAATATTGATGACAATGGTATCATGATATAATAGTTGGGAGATTTTTAGCCAACAAAGAAACCGTCAGCATCTTTTATATGTGTGTATGGTATAAATAGGCAGACATCCTCCAAAGATGAATCCATGAGAATGATTTGATTTGATTCTGTTACTGTGAATGTGTTTTCTTAACATCCCTGCGTATCTCTACAATGTTTCTATTGAATAGCCTTGTTTTGTTTTGCGCCTTTTTCTCTTCAAATACGGAACCCAAAAGGATTAAATTTAATTCCAGACACAGATAGGGCAAAGGTTCCCACTACTACAGATGAAAGCCCAAAATTCATGAGCAGGCAATTTGCTCTCTTTTGCTGGATGGCCATAGACAATGCCGGAATGTCTTGCTTTTAGCCACCCTGACAGTAGCCTTTAACATTACTGCTATTGTTCCGGATGTGGGTCACTGCAAGCCTGTACCGAATGCTTCCAAGAGCAAAGTGCCAGCTAAACTGTTTTCTAATTTGTCTTAATGAGTTGTCACACCAAAGTGTTAAGTCCACCTTTCTATGAATGTGTCTGTTTGGGTGAAAGTCTTTTTGTTTGGAAACAGCAGCTTAATAAATGCCAGAAAACATTAACCAGAGCTGAGATTGATCACAATGAAGCCTAATGCAGGTCGTCTTCGGTAAGACATTTTCCTTAAGTTCTGTATTGTCTCAAGTTCTTGCTTCAAATTCGAATTTCACTTACTTTGGAGAAAAATGCTTTTGCTGATGGACCGAAGTCTTTCATCCTACTGTGTTACTATGTATGCCGTTATACATTATCCACAAACATCTGTTTGACTGGTCCATTATCAACAGCTATAAAACTTGTCTTGCTTCAGGACATATTTTTATTATTAACTTTTATTTGTATCGCACCAACATATTCTGTAGCGCTGTACAGGGGATAAGAACATGGAAAATACAATATTAACAAAATCAGAAAATGATGGGCCCTGTTTTGAGTTTAGAATCTTTGTAGAGAGTGTTTTTTTTTCCCCAAAGCACCCTACAAGACTGGAAACTCGCTACTTAATTGTACTTGGAATTCCAGGTAGTATGATTTTTAAACACCCACAATGTATAAGGTTCTTGCCCATTTTTAAAATATTTTCAAATGTTTATGTATTTATTTAATACATGTCTGGGCTATTATTCCAGGAACTAAAAATACCTTTATGGTATTTGTCTCTAGACAAGCAGCAGTCACTTTGTGATTTGTTTCATGGCGTTACTGTTTGTGACCATGGTCTTGTTTGAACATCTATTATGGAACATATCTTTTTCTGTAGATAAGAATAGATTGCTACGCCTTGTTTACTCATTTTCTTTCCATAATCTCAGTGGCAGTTCTGTAGGTGCCGGGTTAAACCTTATGGAGATTATGCTTTCACTCCTGATTCTTTTTTATTCGGTCCTAAGCTTTTTATTCCAAAACTTCATCTAAAAGCTTTATTATAGTTGGTAGGTTTTAGGAAGATTTGAACCAAACTAATTTAAATATGTTTGGAATAAGCATAAGGCCATTATGAGGATTTATTAAGCCAAGCATTTTATATAGATTGAGTGTCCAACATGATGGCTCTGTTTTTTCTTGTGTGTTTGCGTCGCTTAATCGTGTTCGACCCTCTGTGAGCTCTTGGAATGCAACACACAGTGCTGATCGACATGGTTTTCATGGCAGAGATACTGGCATGAGTTTTCATTTCCTTCTCCAGCGGGCGACAGCATACAGTTCCTGTTGTTCCTAGGTGGTCTCCCATCCAAGTACTGACCAGGCCCAACCCTATATGGCTTTGGGGTGATGTGAATTCTTGGTTCCCTGACTGGAACCCAGGTTGCTGTGGTGAAAGCACTGAACCCTAACCACTGGACAATGAGGGAACACCTGATCCAACATCAAATCTAGATTTCTCTGTTTCAGAACCAGGTTATCCTTATTGTTTGGGTGCATTGGGAAAATGCAAATTAATGGCATCATGTCTATATTCATAATTTATATACAGCTGCAGGGCAAAATAAAAGTGCTGTATTTAAATGATATGCACTATTATCCAAAGATAACATGAATGGGTTGGTAATGATCACACTTGGTGCTATGCCATGTTATTCAGAATTCTCTTTGATAACTTGGTCATTGAAATATCATGAAGATACCACTTAGAGAACAAGTAGTAGCTTATAGCTATCTTTCAAAGTCTCAAACACTGCATTGTCTTTCCAAGTCTCAGAAGCTTGCAAATGCAGGGCAGATATTAGAGAAGTATTACTCTACAGATAATCTTCCTATCTTTCAGGTAAGAAAGAGGTCCTGATCAGAGGTGGAGTACTGCCAGTGCAACCGGTGCAAGGCATAAAGGACTCCTGCCTCTGAGGAGCCCCCCCGGACCACCCGCTGGTCCTCTGTGGCCCTCCATGGTCCCACTGTGGTGCCCGCAGGTCTTCTGTGGCCCCAGCGGATCCCCAGTGGCCCACCACAGCCCCCTGTGTTCCCCTACAGCCTCCTGTGGACCCTCTGTGGGCCCGCTATGGCCCTTTAGGGTCCTTGTCGATCCGCAGGTCTTCTGCGGCTCCCTTGTGAGCCCCAGCGGACCTCTGCGGCCTCCCTCTGCCTTTTGTGGCTCTGATGGTCCTTGCGGCCCCTGAGGCCCCCCGCGGACCTCTGCAGCCCCAATTTTTCTTTTTGCACCGGGACCTTCCATACACTAGCTCTGCCATTGGTCTTGATTGCCGCTGACACTTGATGTTTAAGTGTTAATGCATCAAAATTCTACACTTGCTCTGAACGATGTATCTGTAATCCTCCATATTCAGGCCAATCACCTCATCCTGCTTTAGTTTTTTATTTTATAAGATTATGTCTCAATACCATGCTATTTTGTGAATCCTGACTGGAGTGAGTCATATAAGTTGCTGGATGACAGCCAGGTCTTCAGTTGGGCTACAACACCTGTTTCAATGACTTTCTTAAACATGGAAGGTTTGAGAGAGGCCTCTAATTAGTAAATACTTTTGAGTCCAGAGAAGGCATTTTAGGAGACATCTAAGTACTGCTTCCTATAGTGAAATTGGAAATATACCTGTCTGCAAAGAGCATTGTAAAGTTTTTGTGAACACACAATTAAGTTCATGCACTCTACTAGAGGCTTTGTGGAGCCTGGCTTCTGATTACAAGCCATGGGGCGAGGTGATTGTACAATGTCTTCTTCACCAACATTGTCAGTGCTTGTTCAGGGGGGTGTAGTTGTGTCGCTCAGATTCCTAGGTGCCTTCTGGTGTCATTGTATGGAAGGAGTTCCATTTATGGTATAATTTAAAAATATAGGTAATAAAAAGTACATTTTCAATTGAATGTTGTTTCCTACAATAAACTATAATTGAAGTTTGCTATTTTGAGCTGTCAGTAAACCATTCTGATCTACCCACACAAGATTCAAATCTTTTGTTTTTAATAAGCCTCTTGGGTATTGAGTCTTGAGTGCCGTTTTCTTTTAAGCCAGTTACAAAAGGGGTTCACAAAATAACAAGATAATTCCATTTCCATTCTACCTTGGATATTTCCTACGTTTTGGTGTAATCTGATTTATTTATAGCAAGGACCTTACATGAATGATAGTTTCTTCTGTAGCTATGCGATAGTAAAATCCCTAATTTGTTCAGTATTTCCTGAGAAAGCAAGTTTTCTGTAATCAGCAGAACTATTTAGTAGAAATAAGGATGCAGATTATAAAATACATTTTTGTTTTTTGATAGATCTCTATCAACTACTCAGAATAGTTAGTAATTAAAAAGTTTCACCAATTATCTATACATTACTACTTTAAGTCTTCATATGTTGGTTTATGAGGTCAACAAATACTTACTGTATCCATGCTCTAATAGATCAGTAGCAATTAACTGACTTCACCCACATACTCCTAATGAGGGGAGAATGAAGTTATAATTGCTTCATTTGTTCTGTGAAGAGTTACATAGTGCTGCTAGATTGCAGCTATCTTTGTAAGAATATTACTTATTGTAATAATTAGTTCTAGCCTTCTTCTGCTATTTAATTGGACACTAGGGTATCCCCAAGACTAGCACTCGTTAGCACGTGCTCTTATTCCATATCTTATAATTAGTACACTCCTATATATCTTCCAACTTTAGGTTTCACGGTGGTCAATGAATCTGGACTGCCAAGTAGGGGCTTTATTACATGGCTCCCATAAATTTTTTTAGGAGTAAACATTACACATAGGGAGCTACATAGCTATTAAATTCCTCCCTCAGCAAAGCCTTATAAATGATCACTACATGTGATATGTTATCGCCTGTAACTGAGATTTTGCCGAAAATCAGATTATATGGCTCCTGCAAAAAAATCTAATCCTAAATGTTCTGGTAAAGTCCTGCGGGTGCTTGCTATGAGTTTAAACCCTACGTGTAAACGAAATCTTCCACTAAACCCCTACAGAGAGCACTTGTGTAATAGCCATGGCCGGATTACCCATTAGGCCAACTAGGCAGCCGCCCAGGGGCAGTTCCCTTTGAGGGGCTCCACTTCTTTAAAAAAAATGGTTCCTGGCTTTAAAAAAAAGGACTGGCTTCTATGGGATAGCCACCTAGAACAAGACAGTTACAACAGAAAAAGGCAAAAATGGATCCGTGCATACCTTGCGTATGGGCTCCTCCACTTCACTGCCTAAGGGCTCCAAAAGGGTAGATATGGCCCTGGTTACAGCTCTCGCTATATTTAATGATATACCATTTCTTGTTGTAAAATGGCCTCCCCAAAATGGCCTCCCCACCCCTTGAGCTTTGGGAAGCATAATTTAATTTAATAATTTGTATTATGTCCACTACTCCTAACAATAATAATAATATAATTAATTCCAAAAAGCAAAGACTGTATTTCTTTTTTTTAAACTTTTAGCCCATTATCAAGTCAATTTCTTCAACATACTATATTGTCAATATGGGACGTTATTTCAATTTAATGTGCACTTGAGTAAACCTTAAATTAAGTTTGTACAGGCTCTTGAATTTTGCACATAACATTGTAGTAATTCCTTAGTGTGCGTGTGTCAGGGTTTGATATATATTTCTTCTTATTCAGTAATCTCATTAAATATTTACAGTGACTGCTATTTTTCATTGTTTCTATTCATTTAGTGGTGTACATTGTGGAAAAATGTTGTTGTATAAGAATTGTGTGGAAAATACTGAAACGTGTCCAATATTTAAAATGAGCTCCTAGCGAAGCGTAAATGATGATGCTTATAATATATTTGGTGCAGCATCCTGTAAAGTGTTTGTTAGTCATTAAGCTTCAGAAGTACATTATGGAGTGTAAATGCCCATTGATATCAATAGCTTCCATATGTGGGCTGGGATTTATCATGACTGGCCAAGTTAAACCTAAAAATCTTCAAATAAACACTATTTTATGATTTTTTTTTTGTTAAAAATAGTTTTAAACCTTATATTTCATATCCATTGTTTTTTTTTTATTGCTGATCTATTACATTGAATATCTAGTCAACAATTTGTAGTAAATGAGTTAAATGCGCTACAGTGCTCATATTGTTGTTGTTTAGTCGTCCAGTTTTGTCCCACTCCCCGTGAACCTATGGACCACAGCACACCAAGCACATCTTGTGTCTGGTTGTGCTTATCTGAGAGGTTTTCTTGATAAAGATACTGGAGTGGGTTGCTAGTTCCTTCTCCAGTGGATTTGTCTGACCTCTCCGCTATGACCTGCTCATCTTGGGTGACCCTACATTGTATATGGTCACCCATTGTATATTAAGGGAAAGTGCTCATAGACAGAAATAGTGATTACTATATGAAGCAGCATCATAATAATACAAGGAATAAAATCTGTTTGTGTTCAACCTGTTCAGGTATTCAAATAGGTAAGAAAATTGGATTAGGTGGAACTATTTTTTAATTAAATGTTTCAATGTTTTCAAGCCTGACCATGAAAAGTAGCATTTGTAGTAGACATGTTCTCCATTATCATTTTCTTCTGTCAATTCAGTTTGTATTGGTACACACAGTACTTCTGTGTACAATTACATCAGGAATTAATGGAAACTATTCCAGACTCTTGTATTGAGAACATTCAGCAATGTAGTAGTTAAGAACTTCCTAAAACCATTATTCTGTTATCAAATATTTTGCATAAACCTGTGATAAATTATTGGGTGTATTGTATTGTTACCTCTGAAAACAAATTACTTTATTCATTGCATTTTTTTCAATTTGAAAATATATTTCTAATATATACCAGTAGAACTCAAACTTTTTTGGTCTGGGGACACCCGGGTTTCCTTCTAATACACATAGGGACTGCCTTTGAGATCCAGAACTGGGTGATGCCAATTTTTCAGTAAGTTGAATAGCAAACATTTTAACTGTAGTTAAAGGGCCATGGAAAGCAGCTTTTTTATGCATTTAAAAGAGCATTTTGTAAACATTAAAAACTTTTTTTGCATGAAAAAGTCCTGTTTAAACTTCATTCAAACTAACAAGAAATGCAAAGAGATCTGTAAATCTCATTGGCTGACGGAGGCAAGCCCCCAAGAGCAGTTACAAATCTGATAATGTTTTTGAGCTGAGACCTTCATTTGGAAAAGGAAACATATTTTGACATATTATGGAAAAAATGTATATTTCTATCTATCTATCTGTCTATCTATCTGTCTATCTATCTGTCTATCTATCTGTCTGTCTGTCTGTCTGTCTGTCTGTCTATCTATATATCTATCTATCTATCTATCTATCTATCTATCTATCTATCTATCTGTCTGTCTGTCTGTCTATCTATCTATCTATCTATCTATCTATCTATCTATCTATCTATCTATCTATCTATCTATCTATCTGTCTATCTATATATCTATCTATCTGTCTGTCTATCTATCTGTCTGTCTATCTATCTATCTATCTATCTATCTATCTATCTATCTATCTATCTGTCTGTCTGTCTGTCTGTCTATCTATATCTCTATCTATCTATCTGTCTATCTATCTATCTATCTATCTATCTATCTATCTATCTATCTATCTATCTATCTATCTATCTATCTATCTATCTAGGCATTAACAATGCAAACATCAGATACTGCTTAATTTTGCCTGATTGGAGCATAGGCAGTATATAGTATTGCTTGCTTTTCTAGCAATGAAAGTGTTAAAGTGCACACATTATTAGTACCAGTTAAGGTACCCTGCCTTATAACTTTCTATCAGTAATCCCTCTTCTGAAGGCATTGAAAATGCCTAATACATTTTTGTGCAGAAAATGATATCAAAGCGCAGCCGTTTTCAGCTCCAGTACTATTGTGCTATAAATTATAGATATAACAGAGAGACCTGTTTAAATTGTAGTCATAACTTCTGCAGCAGAATACTGTGATATATTTTTCTGCTGCTGAATTTTACAGAAGTTGCGGTTAAAGCTGCAAAATAAAAGGGAGAAAGAGAGAAATACATGTACCTCTAGGCATAAACATCTTCATTGTGTCTTGGCATGAATGTATCTGTACATATTTTATGTGTTTATGGGAAAATAACATGACAAGTTCATTTTGTTTTACTATGGAACATATACAGTAAGTGTAGGTATCTCATTGAAATGAACGGAGGGACATCTTTAGTTCTTGGTAAAAAAGCACAAATTAATTTGGGGTTTTTGACAGGGGCGGGCTGTCCTGAGACAAATTTATTTTGAGGATTTTAGTGATAACTGCAGCTCTTATAAAAATATATATATTACATATAGTTCCAAATCCGACCACACTGCATCTTGTAGTTAACTGCTAGATCCACTGCTTATATACTCTCCTCTATGCAATGACATATTTCACCTTTCTTTTGGGATTATTATATCCGTAAAAACCAAAGGAAAAGCCTGACACTGGGATATTGGCTCTTAATTAATTAATTGAAAAATAATTGGCATGTATAAAAAAACTGATTGTTCACTTTTGTACATTATATATGTTGGGCCATAATGCATATTAAAGGCACCCTGACATTATTGTGATATTCACTATTGTTTGTGCTGCATTTGTATGCTAATGTAATGCTTAATAAAATCAGTGTTGGAGACGTTGGCGATGTTGGTCATGCTTTTGCGTCCCTCACAAAGCGAGGCGAGCCGTTGACGCATGCATGACTTAGGCTGCAATGAGCTCATTGCACTGCGAGCCTCGCGGGACTTAGGCTGCAATGAGCCTCGCGAGGCACGCAGTAGATTCAAACTGATAACTTGAAAACACCAAAATAATTACCGTATTGGTCCGAATATAAGCCGCACCCGCATATAAGCCGCACCCGTAAAGTTCAAGGTGAAAAAATAGAAAAAAGATAGTGCTCAAATTTAAGCCGCACCCGTAAAATTGGAGAGAAAAAGACTCTCAAAGTGATCAGCCATTGCAAGAAACAGGCTTTTTTTGCAGGTTACAGGCTTTACAGGATGTTAGAATCACTAAAACCGTAAATCGCTATTCAATACTGCAGTCTAAAGCACAAAAATCGGCACCCTTGACTCGCAATCACGCAAATCGGCAGTAATTTTGTATTCGCGAATAGAAGTCTTACGCGTTACAAGCAAAGTTCGCAAATCGGCAATGATTTTTTGACGGTCACAAATATAAGCCGCACCCTTAACTCGCAAGCTCAAAAATCGGAAAAAAGGTGCGGCTTATATTCGGACCAATAGGGTACAACAAAATAATAACACACTCACACACAGCCCAGGGGGAGAGCCTGGGAGTGAATTTGCAAACTAATTGGCGGTCGAAAAAACGTAAAAATTCTGAAACAGCATGAAAACGAGACTCAGCAAGGCTAGGCACTCATAACTTAGAAAATACACGACGCCGAAGACAGTAACACTTACACGAACAATGCCAGGCACGCGGGAATCAACAGTGCTCAGAGGAGCAAAAGCCTCACATTGTGTGGCAAACAGCATTGCCAGCCTTACAATTGTATTCCTGTCATTTTTGACGGGCAATTTCCTAGTAATTATATATTAACGTGTTAATGTGCAGCTCTGGAATTTACCTGTGTGACTGACATACTGAGCTTATTTCTTTGTTGTGGTATTATAATCTATCCCACTGTTATCATACAGCTTGATTACTCCCTTACTGTAATCATGCACACACTGAGACACAAATTTACATATCAAACTACACATTAGCATATCTGAGATGCACAGTATCATTTGTGTATCATAATAATGATTTACTATATTGACAAAATAGCTAAAACAATGTGTAACTAGATTCTACTGCACCGTAGAAAATAACCCAGATTGGTTTTGGGGGTGAGAGTCCATTTCACATTATTGGTGCTTTAAGCTAAGTAGCTGGTAATAAAATGATTTATAAATTAATACAGTAATTTATTCCTGGGGGAACTGTCAGTTTACCGAGGAGCGATGATGGCAGAAGCTGAAAAGGAGCAAAGGAATTATTGTTAGTAAGGGAAGTCACCTTCCATTAATACATCTGGTAACTCCAGTTTTGGTGATCAATGCATTTTGTTGACTCGTTACAGACGATTTACCAGCACTCGATTTAGCAAAGAACTTGTCCAATGTTGTCTGTTTCTGACTTTTTTTTTTAAATGTTGTGATTACCGTATATACTCGAGTATAAGCCGACCCGAGTATAAGCTGAGGCACCCATTTTACCACAAAATACTGGGTAAAATGAGTGACTCGAGTATAAGCTGAGGGTGGGAAATGTGCTGCTCCCTGTGTCCCTCTTGTGCCCTCTGTGTCCCCTCTCTCTCTCCCGTGTCTCTTCTCCCCTCTCCCTTTCCTGTGTCTCTTCCCCCCTCCCTTATCACCCTCCTCAACCTCCCTCCTCATCCTCAACCTCCCTCCTCATCCTCAACCTCCCTCCTCACCCTCAACCTCCCTCCTCATTCTCAACCTCCCTCCTCATCCTCAACCTCCCTCCTCATCCTCCCTCCTCATCCTCAACCACCCTCCTCATCCTCCCTCCTCATCCTCCCTCCTCATCCTCAACCTCCCTCCTCATCCTCCCTCCTCATCCTCAACCCCCTCCTCATCCTCAACCCCATCCTCAACCCCCCATCCTCAATCTTCCTCCTCAACCCCCCCATCCTCAACCCCGTCCTCAACCCCCCATCCTCATCCTCAACCCCCCATCCTCAACCTCCCTCCTCAACCCCCCTCCTCAACCTCAACCCCAACCCACCTCCTCAACCTCAACCCCCCTCAACCTCCCCCCTCAACCTCCCTCAACCCCAACACCCCTCCTCAACACCCCTCCTGAACCCTTAGGTTGAGGATTGGGGAGGGAAAGAGACACGGTGGGGGGGTAAAGAAACACACGGGGGGGGGGGGTTAGAGAGACACGGGGGGGGGGGGGGGGAGTGACTCGAGTATAAGCCAAGGGGGCCCTTTTTTGCCTTAAAAAAAGGGCTGAAAAACTCGGCTTATACTCAAGTATATACAGTAATACTGGATTTTCGTTTGAACATAGCAGCCTTTTTTTGACTAAAATATTAATATTGGATTTGATGAATATAGGGCTTATGAGTATAGAGGTTCCATTTTATATCCATTAGATTGTAAGTTTACGAGTTTTCAACATATGTACATTTGATTCTAAGCTCAAAAACAGGGCCCTCCCTCCATTCTTTACAAGGTGTTAAGTTTGTTTTTTGCCATGTACTCAACCCCTGTACAGCGCTACGGAATATGTTGGCGCGATATAAATAAAGATAATAATAATAATATCCAAATCAAAGAGCTGCTTAAACTACCTCATAAACAGGCCATGTGTCACTTATTCTAGATCACCAACTAAAATGTATTTTAATAAGGTTAACTGTTTTTTTTTTTTTATTTGTTGTCTATATGGTCGTGTGTTTAACTAAACATTATAAAGGACCAAATGTTAATAGAAATATATCAAATAAGCAAAAGGTTTTAGCTTTTTTATACAATTTTTATTTGCTTGAGGCATTCATTTCGTGTTTTTGCAAACTTGTGGTTGTTACTTTGTAGTCTTGCTGAAATGACTGGCAGTTCCTAGTGGCATATTCCCATTGTGAAGTCACAAACTTCCTGTGCATTCATAGTCTCCTCCCACATCAGGAAGTGATCTACTAAAAGCAAAATGGCAGGTTGTCGGGCCACTTTTAAAGGGGACATTGGGAGACTTTTTTTATAAAAGTATTTGAAAACGTACAACTGCATGTTCTCTTCATGTTTCAAATGATGCTCTCAAAGCAGAAAAAAATATATTTAAATGTTTAACAGTTCTGGGACCTTCCTCTATCAGCCAATCAGCAGTGATACATATGTATGAGTAATACTGCTTATTATACTATAGTTTATACAGGATTTAATTCTTTTTTTTTTCATGCAAATCACAACTTTGTTAACTTTAAAAGGATGCTCTTTTAAATATATGAAAAAAAAAGAATTGTGTTAAATGTCCCTTTAACCTATGATATATGTTAAACTCAAAGAAAGAGATGAAAGTAAAATAATATAACCCCCAGACAAATCTAAAACTGTGACTCCCATTAACCTGAAACAAGGACTATGATTAGCTTACATTTGTCATCAGATGTAAGAAATGTGGATTTAGAAAATGACATTGAAATATGACAGCACGCTCTATTAAGGGGACACTAAATCAAGAAGACAGCATTTTATTCAATCAAGCATTTTTAGTAGAGATTTATTTTTGTGAAATTTAAGGACACTTCAAACATTACTGTAAGTACCTCACTAAATATACTTAAAACACTGTCTTATTAAACAATAGAATATTGTGCATGGACGCCTTCAAAATTAAAGATTTAATATTTCTAGACTTCTCCATATATTCACCCTTTAGTAATCATGCCCCCCTCTCCCTGGGTACTGATGAATGTAAATGGGTGAGTGGCGTACTGGATTGTTTTTGTCTGACGTGTTCTTACAAGATGGTGCTTTGACTTGTTTTGTATCAACATGTATACCTATTTTATACCATTTTTTTTTCATTCGACTTATTTTATACTTACTTTATATGCTTTATGCATAAAAAATAAATTATTGTAACAATTAACTAATAATGCCTCTTACTTGCATGTTGATACACCTAGGGCCATATTCAATTGCAAGCCCGCAACTTGATCGCAGACAGCCAGATGTTCGTCTCCGATTGCGATGCTATTCAAATGCTTAAGCCCGCAAGTTACAGGCCCAAAGCCGAAACCGTAAACCATGCACTGGTTCGGAGCAGTTCAGGGCGGGAACATGATCAATTCCGCAAGCCCGTAACCGCCGATTTCGAATCAGCCAATAGAAAATGAGACTGTCATTATTAGGGCATTAAAACATGGAGGTTACATGTCAATTAATTAACTTCGGGGGTCCGATTTACGATCATAACCAAAAAATAAAGCATTATGAAAATAAATGCTAATACTATTCTAAGTCCATATGGGTGGCCTGATATGTATTAACTCATTGATACCCGAGATCGATTTAACCCCGAAATGAAACATGAAAACAAAGTTAATTTCCTACCGATTTAGCTTGAGTCTGTTGTGCAATTCGTCTTGCATCGCTCTCCCCGTTATTTATATTGCAGTATTGATTTTTTATTTGCATTTAAAGTGCTACGAATAGGTGTTTAACCCCCTTGCGGGTCCTCTCTAGTACTCGTAGGATTTTTTTTTTCATTTGCCGTTTACGTGTGTGAAAACATTTACGGGCTTGGGGAAATTGAACAATTGAATAGCGATTTGCGATTTTAGCCTTGCGAAAGTGAGAAATCAAAGGCTGCTGGAGGCTGTAAGTTACGAGTTTAATCATCACCAATTTTTCAAGGCCGTAACTCGGAAGCTAATCGGAGCCTGCAAAAAGAAGCTAATTTAAACCTCAATTGAATGAGGCCCCTAGTTCACTAACAAAGTGCAACTACAAAATCATGTGCCAACTAAAACATTCCATTAGATCTACTACGTGTAGGTGATATTGTTTAACTACCACAAATACACATTATTTAATAAAATAATAGAAATGCTGAATCTGTGGCTAGACGTCCTTTTCCTTCCGAAACACGCAACTGTAGTCTCAAATATTTTATTATATCGCCTACCATTGCCTGAATTTTCCTTTCTTCATAACCAATGTCATATTTTCTATTATTGTATTTTTTGCAAATAAAATTAAATATAATCAATATTTTTTTTTTTCATACAAACTGAACATTAAAACATATTGAACTGTCATTTTCCCCCTCAATCTTATTTTCCTGTTATATATGCTATTCGTTATACTAATATTATTATTATTATTGTTTTTATGTAATTTCTTAATGCTATTTACTTTAAAGGGCCACTGTGTTCAAACTTTCTCTCTATGGGCTTTTAAATAACTAAACTGGACAACTGTTTTTTTACTTATTAAAAACATATTGTCTTTGCATTTTTATTTTTTTATACAAAGCTATTCTTTCCTGCAGGCATCCATTTTATTTAAAACAAAAATAGTAGAGGTGCTCATCTGAGAATGAACAACACCTAAGTAGGTTTGCTCTATAGGCCTGGTCACCTGCTTAGAGAGCAACCTCTTTTAGCCACTTGTGCTAAACATATCTGTATTATATCAGTCTGGTCTCGCTCAATAGAGTGATCCATCCCTTAAATACCAGGCAACTCTACCCTGAACAGGAGAAAAAACAAACCCCAGACATATGTGTTGGCCTCTATGGGCCTCATCAGTGATGTGTAGCGGTCCATTTTATTTTGTCAGCCGCATCTGAGGAAAAATACTGCTTTCATACTTAGCTATACAAAAGCTTAATTATTATTGTTAACTTTTATTTGTAACGCTTCAACATATTCCGTAGCGCAATACAGGGGATAAAAAACAAGGAAAAATACAGCATTAACAACCTTCCAAAAATGGAGGACCGTGTTTTGAGCTTAGAATCTTTGCAGAAAGTACATTTTCCAAAAGCATCCTAGAAGTTCTATAGTTACTATAGTAGAAAGATGAGTTTTTGTTGCTTTAGGAGAAAGATGCCAGAATGCCAGAGCTTTCAGTTGCAGTAATAGAGATACCACATTACTTACCATTGTGCCAATAAAAAACTTAATGTGGCAAACATTCCCACAGCAGCATATAGAACGGAGGTCTACGTACACCTCCTAGGTCCTTCAAGTTGGGGGTAGGGGCCCCAACCTGCATGACTGAGGAGATGGCTGGGGGATTTTATAGGCTCTTTTCGTGCATCTTCTCTATTCTGCCCCCAGCTAGTCATGAGTGAGGTACCTACCTGCCCATCCTGCTAGAAGAAGAGAAAGAGGGTTTTTGCTTGGTTAAATTGTGTTGAGAGTTTATGGTGGAGATCTTGATGGTACTGTGTGATTGTTCTATGTATAAAATAAAAAAAAATATATATATATATAATATATATATAAATAAATAAATATTTATATATATATAAATATATATATATACATATATATATATATATATATAAAATTTGATCAATAAGAGTGAGCGTGCATTATGCTCTCATTTGCATATCCCCGCCCAGTTTTCCCAGAGTGCATCAACTGTATTTTGTGAAATTTGAGCAGGAAATACGTTTATTAACTTATTTTTTAGACATTTGAATGGGATCACTAATGTACTATTCATTATTTGTACTATATATATATATATATATATATATATATATATATATATATATATATTGAAGAGTGACACGGGCTGTTACATTGGAGAAACCGGACAAAAAATGCATTTAACGATTAATTTACACAGGCATTCAATAAGAAAGCATAATGAAGACAGTTATTGAAGCCCAGTAGGACACCATTTAATCAGAATGATCACTCCATCCAAGTCAAAATATTCAGAAGAAAATTTAAAAGCATCCAAGAGAGAAAAGTATTTGAAATAAAGATGATCACATTCTTCAACACTAAAAACACAGGACTTAATATAGAATTGGGTTTTCTAACACATTATCAGAATTTCATGTGATTTTTTTTCCTCTTATACCATAACAGACTTAGCACTCTTAGTGGGGTGTTGTCCAACAGGAAAGATATCACTGTGGACTACAGTGCTCTGCTTTTTGTATATATTGATGTATATGTGTATATATGTTTCCTTTTCTATGTTGTGTTTATTCCCCATATGTGTATTTAGCAGATGATGTCAGATGCAGTTTCCACTCTCTCTGCATCTGCTGTTATTATTCAAACTGGGGGTTCCATCTTATGTCAGTATTTCTTGAGACTTGATAAAGAGAGGTTAAGTTAAGCCTCTCGAAAGCTCGTCATTATAAATATGACGTTTGTCCAATACAAAAGGTATCAAATTATATTGCACTACTCATTATTAATATATATATATATATATATATATATATATATATATATATATAGATTAATAATTACTAAATTACTATATATATATGTGTATATATATATATATATATATATATATATATATGAAATGTTTTATTTGTTGTCATAGCAGCGGATGGTGAGGTGAGACCTTGGGAAGGTTTGAAATGGTTGGCTTTACTATCACAGTAGGCCCTGGACGTGGGTTTTGGGCATAAAGGGTAATGTCTCTGACCTGGCTACTTCCCTCAATTGTTTATGGTTATTGTTTATAATTATCTGTCATATTTACAAAAAAAAAAAAAAAAAATGTGTGTCTGTTTTCATCCAACAAACTGTCTAGTTCTTATGGAGAACATATCACTGGGCCGTGCTTGGTCACGTAATAAATAAGAGGCTTGTATCCCTTTCTAAATATTGTAGTGTAGTTCTTCAAAATAATGCATTTTAAATACATGATACTTTAAACTATATATATATATATATATATATATATATATATATATATACTTGACATTTTGATTATGTACATTTTTTATCGGAATCCTCAAATAATATTGTACTTATTCGCACATTCTCTCCCAACAATGCATATTAATAATATGCCATGATAAATTAATTTGTCTCCTGTTTCCAGGCTGAACATGTGGCAGGATTTTGTTTCCCTTATTACATCTTGTATAGCACGATTGAACATTTAGGTAATCATGTCACACTTGAAAAGCTATATTGGCTTACATTTGGCATAAGTATTGTCAGTGCTGCAGCTGTTTTCTGTAATCTTTTCTGAGTGAAGGAAACGCTTGTGATTTATTCTATCCCAGTCCATGAAATATTCTGTTTCTTTCTCCGTTGCAAAGAAAACATTTTTACTGACAGACTGCAAAGCGAGGTACATTTTTTATCTGCAGGCATCTTTTTTATGTGCACAATATTGACTTTCTAAAGAGAACATTTTTTTTTTATTGTGTGTAGTTTGAATTGTTGTTCTTAGGGATCTGTGGCTGCTCGAGATTGATCTTCTCAATACAAAGGTTATGTTGTACATAATTAAATATCGCAAGAGATGTGATTCCTCAGAATATCATTTCTAGTTTTTCCAATAGATGCTGCTTACAAATGCAACCTACTAATAAAATAGAAATTTGTCAAGTATAAATAATAATTACTATTATTAATATTGGTGAGGAAAAATACTGCTTTCATACTTGGCTATACAAAAGCTTAGTTCAATAGCCAGTTGAACAGCTGGCTTGGATGAGTTTTTATTTGTTTTTCCTTGGGGTGGTTGCTTTGAATAGCAGTAATAAGATTTTCTTCAATGATAAGTATGGTCATGTCCTATAGGTTATTATACAGTTATCGTAGTTCAAGAATAAATGCACTTGAAGTATGTAACAAACTAACAACTTTAGTTAAAAGAAAATAAGATTTTTTTATATGATTATATAAAAAACTAGTTACTTGCTCCTCAAAAATGACAATATAATATTGTCTTAAAAAATTGTGTCTTCTGTTTGTGTGCCCTCTCTCTGTGTACCCTTTCTCCCTCTCTGCACCCTCTCTCTCTCTCTGCGCCCTCTCCCTCTCTCTGTGCTCACTCTTTCTCTCCTTTCTTATCTCACTTCCTCCCTCCTTCTATCTGTTCCTCTCCTCCCCCTCCCTCTCCTTCTCAATCTCTCTCTCCCTCTCCTTCTATTTCCCTCTCCTTCTATTTCCCTCTCCTTCTCTTTCCCTCTCCTTCTCTCTCTCTCTCCTTTTCTCTCCCTACCCATCTCCTTCTCTCCCTCCCCTTCTCTACACCTCTGTCTCCTTCTCTCTCTCTCCCTCTCCTTTTCACTCTCTCCCTCGCCTTCTCACTCTCTCTCCTTCTCACTCTCTTTCTCTCTCCTTCTCTCTCTCCCCTCCTTCTCCTTCTCTCTCCCTCTCCTTCTCCCTTACTATCTCTCCTTTCTTCTCTCTCTCTCTCCCTCTCCTTCTCAATCTCTCTCCCTCTCCTCTCTCTCCTTCTCCCTCTTTCTCCTTCTCCCTCTCTCTCCTTTTTACTCTCTCCCTCCCCTCCTTCCTTCATTCTCCTTTCCTCCTTCTCTCTCCCTCCCTCCTCTCTCCCTCCCTCCTCTCTCCCTCCCTCCTCTCTCCCATCCTCCTCTCTCTCCTCTCCCCCTTCGGCAGCCATTGCAAGCATTGCAATGCACAGCGTGCATACGCAACTCGCAATTTGCAAGTGTTACACACAAACTTGCAGTGCAACAACTAAATTAGTGATAGTATATGAAGACAGATACAATATACTTGTCTAATGTTATTAATCACAAATCACACTTAATAAAACAAATGCATATATTTCATTTTTCAATTCTGTGCAATGTGGACAACATAGCAGTAAAGATCTCCTAAAATCATGTTGAAGTACTTTGTTTATATGTTTCCGGATAGCCAGAGCATGATAATTTAGCTTTTTATCTCTCAATAGAGGGAATGATAAAGGAGACTTTTGTAGATAATTGGATCCCTATGAATTTGACACTTATGCACTTCCCCAAACAGGCCCATAAGAAGGCAGCTTGCTTCATTAGATGAAAGCCCTGCTCCTCCAGAAATGGGAACTCCCTGCTCACACAGACCTACTCAGTTGACATCAATGTATCATGGAAGCATCCTGGAACCAGCAGAGGCATTACCATTTTCTTTTGTAATTAAAAACTACATTTATGACTTTTTCATTCCTATTATTGGTCTAACTTAGAATCAAGTTTTTTCAACCATTTTTATTTTAATCATTTTAAGGCTCACTATACCTGTGCTGCAGCTACAATATTTACCTTTAGTAATGTGGAAATAAATCTACCCTTTATAGTCACTAGGCAGTTATTAGTCTAAGCCTGTGTTGGATTCACAGATGGAACTGGGGTGATACATAAAATAAATATACCACAACGATATACAAAAGACCCTTTGTTGTAGGATTTTTTAAAGCATCAATTAATTTAAATGTTAACTAACCAATGGTGGACTAGGAACTCACTACCCTTTACCCAACAGCCATTTCATGGTTCCAAAAGTATCATAATAGAGTTCCTAGCTCACCTAATGCATATCCTTTTTTAACAAAAAGTTGCTAATTAAATAATTCCTAATATACTCTTTAGATAAAATGGCACTCGACTCAGACATACCATTTTATAATTATGTGTTCTTCTTAATTGTTTCTTTGAACTCCACGCTATATAGGGCTGACTTAACCAAAGTACAGGTTGGAAACCACTGGATTAAGTCAACATTTCCAAATAGTTTTGAGACAGCATGAGCTCCAGCTTTAGTAACTTTTATCTTGGGTTGGATGAAATGGGATCTGGCCAAACTACTGTACAAGATCAGTGTGTCTGGGTTTCTCATCTTTTATGTCTAGCAAATATATGACAGAGATTCCAACAAAAACATAATTTCTCCACTCATCATGGTAAAGTGTTTCAGGTTTATTTTAACGTAAAAGCCACATTTTTGTGATAAACTGTCAATATGCTAGACACACAGAAGAAGGAACAAAGGGATGGCCACATAGTTTGGTTTTGATATCGGGAAGGTAAAATCCTTCAGAAAAAGAGGTTGTAATGTTGGAGTGCAGAAAATTCAGGGATAGTTTGAAAATGGACTGCAAAAGTGGTAACAAGAAATTAAGCAAGAGAATGTAAGGATACCAGAGTAGTGCATCCTGGGAAATGTCAGACCTTTTATTTACATTATGGTGGCTTCCTCTCCTAGTGGCATTCCACGTGTTATGCTCTATGAATATAGGCTCTTATTCCTGTCCATTTGGCCCAATGATCCAAAACAAATTGCAAAATATTACCGGAATAAGCAGAGCCATGTACCATGACTTTCAGCCTCTTATACTGGACCATTAGAGAGTGTAAAACCAAATTCATGCTAAATGAATCATTTCTTGGAATCCTAATATACGATACAGACACAGATTAAACAACTAGGTGTAAAACGAACAACACAAGTAAATAAATGATTACCATGCAGCTGTGATACAAAGTCCCTTTAATGTGCATGGCTAGAGAATTAGAGGAAACTATTATTATGCAGCTTTGGGGCATGTTTTAGGTATCTGCATGTGATGTTTTACATTATATTTATTAGCGGTTTGAATTCTAATTTACTTTATTAGTAAAGGTGTTAATGATATTGTTCTTGATGACTTGATTGTTTGAGAATGTGAGAATGTATATGTGCCAGTCACCAAGTAATAAAATCAGCCAAAATGTGTTTTATACAAAACATGACAAGGCGAATAAACACCATTAATGAATGCAAAAACGGTACCATATAATATTTTTTTTTGTTAAAAAATAAATATATGAATGTATTGTGTGTGTGGAGTAAATCTTTAAAATACCATGAAATATATAAGTGCAATATGGCAAAAGTCTGTTTGTAATGGTAGTCATCAGTTAATCCCTGTTCCAAATCTTCTTGGTGCATGAATTTGAATAATCCCAGAATATATAACTTGATAATGTAACATACCTAGATTGTTGTTGTCTTACCTCTCTGTTATGAACTTCCCATCTTGGGTGGCCCTATATGGTATAGCTCAACCTGCATAGAGGTACACAAGCCCATTCACCACGACAAGGTAGCGATCCAGAAGAGACACGATATTCTCTATTATAATCTTTTTTTGTTTTAATATAGTAATTTATGGTATTCATTGCTATAATTATTGTTGTTAATTAACTCTGTTTATAAAGAGCCAGAATTTTGTGCATCTCTATATACAATGAGGAGATATGCTCAATAAAAAGAGAATATGACACAACCCATACAGTAACACATGTTGATAGAGAAGGAATAAAGGTCCCTACTCCTGATGGTTAACATTCTATAGGGGATGGTTGGGCAAGTGATATAGAAGTAGCGGGGGAGAGGAGTAATCAATAGTAGGTCGTAGTTATGAGGGCTATAGGAGAAAAGTGGGGATTTTAAACATTGCTTAAAGGGATATGGAAATGTTTTTTTTCTTTGTTGCATCAGAAAGAGGGTATTTAATAATGTACCACAGTGTGTTTTCTTTTGTCAAATAAAGGACTCAACACCAAACTTATTCAGAAGTTTAGCAGCCTATGCCATCTTCAGATCTATGTATGCTCTCTGCATTTATTTTTAGTTTCAATGAAGTTTAAACACAAACTTTTCATGCAAAAAAAAAAAATTGTAATGTTTAAAACATGCTCTTTTGAATGCTTGTTCCGTGTCCTTTTAAAAAGTTCTATAAGCTAGGGGAGCGTCTAAAAGTGCAAAATACTGCAATCCAGAGGGTAGGAGCTGGCATACTCCTGTAGGCGGCAGTGGTAAAATGTCCTACAGCTCCAGGATTACCCAGAGATGTCAGCAAGGTGAATACTTATTGAGGGCTTTGAATGAAAGTGTCATTATTTTTATTTGTTTTCTGTGTGGTATTGGGAACCAATAGAGAGACTGGCAGAGTAAGGTGGATGAGTCTTGCGGAGGCGTTCATGATATACAGGCATTAAAAGGAAAAATTATATTTGCACTATCCACAAGAACCCCAAGTTGGTCGAATATTACCCGGGGGGGATTGCTCCTTTCATTTATTCATTCATATATTTGAGAAAACAAAAGGAAATTATATACATTAGCAAACTCTTTCTTTTATTACTATATACTGGGAAAAAAGAATAAAACTTCAATTTTAATAATTTCCATATCATCGTCTTTGTTCTACGTATCTATTGATTGCTAATGGTGGTCTGCGTGCATTGTTATTTTTAGAAAGGTTCTGAACACGTAAATAGATTATTTCTATTAATCACTTTTAGATCTAAAACAACACATGCAGGACATCAAGAAGTAACTGGCAACAATTAGCAACAATTACACAGGAAAAAATAATAATAGCAAACAGTTAATGAATCATAAAGGCTTATTGTAAGAATATATTTTTATAATTACATTAATTTAAATAAATACTTATATATCAATAGTAAATATATTTTTGAAACCTTCTGTGTATCCTTTTCAGTATGCTAGCAGTTCCTGTAGTTTAATTACTATTTTTGTGCCATTCTTCAAATGTAAGGCTATGGTAAGTTCTGTGTAGCAATGCAATGAAAGAGGATGTCCTTGTCCCAGTGCTGTCTCTTTTTTCAAATATCTTCATTACTTCTTTGGCCTATAGTTGCCACTGTTTCTAAAGGGTATTTGTACCAATCAAAATGGAACACTTGGGCTATCTCTTTATCCTTCTATAAGATGACTACCCTGAGAATATATAAATCATTATCCCTTTATTTAGAACTCCCTTACAGGACCAACACTAGAAAACAAATGCCACTCCTGCCTTCTCTAATCTTCCATGGTGTACAGTGCCTTGCAAAAGTATTCACCCCCTTGACTTTTTACCTATTTTGTTACATTACAGCCTTAAATTCAATGTTTTGTTAATCTGACTTGTATGTGATGGATCAGAACACAATAGTCTAAGTTGGTGAAGTGAAATGAGAAGAATATATACATAAAACTATTTTTTAGAAATAGAAAACAGAAAATTGGCATGTGCGTATGTATTCACCCCCTTTGTTATGAAGTCCATAAAAAGCTCTGGTGCAACCAATTACCTTCAGAAGTCCCATAATTAGTGAAATGATGTCCACCTGTGTGCAATCTAAGTGTCACATTATCTGTCATTACATATACCCACCTTTTTTGAAATAACCCCAGAGGCTGCAACACTTGAGCAGGAGGCACCACTAACCAAACACTGCCATGAAGACCAAGGAACTCTCCAAATAAGTAAGGGACAATGTTGTTGAGAAGTACAAGTCAGGTTTAGGTTATAAAAAAAATATCCAAATCTTTGATAACCCCCAGGAGCACCATCAAAAATATCATAACCAAATGGAAAAAACATGGCACCACAGCAAACCTGCCAAGAGACTTCCGTCCACCTAAACTCACGGACCGGGCAAGGAGGGCATTAATCCGAGAAGCAGCACAGAGACCTAAGGTAACCCTGGAGGAGCTGCAGAGTTCTACAGCAGAGACTGGAGTATCTGTACATAGGACGACAATAAGCTGTACGCTCCATAGAATGGCCAGAATAAAGCCATTACTTCCAGCAAAAAACAAAATGGCACGTTTTGAGTTTGCGAAAAGGCATGTGGGAGACTCCCAAAATGTATGGAGGAAGGTGCTCTGGTCTGATGAGACAAAAATGTTACTTTTTTTCATCAAAGAAAACGCTATGTCTGGCGCAAACCCAACACATCACATCACCCAAAGAACACCATCCCCATAGTGAAACATAGTGTGGTGGCAGCTCTGTGCATGATTTGAGGCTAGGACGGAGGTTCACCTTCCAGCAGGACAATGACCCCAAACACACTGCTAAAGCAACACTTGAGTGGTTTAAGGGGAAACATGTAAATGTGTTGGAATGGCCTAGTCAAAGCCCATACCTCAATCCAATAGAAAATCTGTGATCAGACTTAAAGATTGCTGTTCACAAGCGCAAACCATCTAACTTAAAGGAGCTGGAGCAGTTTTGCAAGGAGGAATGGGCAAAAATCCCAGTGGTAAGATGTGGCAAGCTCATGGAGACTTATCCAAAGTGACTTGTAGCTGTAATTGCCCCAAAATGTGGCTCTACAAAGTATTGACTTTAGGGGGGTGAATAGTTATGCACATTGACTTTTTGTGTTATTTTGTCCTATTTGTTGTTTGCTTCAGAATAATAAAATAAAAAACTCTTTAAATTTGTGGGCATGTTCTGTAAATTAAATGATGCAAATCCTCAAAAATCCATGTTAATTCCAGGTTGTGAGGCAACAAAACCCGAAAAATGCCAAGGGGGGGTGAATACTTTTGAAGGCACTGTATGTGTGTGTGTGTATACAAATTTATTAAATTTAAATGCAATTTAATTGATCATAAATACATAAATTAAGACGGGGTGTATATTGAGATTAGCTATACATACCTCAAACAACTCAGGAGTCCTCAGGTCCTTCTTTTGAAGGGGTGTGGTACACCAGCAACCCTGTCCCTTCCTGATAGCAGCCTTGTTTGGAGAATCACCTTGCTTCCAAAAGAGAATTTGCTTGTAAAAGGCTAAAAGGACCCTGAAATATCTCTTAAACTTAAATTTCACTTTAAATTGCAACTAATGTAGAAAGTTTCAAAATAACACTATTATCTCATATTTTATATATATAGTTTGTGCAATTATTTATCATTATATCTCTCTGTCTAAACATCTGTTTCCATCCTGTTAGTAGTGACATATAGGTGTGTATAGAAGTAAGAGAATTTGTTTTACGTTTATTAAAATCACTTGTTAGCATGGCAATGCGAATACATTTTGTAAAAAGGTTAACACAACATGAAGCTGTATCTTCTACATTGCCATAGTAATCAGCGTTTACATTAAAAAGGAAAATATATATATTTTTAAGTTCTAAAAAAATTATCAAAATATATATATATTTTTTTTAATCCAAAAATATAGTTGTAATCTTATTTTGTGTACACTATCAGGAGACTACAGCCATCATTTTAATGTTATCAGTATTATTAATAATATATAAAATGTACAGGGTTGTTACAGTGTTAACTATTTTCACTATTTTGCGTTGTGCGTTGGAGAAACCAAATAAGGCAAAACAGCAGCAAAATTGTACATGGTTTGAGACCTGTGCTATATTAGTCTGTTTACATTTATTTTCTCATGATAGTGTTACTTAAGAGTATTTGTGAATAACAAGTTACTCTTATTAACTGAATTTAAATTGTTAATTCATTAAAAGCTGTTACTTGCAGTCAGTTATGCTAATAAATACATTGCATAGCTTTTTCCATCAGCAATCCCTGAGAAATTGCACAAAACAATTGTGTTATCCCCTTGTGCAATATGGTAAAAATACACTAAGACCAAAATCAACCTTGTCAGAACTTATATTACAGTATATGCAAATGAACCATATGTATTTGTATTTAATTATTTAATTTACCTGGTTTGTGTGGGAGGTTGGTTTTCAATGTCTCCATCTCTTGTACTGTTTTGATTATTAATCCTTTTATTTACAATGTGGATGACATTTAAAATACAAAGAAAAATAATGAAATTAGTGAGGAAAATACAAGAAATTCAAAGATAAATAGAAAATAGACTGTGCGAGTACTTGGGGTTGTTCAATAGTCAACATACACAAAGACCTTTCTTACATTTGTGGATTAATTACAAGAAATGTGTGTTTAATCTATATTATTTGTTAATATAGGCACTGATAGATGTTTGATGATGGTAACCCTTCAATTTAGACCCAACTGGGTCGATATCTGTAACAGGAAGATCCGGTAGGACTCTTGTTGGTAGAGTTTATTTAATCAATCTGCAGATCTTATTGTGTTCTGTAAAATTGACATCAGTGCAGAAAGAACCTTTATTGTGTACAATTTTGTGCCTGGAAAGTCCTATCTCCTATATTATATATATTATAAATCTGCATTAGCTGGATTAGCCTTGAGTGTCCAGTAAAACAGATGGAACAGTAAGAACAATGTAATATATGGTGGCAGTATATAATGCAGTGTATACAATGTATATATATATATATATATATATATATATATATATTGTGTGTGTGTGTGTATATACAGTTGCAAGCAAAAGTATGTGAACCCTTTGGAATGATATGGATTTCTGCACAAATTGGTCATAAAATGTGATCTGATCTTCATCTAAGTCACAACAATAGACAATCACACTCTGCTTAAACTAATAACACACAAATAATTAAATATTACCATGTTGTTATTGAACACACCATGTAAACATTCACAGTGCAGGTGGAAAAAGTATGTGAACCCCTAGACTAATGACATCTCCAAAAGCTAATTGGAGTGAGGTGTCAGCCAACTGGAGTCCAATCAATGAGATGAGATTGGAGGTGTTGGTTACAGCTGCCCTGTCCTATAAAAAACACACACCAGTTCTGGGTTTGCTTTTCACAAGAAGCATTGCCTGATGTAAATGATACCTCACACAAAAGAGCTCTCAGAAGACCTACGATTAAGAATGGTTGACTTGCATAAAGCTGGAAAGGGTTATAAAAGTATCTCCAAAAGCCTTGCTGTTCATCAGTCCACGGTAAGACAAATTGTCTATAAATGGAGAAAGTTCAGCACTGCTGCTACTCTCCCTAGGAGTGGCCATCCTGTAAAGATGACTGCAAGAGCGCAGCGCAGACTGCTCAATGAGGTGAAGAAGAATCCTAGATTGTCAGCTAAAGACTTACAAAAGTCTCTGGCATATGCTAACATCCCTGTTAGCGAATCTATGATATGTAAAACACTAAACAAGAATGGATTTCATGGGAGGATACCACAGAGGAAGCCACTGCTATCCAAGCAAAACATTGCTGCACGTTTACAGTTTGCACAAGAGCACCTGGATGTTCCACAGCAGTACTGGCAAAATATTCTGTGGACAGATGAAACTAAAGTTGAGTTGTTTGGAAGAAACACACAACACTATGTGTGGAGAAAAAGAGGCACAGCACACGAACATCAAAACCTCATCCCAACTGTGAAGTACTGGTGGTGGGGGCATCATGGTTTGGGTCTGCTTTGCTGCGTCAGGGCCTGGACGGATTGCTATCATCAAAGGAAAAATGAATTCCCAAGTTTATGAAGACATTTTGCAGGAGAACTAAAGGCCATTTGTCCACCAGCTGAAGCTCAACAGAAGATGAGTGTTACAACAGGACAACGACCCAAAGCATAGAAGTAAATCAACAACAGAATGGGTTAAACAGAAGAAAATACGCCTTCTGAAGTGGCCCAGTCAGAGTCCTGACCTCAACCCGAATGAGATGCTGTGGCATGACCTCAAGAAAGCAATTCACACCAGACATCCCAAGAATATTGCTGAACTGAAACAGTTCTGTACAGACAAATGGTCAAGAATTACTCCTGACCGTTGTGCACATCTGATCTGCAACTACAGGAAACGTTTGGTTGTAGTTATTGCTGCCAAAGGAGGTTCAACCAGTTATTAAATCCAAGGGTTCACATACTTTTTCCACCTGCACTGTGAATGTTTACATGGTGTGTTGAATAAAAACATGGCAACATTTAATACTTTGTGTGTTATTTGTTTAAGCAGACTGTGATTGTCTATTGCTGTGACTTAGATGAAGATCAGATCACATTTTATGACCAATTTGTGCAGAAATCCATATCATTCCAAAGGGTTCACATACTTTTGCTTGCAACTGTATATATATATATATATATATATATATATATATATATATATATATATGTATATATATATATATATATGTATATATATATATATATATATATATGCAAGTTAAAAATAATACGGATTAGATGTTATAAATTGTGTCATTACAATAACCGAGACAAAAAGACCCCCCCCCAAAAGACTTTGTTGAACATGAGCATGTCCATTCTCAGCATTGTTCTCAGTTTTTTTTTTTTTTTTTTAACATCTCCCCATCCAATCCTTTTTACTTTTGGAAAAAAAGATAAAATATATTGTTATGTATTGCAATACATTTAAATTATATAAATCTCTTATTTGCATGTCTTTGTACTGTAATACCAATTATTTCTCATTAGCGAAGGCCAAAAATAACTTTATTTATCAATGTAAACTGAGAATTAATTAAACATTACTTTTCTCTGGTTATCATAATTAATTTTATTTGTATTTCAGCACATTTAGTGATAGCAGTTTCATGTTCTTTGATAACCAATCAATTATTACTCTCTGATAAATCCAGTTAGTGAATTATCACACCCTGGAATGCCATAGGAGAATAACAGAATATTCAAAATACTGTTAATTTGGGAACTGTGTTATTGCATTTTGTGATAAAAAGAACTTTTATCTTGTTTCTCTGTAGTACCGTTTTGAATGTGACATGTGTTTTGTATTATTTAAGCCCTCTCGGTTATATTGTATCCTGGTGATCCTATCCTCATTTAATTTGTGTATTACTTTATTAGTTTCTTAAGCGCTGCAGACTGTGAAATGAACCATGGCCGAGATACTAAATAGCAAATATACAGATCTTACCCAGTAGTAAGAATCCTTTCCATAGAAAGTTAGCCACTCACTATAATTATCAGTAGAGAAAAACAGCTATAAGAAAATGACATGAAATACAATTTTGTTTCTTTTCAGGCAATCATTTTGCAAATATATATTTTTGTGTCTGTGTGACGTTAGTTGTATTGATAAATTTCCAGATTCTGTGAAGAACTTCCATCCTTGAGACGGGTGACTTTGCTGCCTCCAACAAAGTAATGCGTCACTTGTTCGAGAGTGTAAAGAAAATGTTTGTGTTTCTTAGAAAGGATTGCCATTCCTCTGAGTGAAGAACTCCAGTAGTAATGGATGAAGGGAACCACTTATATGGTGGACACCATAAGACTAATGGCATTCGTGCAATGCGCAACCGTGACCTGGCATGCATGGAGCATATTAATCCACTTCCACTTCTTTCAGATGCAGCCAGTCAGAAATTGCACCAAAATATGTATTTGAATCATTGTACAGTACCTCCCAAGCATGAGTGTAGTATTCAAAGAAAATCTGTGGGGGGGGGGGGGGGGGGGGGGGATACTGTAAGTATTCTTTTTTTGGAGGAACAGTCCCCATTTTGTATGGAAATTCTACTGCACCTCCCGGCCTCCCAGGTCTCCCTCTTTTTTAGCAGTGAACATGTCGCAGTTATGTTCTACTAACTAGGTCCTCATGATAAGGTACAATTGTGTCAGTTCTACAGAATAAATGGGTTAAGAGAATTTGCTGATACAAAGCAAAAAGGCCCCCAAATATCTAAGTTAAATTTCACTTTCAATAGCTAATAATGTAGTAAGTTTCAAAATGAGGCTTTTATAATATTTGTATATATAGTCCATGCAGTAATTTATCATTACATCTCTCTGTCTAAACACCTGTACATTTCAATCCTGTTGGTAGTGGCCTATAGGTGTGTATAGACTAATTGAGAGAATTGGTTTTATGTTTATTAAAAGCACTTGTTAGCATGGTAATATGGAAACATTTTGTAAAAAGGTTAATGCCACATGAAGATGTATCTTCTGCATTGCCATAGTAATCAGAGTTTACATGAAAAAAATATATATTTTATATAAATATAGAAATATAGATTCTGAAAAAATAAAGAATTAAACATTTTTTTAAATCTCTAAAACTTGTACGATGAGTATACCACTTATCTAATAACACTTATTTTTCAGGAATATAAATGACTTGGCAGGTAAGGAGTATGGCTCCAGATTTCAAAATACATAACAAGACCAATTACCAATTAGATAGATAGAGGCTATCCCTGGGTTAGGCACAGGATATATTCCTGAGCACGTCTTTAAGTTGGATTTGTATGTAACTCGGATCCCTAATGATGAATAATAATAATACTACTGTAATGGTTCATATGTGGTAGTAATAATAATACAGTGTAATATTGTAATTATAATAATACCCATGTACTGTAATAATAAGTGACAGTAACTATATTATTCTTTATTTTAATTCAAACAGAACATAAAAAAAAATTGTACAAAAAGCCTTGTTCTGAAGTACGAGTCGTCTGTAAGTTGGGTTGTCTGTAACCCGGGGACCACCTGTAATAAATTGATAAAAAAAAATGTTTCGTTTTTTTTATTTTTTTTATTTTTTTTATTACTTTTATGCTGTTTTTACTACAGTCTGGGCTATATTTACCAAAATGTGTAATGGCGTTGTTAGTGTTCCAGTGCACCCATGGTATTAGCATGTGATTTGTTTTTTTGGTATACAAGGGTTTATGCCAGTTGTTTGTACTTATACTGGTGCCACTGGACTTTTAAATGCTGTTGAAAATACAAGAAGGGGATACGGAGTAATGGAATCTTGGCTAGCAAAGGAATAAGAAGACAGGAAGACTTTTATCATACAGAAAATGTTTTTAAAAATGTTTAAATGCTCACTTTGATATAAACCCTTGTAGTCTGAAAGCTGTGTCCTTTTAATAATCCGTCGCTTCTAAGGATTTTCTATACACAAATTCTATCACATTTGTAAGCGACTTTCCTTTGAGACCAAGTTTAAACCTTTTCTTCTATTCTTCATAATCTCATCAGCTGTGCAGCTGCACCCTTTATGACAAGTCATTTTGTTATTAAATATCAAAAAAAGGTTTCATGCAATTTGAAAAATGTGCTCTTGCTTCACAGACTTTCACTGACCCTTTAATGATGATCTCTTTTTCTGCAGGCTATTTTTGTAAAGTGATCATTAATCTTCTACATATTCATTTCATAGTTTTCTAATTCTGTTGCTTGATAACAGGACATTTTCCCTATTATACTGCCTTGGGGGATGAGATGCATGTGACTTTTAAAGATAACAGTTTTGAAGTAATTCAAGGTTGTGTGAGCTGTTCATACTCATTTTACTTTTTAAATAAAATAGTCATGCTTAATGCTGTGTAATATCACTAATATAGTTTTCGCACTGCGAGTTTGTGTGTAACGCTCGCAAATTGCGCATTGTGCATACACTCTGCGCGTTTTAAAGCTTGCAACAGGCGCTGAAGGGGGAGGGAGAGGGAGGGATGGAGGAGGGAAGGAGAGGGAGGGAGAGAGAAGGGAGAAAGAGAGGAGGGAGGAAGGAGAGGGAGAGGGAGGAAGGAGAGGGAGAGGGAGGAAGGAGAGGGAGAGGGACGAAGGAGAGGGAGAGGGAAGAAGGCGAGGGAGAGTGAGGAGGAGAGGGAGAGTGAGAAAGGAGAGGGAGAGTGAGAGGAAGAGTGAGAAGGAGATGGGGAGAGTGAGTAGAGGGGGAGAGTGAGTAGAGGGGGAGAGTGAGTAGAGGGGGAGAGTGAGTAGAGGGGGAGAGTGAGTAGAGGGGGAGAGTGAGTAGAGGGGGAGAGTGAGTAGAGGGGGAGAGTGAGTAGAGGGGGAGAGTGAGTAGAGGGGGAGAGTGAGTAGAGGGGGAGAGGGGGAGAGTGAGGAGAGTGAGAAGAGGGGGAGAGTGAGAAGAGGGGGAGAGTGAGAAGAGGGGGAGAGTGAGAAGAGGGGGAGAGTGAGAAGAGGGGGAGAGTGAGAAGAGGGGGAGAGTGAGAAGAGGGGGAGAGTGAGAAGAGGGGGAGAGTGAGGAGAGGGGGAGAGTGAGGAGAGTGAGGAGAGTGAGGAGAGTGAGGAGAGTGAGGAGAGTGAGGAGAGTGGGTGAGGAGAGTGGGTGAGGAGAGTGGGTGAGGAGAGTGGGTGAGGAGAGTGGGTGAGGAGAGTGGGTGAGGAGAGTGGGTGAGGAGAGTGGGTGAGGAGAGTGGGTGAGGAGAGTGGGTGAGGAGAGTGGGTGAGGAGAGTGGGTGAGGAGAGAGGGAGAAGGAGAGAGGCAGAGAGAGAGTGAGGAGGAGAGGAATGGGTAGAGAGAGAAGGAGAGAGGCAGAGAGTGAGGAGGAGAGAGGGCGCACAGAGAGAGAGAGAGAGAGAGTGGGCACAGAGACAAAGAGCGGGCACAGAGAATATTATACCGCCATTTTTGACAGGCAAGTGACTAGTATCTATATAACATGCAAAAGTATGTTACTGTATTAAGTAGTGCTATATGCCTCTACAAATTAATTTGCACTTACTTCTTGTCTTATTAACACAAGTATGGCTATATGTTTAAAGGTCATGGTAATAGTTCAACTGTCATGATTTTTTTAAATGTAATATTTTAAATATAGAAAGAATAATCTAATATGAACTAAAGTTCAGTAATGACAAACTTCCAATTTTTTTTGTGACAATATTTTGATCTTCTGTGACAAAACTTGCACTGGAATTGATTGTTTTACTGCCCACTTTGCGCTGATGCTGCTTCCATTGTTATGGCAAAATCTGCAATAAACTTCTCTACAGCTGCCTATTTACTGTATTAGTAGCAGAGTATGGAGTAATCCTTCAACAAATTGATCCGGTAGGAGGGACTTCTGCCCAAAAATGGTGGGAAAAAAAGGAATTTAACTTTTCTCACAAAAGATCAACTTTTTAAATCACAATAAATCTTCAATATTTAAAAGACATAAAAGTTAGATCATTATAGTGCTTCTTTAATCACTGTCCGGTATGCTGAATATCGGCAAAATATGTTAATTCCATGGTCATAGGGTAATGCTGACAGCTAGAGGAGTCCACAAAATAAGTTGTGGGTGTTAAAACTCTATATGATAAACCTTCTCAATCCCCGTTCGTAATTGACTCCTCTTAAATTCTTTGTAAAGCTTGGTGAAGGGCACACTCAAGTGTAGTCAATTTATTATTTTTTTTTATTCACAGTCTTCATGAAAATAAAGTGACGGTCCGGAATCCATTTTGTTTTATTAATACACATACAAATATTTTTATCTAATGGCATTCAGAAGGCACAGTAAGGTTGATTTACATATCTGAGGAGCCATAGAAAAACAACATGTAACCGATAGCTTATTTAAAAAAAATTAAACTTCAGTTGAGATATATGATTAATTTAATAATGCAATGGATGACCAGAAGAAATGCTCTGAAGGTCCTAAAGTCCTAAAGCTCAGAGGGGAGTTACTTTTGGAAAAAGAGGAATTCAGGTCCAATAGGATCTTCCTTTTCTGGAAGAAACTTCCCTCCTGAACTCTATTAAATAACATTAAGTTACAGTGTAGCAGACATAGATATAATATATTACCATTACGGAAAGGGTGGTGGAAAAATGCACAGTGTTCCAATGGAAGTGGTGGGAACAAATACAGTGAATTAATTTAAGCATGCCTTCGATGAGCATAAAACTAATTTGAAAATATATTGTGTCAATTTCTTTTTTTTTAAATAGATAGAATGGGTTGACCAATTTGTTTTTATCTACCATTACATTTGTTTTTATGTTTGTATATCATATTTTCAACACACCCTTATTTGATTGGGCCCTTATTTCAGCTGTCACCCATATTTTTTCAACTTCCCTTTTTTCTCCAGGAACTTCCCATCATTAGTTTAATTTTGTCACCCCTATAATCAGAAAGTTTATAATACATTCCATCTGATTTGCCATTTATCTTTTCTCAGATTTTTTAACTAGTTATCTCAACTCCACAAACTTCTGGGATGCCTTATATTAATTTTCCAGACAAAATAATCAACAAAGACAGTTCTAACTAAAGTTACTAATTTATTACTGACTACAACATTTTACATCCATTTTTTATTGTTATCTCATTTAATCTCTCTGTTACATTCAGCATTGTCCTTCAATCTCTTGGTATCTGTAATCTGGCTTCCTTCGTACCTCTCCCACCAATCATTACATCTGTCATGTGTCATGAATCACCTGATTCATCTTTTTGTTGAGGTGCCTCTAGGCTGTTTTCTAGGATCTTACCTCTTGTTTCACTTCACACTTTCACTGGGAGATCTGATAAACTCATATTTACCTGTCCGCCTTCAGACTTTTGTCGATATCATCCTGAATTACCTTCCATTGTCCAAAAATACATATTCCTCCAATTACATCTCAAGTCTGGTCACATACCTAATTTTTTAGAGATAAAGTTGATGGAACTTACTGAAGCATATATCTCCACCCTATATTTCTCCAGTTGCGTTCATTCTATAACTAAAACCTATTTTTTTTTCTAATATCCATAATTTTTTTCCATCTCTCTACTCCAAATATACAGGATCAAATGAGCTTCAAGATGACTTTCCCTACACATTTTGTTATCGCATCATCAATGTTCTTCAATTCTGTTGGAGGCCAAAAGCTCTTCAGTGTTTTATTATAAAAAATATATATTAATAACTTGGGATTTTTAATATAAAAACTAGTGATAAACATAGGTGTAGCAACTGTGGTGGTGGGGGGGATACATCACCGCCATATTTCTTATTGTGTGTATGTATGCATATAGACGCTGTTAAGTGTTCTATGCACCAAGTGAGCTGTATCCCCCCCAGAATTATTTTGGTTCCTACACCCCTGGTGATAAACCATTAATTTGTTATAGGAACTCGCCACTAAATGCAAGGCTCTTGAGAGTAGGGACCACCTTTTTAGTTTATTTTATAGTTTCTGCACTTGTTTTGTTCCTAATATATATACATTTTGGCTAATCTGTAAATTATAGGGAACATTCTTTACAGAAAAAAAATGTACATACTTGTAAATAAAAAAGCAAAAATAAGCACGATGGTAGTAATAATGTACCTTAAGAGAGGTTATTGAACATAATCTTTACCTTACAGTACCTTGTGTTAAAGTATTTTTACATGCTAACCTATTTACACATACTGGATCAGCTTTATCCTGTGGTGTAAATAAGTAAGTACAACAGTTCTGTATTTAAAAAGCAGTGAATAATACAGAAGCCAGCTCTGAGATAAGAGGCACATATATTTCTTAAGTTCCAGGAGTCTGCAAAATTACCCGTCTATTATAATTCTTTGCAGTACTTTTAAAACATTTTTGTCCTTTTACACACAGCCACCAGAAGATCACTAATTTGATGCTGTTTATATGCAGTGTGAATTAAGGATATAATAGAATGGGTAGGAATATGAAATGTCATTAGCAACTTGCGTTCTGGAGTGTAGCTTGTTTAATTAGCAGGTTTCTGGTGATAAAACAAGTCAGCCCTGAGATATATCTTCCAACAAAAAGGTAAAGTGCAATAATTCTATAAAACAAACAGGGTCATATTTTTTTTTTAGTTTTGTTACTTTTTTTTTTACCATCTTAAATATTTAATTTTGCAGTCATACAATAATATATTTAATTATATTGTTTTTGTTCAGTCCTTCTTCCGTGTCCAACTCTTGCCCATATGGACCACTGTACCAAGGCATATCTGTCTGTGTTTCTGGTGGTGCTTACCCATATGATTTTCTTGGCAAAGATACTGGAATGGGTTTTCAGTCCCTTCATCATTGGACCATAGTTTGTCTGACCTCTCTGCTATAATCTGCCCATTTTAGGTGACCCTACAAGTCCCTTCACCATGACAAGATAGCGATCCAGAAGGGGACATATAATAATACCTAAATGAAAACAGCAATAAATTGTTAAAGAAAGCATGGATGTATGATGAATCAGTTTTAATGGTAGCACAATTATTTTAGATCAGAATGGAGATTTGGAACATATTAAATATATCCTTATATTAAATATGTAATTTGAGTTTTTTAGGAAAGAAAATGTGATTTAATGGGAAAATCTTTGCATGGAACATTGAAATTCAATTACAATCAAAATAGTGCTATATATCAAAGGAATACACAATGTACTGCAGTTGTTTCATTATATGTATGCACAATCTTTGTGTAGTTTTCTGTATTTATCTTACTGAAGTGTGTTTTGTTAGATGGAAGTTGTTGTCTATGGAGGGTCACCCTTCAGAAATGCTTTTTAAAGGGACAATGTGCCCTAAAGTTTGCCATTATCTAGAAAGGTGTGCTTATAAAGTCGACAATAAAGCTATCTGTAGATAAAATAACTTTAAAATAAATGATTCTTTCCTATTGGGCTTTTGTCTGCCTCCACCTTTCACACGATTCACATATTTTTTTCTGGAAGCCATATGAGTCACCTGGCAGCTGTTTAGTTATTCAGGAATTGTGACTTATCACTTCCTGTAACGATCCCTGTGCTATCTTCTTGTGTAACCACGCTCCCACCTTTAGTCAGTAGTGATGTCAATGTTTTTTGTGTTGCCTAATTTTCCAAGCAATGTTTAATTAACCATATGAAACAATAATTAAATGTCTTCCAGACAAACAACATGCATCACATGTGAGGAGGTAGGTGGGCACAAACCCAGCACCTCAGACAAGTTAATGTTAAATTTGAAATGAAAACTAAAATAAGTAAACCGTTCACATAAATGTGCTAAAAGTCCCTAAATATATATTTGTTTTTCTAGCCACCAGTGAAGTGATGGGAAAGATGTAATAAATTGTCTAAACTTACTTCTTTTTTTTTTCCGGCATTCCATATGATTTGTTTTGTTTTTATAAAATTATAGATTTATGCATTCTTGACTCTACAAATTAAAGATCAGTGAAAACCCTCCATTAGTCACAGTATTAAATGCAAACCCATCAGAGCTTCATATGTTTATCCAGCCTAAGTAAGAAATGCTGGTGATTTACCGTGGAGACATAAAGTGTCAAAATCTGGATTCCTTCTGGACAACTTACTCCCAAAAAGAAGCTTCTAACAGAAAGCAAATGGCATCCCCACGGGTTTAGTTTCAAAGAAAGCAGAAAAAGCAATAAACTGTTGTATTGAATGGCTACTGTAACTAAATAGTGTCTATCCCAGCGTCTGACCCTTTCTAGGGCTGATGCTTGGGACATGGCTGCACTGCATTCTTCCTGGCCTGCTGGAGTCTGTGAAAAAAAATACACACAGGCCATAAATAACTGTAAACAACATAAGTCCTGGAAAAGTCACAAAACAGAGTTTTATTTGAAATAGGTTGACCTTTATTGTCTACAGGTTCTTGATGTCTAAATTGTACTGTTGTTTCATGTTGACCTGTTGTGGTGGTACATTATAGAAAATAGTGGCTTTATATTGTCAAGATATCATCTTTGATGGATAACCAGCCTACAGACAACACTGTTTCAAACTTTTGCTCAAACATATGATTTAAAAGGGCCATTTTTTTTAAATTCAATATTAAAACAGATTTTTAGTTCCTTGGTATGCCCCCTTCCAGTATCCCAGAATGCAGTGGAAACATTTCTTGGGATTTTGATCCGTTTCCTGGCATAATTGAAAAACTATTTTAAAACTGAAATTAATTAATTTTAATATGTTGTCAGTATTGCATTTATGTTTTGCTTCCTTTAGTAAATTTAGCAGTATGCATCCTAATATATTCCTCATGTCTATTTCCCATTCCAAATATGACTACTCACACTAGTTGCATATGTTCATATCAAATTGAACGTATTGGGCACTATCAGCCTTATTAAATTTGCGATTCAGCCAATTGAATAGGGCTCTATATATGCACAGAGCATATTTGTTTTACAGAAGTTTTTAGTTAGTGAAGACCTTGCTTTTGGATAGAAGTTCACTAACTAGAAACATATATAGAGCCCTATTCAATTGGCCGAATCACAATTTAATAAAGCTGTTAAGGTTTTTTTAATTGTTTTTTTTTGGGGATTATACAGCTTTTTATAGCATTTTCATTAGTCAAAGGTCCCTTTAAAATACCTCCCCCTGTCCCAGTCCTTGTTGACCTAGGCTAAAAAACAGCATATTCAATTTTTATATTTATACATTTGAAAAAAGTCTTTATCAGACTTTTATAGCTTCAAACACTTAATAAATAATTTAATTAATAAATCAAGTTTATTTATTTTTCTTTAAATCTACCATCTACATTCAGTATATGCAGCCTGCACAACCACATCAAGTATATAAAGCCTGCTGGCTCGATCACTGTATATCCTACATCTCTGTTACACACCAAACATTTAACAACCGAACAGTTCAAAATTGGGAAGGGAATACAACAAGGTTGTATATTGTCACCTTATTTATTCAACAGCAAAGAGCAATAGCAGAAATTAAGACATTTACTTTTGGGGAGCTATGGCTAATCTGGATAAACTATTAAAAAGTAACAATAGAATTATGGTATTTCCAGTAGTAACATACGGATTTGAGAGCTGGTCCATAAAGAAGTTTGAGAGCCGGTGACTTGACACCTTGAATCGTGGTGTTGGAGAAAACTGCTTAATGTTCCTTGGACTGCAAGAACATCCATTCAATCTATATTACAAGAAATCAAGACAATCTGTTCACTGGAATGATCATAAGATTAAAGCTAAAATATTTTGGTAATTTCATGAGAAGCCAGTATTCCCTAGAGATGACTTTTTTGCTGGGAACAATTGAAGGAACACAAAGAAGTGGACAATAGAGGTGGAGATGGATAGATGAGGTCAATGAAACAGTAAACACAAGTTTTTTCTAGCGCAGAAGTGCAGTGGCTGACATATGCCTGGCGTGCTACTTTCCATATGGACACAGAGAGTTGTACATGACTGAATGACTAAACAACAACAACTGCAGGAAGGATTATACATTATATGGGTGTTTAGCAAGTCAAAAAAAAAAAATATATATATCAAGATTGTCACTAATGCTCATTAACACAATTTTTGAAGTATAAACCATATATACTCTAGTATAAGCCGACACTAGTATAAGCAGAGGCACCTATTTTACCACAAAATACTGGGAAAACTTAGTGACTCGAGTATAAACCGAGGGTGGGAAATGTGCTGCCCCTGTGTCCCTCTTGTGCCCTCTGTGTCCCTTTATTGTGTCCCCCCTCTCTCCCCACTGTGTCTCTTCCCCTCTCTCCCTCCCCTGTGTCTCTCCCCCCTCTCCCTCCCATGTGTCTCTTCCCCTCCTCTCCCTCCCCTGTGTCTCTTTCCCCACTCTCCCTCGTGTCTCCCTCCCCCACCCGTATCACCCTCCTCATCCTCCCTTGTCAGCCTCAACCCCCCTCCTCATCCTCTCTCCTCAACCCCCTCCTCATCCTCTCTCCTCAACCCCCCTCCTCATCCTCTCTCCTCAACCCCCCTCCTCATCCTCCCTCCTCATCCTCTCTCCTTAACCCCCCTCCGCATCCTCTCTCCTCAACCCCCCCTCAACTCCCCTCCTCATCCTCAACCCCCCTCCTCACTTCACCCCTCTCTAATTACCTCCCCCTCTCTCTTTCCCCACACTTACCTTCTATCAGCAGCTGCTCCTACGTGCGTCTTCCGGCTGCGTCGGGACCAGGCCAATGCTAATGACGTGACGCGCATGTGACGTCACGTCATTAGCATATGCTGGGGCCCAACGCAGCTGGAAGACGCACGCTGGAGCGGAGGAGCAGCTGCTGATGGAAGGTAAGTGAGGGGAAAGGGGGAGGTAATTAGAGAGGGTTACAGTGAGGAAGGGGGATGAGGAGGATGATAAGGGAGGGAAAGAGACACGAGGGAGAGGGGGGAGAGACACGGGACAGCGGGCAAGAGACACGGGTGGGAAAGAGACACAGGGTGACTCGAGTATAAGCCGAGGGGCCCTTTTCAGCATTAAAAAAAGGGCTGAAAAACTCAGCTTATACTTGAGTATATACGGTAATTATAATAATCTTTGTGTTTTCTATGTTCCATTTCTTTTGTGCATAGTGGTAGGCCAACCATAATCAATTTTGTATGCAGCGATACAACCTTAGATTCAATGACATATTGATAATTTTAGTAACAACTCAGTACTTTAATATCCCACTTCATGTGGGATGATTGAACACAAATGAAATTAAATTAAATAAGGCCACTGTATATTTCTCTTGGTACTATACCAAGAGTTTCATTAAGAAACCTATATATTATAATGTAGCAAACTAGTATCTGATTTAATCTTAGATGAAGTCTGTTCTCGGATCATGAATCTCATGAAATATTAGCAATTTGTCAGGTATTGTATATCTTAAAGTGCAACACGTTTATTAAAAGTTAAGCTTATTATAACAAACATTTTATTGACTTATAAAGTCATACCTCTGTATATTTATTTAAACCTTACATAAAAGCAGAAGATTATTACCAAAATATTGTTAAATATACATTTTTATACTCTGCCCACGAGGTCAAAATACTGTGAAATTGGTCTTTTTTTTCCATTCAGAAAATTTTCCAAACTTTTTTTCTAGTCAGTTAATATTTGTATAATTAATTTTTGTCCATCTCTCCCTATAGATTCCAAAGGCCCATTTAGTAAAATTATTACTGGGTCCAACTTTTATTCATAAGCTGATATATATTTTATTATTTCTTCTATTGTTCTCCAACATGTTTGTTTTTAGACCATTCTCACTATATATATATATATATATATATATATATATATATATATATATATATATATAATATCACATATTATAATTTTCGAACTTCGAGACGTAGTCACGCTTTTGCGTGGTGCGCTTTGCGTAGCGAGGCGAGCCGTTAACTCGCAGCACATGCGTAGCGAGGCGAGACGTTAAGGCACTAACACGCACAGCACTTGGGCGCCAAAGGTTCTCAGCGCGAGGCTCGCAATGAGCTCCGAAGGTACTCACAGTATAAAAACCTTCACATTGTGTGGCAAACAGCATTGCCATGGCTTCAAATTTTATTGACCGTCATTTTTTGATGGACAAGTTGCTAGTATATATATGTATATATATATATATATATATATATATATATATATATATATATATATATGCCCAATTCCTTACACCCTCTGAAACATGGTGGTGGTATGTGTGGCTTGTACTTCCTATGATTGGGATTCTGTTGGACTAATTTAAAATAAACGCCAATAAACAACATTTAGCATAGTCATAGGTTTCATTCTCTTTGTACTTCTTTGTAAAAACAGAAGTATAATTTATTTTAATATGTTCTTTTATATTTTCCAAAAACTATTATATTCTAAATGTTGTATACCATGGCACACAAATATCTTCCCAGTATCCTTTGCTGTTTCCCTCATTATCTATTTATGATGATTTTCAATTTGTTTTTTTATATTTCATTACGTTAAGTAGAATGTAATTGAAATTATTTTATTTTTATTTTCATTTACAACACAAAGTTATGGCCACATTTTTTTTCTACTTTCTTTTAAGATCTTTACATTATAAAGAGAATGAATAAAATGTAGTACTATTTGTAAGAGCCCTTGTGGCCTTTCCAGACGTGGGTGGCACTGCCCCCTGTGGCAACGGAGATCTTTGAACCTTACATCAGAGAGGTTACATCCAGTGTCATGCTGTATATCTAAAAAATTTGATTATATTTTTAGCACTGATAAATTGAAAACGCTCACCAAAACATTTTACTTGGATGCCTTCACTTTATTGTATGTTGTTAAATAGGTATAGGGCACTAAATAAGTACCGTGTTTTTCGCCCTATAAGACGCACCTGCAGATAAGACGCACCAAGTTACACACAAATATATATATACACATACATATACATACATACATACACACATATACATACACACATACATATACATACACATACATACATATACATACACATACATCCATACACACATACACATACATATACATACACATATACATACATATACATACACATATACATACACACATACATATACATACACATACATACATATACATACACATACATACATACACACATACATATACATACACATATACATACATACACATACATATACATACACATATACATACATACATACATACACATTTTGCAGCATTTGGGAGCCTCCAGGAGCTCTTGACCCTCCTGATCCTCACCTTTCTTCTCATCTCGGCCCATCTTGATCTCACCCCAGCGCTTCCTACCAGCACTCCTTGTGTACTGCAGCCTTCCCTTGCGTCGCGTGTGTGACGTCACTAGGATGCACCGGCTGACGCGATGCATGCTGCTGGTGCTGTAGGAAGCACCAGTCAGGAGTGGGGAGAGATCAAGAGGACAGGGAGGCAGTTTTAAAAGGTATATTCGCCGTATAAGACGCACCAACTCCCCCCCAGTTTTGGGGAAGAAAAAGTGCGTCTTATACGGCGAAAAATACGGGTGAGTGTATAGACATACCTAGTACAAGAAGTTAGAAAACATTTCTCCTTTAAATTAAATGACCACTTAATTATTATATTTATAGTATGCTCTTTTAATGTCTTCACTTGGTGACTGACAAATTACTTTCATTTAAGGACCACTGTAAGAAACAAAATTAGCATCTTTAATAGCTATTAACATACAAAAAAATGTTGGGGGGAGGGGGAATATGATTTTAGTCCAAATATCCATTTTATGTTTGTTACATCATTTCAAGACAACTATTTCATAGAGTTGTGTTTTTTAGCTATCAGTGAAGCGAGGGGTGGAAGACAGAACAATGGCAGGTTGGGAGGCTTTGTTAGATAACTGGATAACATTGAAATTGACACCAAACCCCTTTCTCCTCAAAGGCCGAGAAGGAGGCAGGTTACATTAATCGATGCAAGCACAGCTCTCCAGAAATGTAAACACTCCTCTCACGGACACAACATTTACCTATGTATCATGGATACCTCTATGGCGCAGCAGACTCATCAACTTATTGTCCAACATATATGTTCTGAACAGTGTTTTGGGTTTTTTTTAAGTGAAAAAAACAGGCATTCATTGTTTTTTTTTCTCTTAATATGATTTGGGTGCAGATATGATCTCTATTTAGTTCTATTAAAACCACTGTCACAGTTGTGTGGGATATTGCAGGTTATAGAGCACACATCATATCCAGCCCCAATATATTTGTACACACAGTTAAATGGTGGCACAGCAGTGCTGAATTCTGCACTGTTAACTGCAATATGGAGTTTCACAGTTTAAACACTGTGGGCTGTGGAAGAGAGATATACAATTTGGCAAGCTGAGTATTATTATGAATTATAAAGGGTTAGGTTATATTGATAACTGATTACATATTTGCTCGTACCTGTGTAAATATTAAAGTTAAACTGTTTAAACAATGTTACTGAAGCATTTCTACAATTATCATTGTAAATGTCAACATCAGAGGCCCAAGATGGAAAGATAATAAGGTCTTGGATAAAATGTAATTTAATGGAAACTTTCTGACCTTTATTAGCAAATAATAATTTCAATTTGAGACTGACAGTGATATAAAAATACGTATAAATATTCCAAATCATTGTTACTACAGTATATCACTGATATCTGCCTGTATTATACTGTACTTAGCTATTTATTTTTTCTGTTCACATATGTATATCCACTGATCTCAGACTGCTAGTATTCTACATTGAAGTGATTTAAAGTTGAGACCTTTTATATAATTTGTATGCATTAGAAAAAAAGGTTTGTAAAGCCTGTAAATCTCTGTGGGAAATTCTGCTAACAATAATTTGCTGGGAACCATGTTTCAGAGCTCAATAAGTAGGATTCCTATTCCTTTGTTTTCACGTTAAAATTGAAGATCAAGTTAGCCTATTTGTGCTTATTCATGTGTGTGCGCTGAATGCAAGGTGAAATGAAGTACGCTCGCAGATGTAATATGGGGCCTTAAATAGACCATAACGGTTATAAATATCGTACTGTTTGTGGCTTGTACTTATACACTCTACTATTTAGAAATGTGTTTGGCCAACAATTCCTCCTAATAAATTTGGGTACTTTTTAACTCAAGGTTTTTTATGGTGACTTCTTCAAATCAAATAAATAATGTACTGGAGCCAAAAAAGACTATTAAGTTAACCTATTACACAATGTTACCTGCTGTCTTTTCCTCAAGCTCCTCTTGTCAATTTTTTCACATCATGTCTCCAACATAACCATCTCACCTTCCATGCCCTCCTCTCCTCTTTTATGTACTCTCGTTCCTCCATTCACTATCTCCTCCCCCTTCTAAAGCTCATAAGCAGAAACACTTATGCATGTCCAAATCCCACCTCCTCTCCCTCCCTCTCTCTCCTTCTTCTGCTGGCTTCTGGGAACATATCTACTAATTCAGGCCCCTCACCTGACATTCCCATTCGCAGATTATACTATCTGACCACTAGGGGCAGATAACATATTACATACTAGAATCACTTACCAATATACTTTCTCAGAAACTTTCCTTTTCCTTCTATATGAAAAAAAAAAACATTCTAACTTTGCATACCCTCCTACCTAATGAAACTTCACTTCCTTCCTAACCTTTGCTAATTCCTATTTGCCTCTTCCATTCCCTTTAGATTGTAAGTAGAGAGTTTTCAATCTTGTAGAGTGCTTTGGGAAAAATGTAATTTCTACAAAGTTTCTAAGCTCAAAACAGGGCCCTCCATTTCCTGCAGTTCGTTAAAATTATATTTTTCCTTGTTCTTTTTCCCTGTATAGCGCTAGGGAATATGTTGGCGCGTTACAAATAAAAGTAATAATAATAAGTTGGTACACAAATTAATTGTGCCACATAATTGTAGTAGCTTACCTTACAACTGCTACTCTTTAAAAAAAGAAAACCGTTCTGCCCTGCCCCATATCTCAAGTGTCTTTGGATGAGGCTGTTATTTTAAGATGGAGGTTGGAAGATTTATTGTTAATAAGCAAAACTACTGATGAAGAATATTCAACTAGCATACACCAAAGTGAATCACAATTGCAAATAGAAGCCTGGACTTTTTAGGACTCTTATATAGACATTTTTACGGGGAAGGGATGCGGTGTCAATATATATCTGGTTATCAAACAAAGGTTGTGGACTTCTGCCTGTTCCCTCCTACCCTAACACTCCATTGGTATTTACAAGTAAACACACTCATCATACAGCTCTCAGGATTTGATGTAACAAACACAAAATGGATTCCTGTATTCATAAACCGAGTCTTCAAGGATACACATTTGCGCAAACATGTTTTATGGCAGTGATTTACACAGCTGTTAATATTATTAGTTTGGTACATACTTGACCAACAAGTATCTTTTTTTTCTTGAACTGCAGTGGTCCTTTATTCGCAATAAGAGAAAGATAATTACTTAAATAATTTAAAAGGCAGTATTGAATATTAAACTTTAATTCAAAGATCGTATTCCTCACCCGATAATAGATCAAAAGGTGGAGGTGGCTCTGGCTGGCAGGCAATGCTAATTGTCCAGGCAAAATATATACTTTTTTAACACAATGCATTTCAATTGTTTGAAAATTGCTATGTTAAAGTTTTTTTTCCTTGGCAAGAATTTTTTTTCATGTCTGTCTCTTTTCAATGAGTTGGGTCTTAAACACCTTTACATCGTTTTCCCTGTCAAATCCTCCCCACCAATTAATGACCTTATCTGAGTGGAGTCCAGCAGCCCAAATGGAGGATTGATACTCTTTTAAATTAAACTTTGCACTGAATTTAGTTTTTATTAATCATTGAATAGGAATTTCATTAACGATCAATGCCTAATTAAATCAACAGCATTACAGTGGTTCTCCAATGGCATTGACTAAGCCATTACCCTTGTTTAATTTCCTTTTATGATTCTTCTTATGCACTAATCACCAATGCATACTGCTATATGTATGCTATTCATATGCCTTTCAGCCAATGTCACCTACAATTCCAACACTTATATTTTACATTCAGCCATATGGAAAGGATGTTAGGTACATACCATACTCTGAGCAGAGCAGCAGTGTTAAAAACTAATTAAATAAATAAATTAAGTAATATGTTTACACTAATATAGTTATCTTTAATTTAAATAAGTAAAACCATTATTAAAACGGGTAAAACTTAGCTACGCTGTAATTGCTGATTACCTCTGTTTTTGCTTGCATACATGGCAATGGGTTTATCTATCAGTAATTTGATTAATTTACCCACAGTAGCTAAAAGATAAACACTGCTATTTATATATATTTTAATTAGTTCAGTTTTGTAAAGCAGTGTATAAGTTTCAAAGCCTATTTTTCTTTTCATGTTCTTCACTTAGACTTTTAGTGTAATGATCTACTTTTTTACATGATGTTTGAAAAGTTGGATACATTACTTGTAATGAAATATATTACTTAGTGCCTATTGTAATTTGCCCTGATTTGCAGTAAATGGTGGGGAAGATTGGATCTCGGAGTTGTAAGAGCATGTCAATGGCGTTCCCGAAATTGAAAACCAGTCACCCACTTTTATATAAGTATAGATCGTACTTAAGGACCAACTCTATGATGTAACCTGGACACAAAACAGTACACTAAGCTTTTGGATAAAATAGGCAAACAGAGTTATGGCAGTTAACATGGAATGTAAAAGGATCTGACCCAGAGGAAATTTATATATTTCTCCAAATGAAAAAATAGGCAATATTTAAGCTGTTTTTTGTTTGCCCTCCTCTAGAACAACTCAAATAGCACGTAAAACAAGGTTAGAAGTTATCTAGAAAGGTTTGGACGTGACACCCATTTGCAGGGCTTGTCCTAGACCTAATGGTGAGCAAATCAGGGAAAATCCTTGAGTGGTCCAAACTATCACTTTCTCTGAAATATATGTGAGTGGAAGAAAGGCAGAGCATTTTCTTCTAGCTGGAAAATTACATAGGACACTTCCATGTGGTTGATGAGCTAAACAAGTGGTAGTCAACCTGGTCCATACCGCCCAATAGTGGGCAATTGAAGCTTTCATAGTGCCTGGCGGGGTAATGGCTAGGTGGTGTTGCTGACAAGTGATGTCACACGCAGGAGACCCGCAGCACCACACATGGCTGGTGAGAGAGCCTAAGGACAGTAGGCAGGACCGGGTCACTATTTAGTCAGTAAAAGGCGATACATAGCTCGGGTCATATCATTTATGTAACCAAGAATGGGTAAATTGAGTTACTGCGGTACCAATGAGGGGTAAGAAATGTTTCCATCAAAAGTGGGTGGTAGATATTAAAAGGTTGACGACTCCTCATCCTCTTTTCTCTGTCTGTCTTGTATCTTCCCATCCCTCCGGTCACTTTTCTCTCTCCCCTTAACCACTGTTTGTTTCCCTTCATCTTTCTATCTCCTTCCTCACTGTCTCTCTTCTCCCTAACTCTCTTTACCCTCTCTTTTCCACTTTTGTCTATCTTCTCCCTCACTTTTTACTCTGTCCCTCTTTTCTCTTACCCACTTATTTATCCCTCCCACTTTCTTTTCAATATCCCTCTTCTTGCTTATATTCTTTATCACTTCTAATCTTAAGTGAATCTTTTAGTTAATGTTACATAAAATGACTCTACTTTCTATATTAACTTTAAGGCGCTTGCACTTAGGACCGTAACAATTTTTAATTATTACCTATTTCATTTATGTTGGGACCTTTATAACTTTGAGAATTGGTGTTGAAACACAGTGAACTAAACTATGCAATTAATTTTTTTTTTTATTAGCTCTAAAAAAGCATTCAAGAAGTAGAAAAAACCCTATACCAAATGCAAACATGTTATATACTCACCCTCTTACAATATACATGTAATGTCTATGGCTTACAGAGCTTATGCTATTAATGTGTTACAAACTTCACAAACATATGGATTGTTTCCCAATCTACGTTGTTTTTTTTTTTTTTAACAAAAACTACAAATATGAGTACTTGCTAAACCCCTTCCAGAGCAGTGCTGACTGAAAGCCTCTACTGTGTTAATATATTTAAACTCAAAACAGCGAGCATTTTCTCTGTGTTCTGTAACAAACATGTCCAGTAGCCAGGGCCATATCTACCTTTTTGGAGCCCCTAGGCAGTGAAGTGGAGGAGCCGCTTTGAGACCGCAAAGTATGCACGGACCATGTTTTCCTTTTCTGTACCTGTGAGTTCCATTTCCTGCTGTAACTTTCTTGTTCAAGGTGGTTACCCCCTAGCAGCCAGTCTATGAATTGCAACATTTATTTTTTTTTAAGCCAGAAACCATTTTTTTTAAAGAAGTGGCGCCCATCTCAGGGATGCGCCCCTGGGCGCCTGCTTAGTTGGCCTCATGGGAAATCCGGCCACGTCAGTAGCACAATTCAAATGTACTTATGTTTTGAGAACTATCCCCTATCACAGTAATATTTAATCTTTTTAACAATAGGTAGCCTTTACTTCTTCTAGCTATGAATAACATACATTTAATCCTTGCAAATGACACACAAAGGAAACACATAGCATATACCTGGCAAACGTATTAGTAGAATTTCTCTGCTTTTTTTTAGTGTTGTATTTGCAAGTTAATTGCAATTCCTACATTTCAAGATCACATTTGAAAAGGGTAGGATCGTTTAATGAAAGACCCTGTTGTCCGGGCAGCTCTCCTGAGTAATGTGAACTGTGCAAACATACGTAAATGAATTTAAATCTAATATTTTAAAACAGCAGTCCATCCTTAATCAAATTATTCGCAGCTAGATCAAATTCATTCATTATGTGTTTAGTGCAGCTGTGGCATTTGCTTTAGAAAGTTGTGGATTATTGGAGTTTTTTTTAACCTGATTGCATGCATCTGAAAGGAAGATTTGATTATCAACTAATCAGAAAGCTTTCACTGAGAATTTAAAATCTGCAAACTGCTTTCCAACTGGTTCTTTATCAGTGTCATTGAACAACGGGACAAGAATATATTTCTAAGATATGAAAAAGGGACAGGAAAATATTACAATGCTATTTTTTGTACATTGCATTATGATTTGATGCTCTTATTTCAAACATTCGTATTTTGTATTAGAATAGTCTTAGATTTAGAATTTTAAGAATTATAATCTCTCCTCCTATGTTCCCCCCCCCCCCCCCCCCCCCCCATTATCCCACTATCTATCCCTTTTACAACTGCCTTTCTTCTCCATAAGCCTTTACAAATTCCATTATTTTCAAACTGTCCAGTTCTTTTCTCCACTCACCTCTTTCTCTCTTCCCCTTTCTAAGGTGCCCTTCATTGTCCCTCTCTGTCTGTAAGGGACCTCTGTAGTTCAAGAAAAAATATACTTGTTTGTGAAATATGTAACAAACTAACAACATTACGAGCTGTGTAAGCTATGAACATTAAAACATTTTTCTTTAGAAAAAAAACTATTTTTTTGAAGAATTTACTAAATTTAGGAATACATTTTATCTATACAAATTCATTTCCTGAGAGCTGGATCACGAGGGTGTGTTTATTTATAAGTGGAGGCATGGAGCAGGGAGTGGTCAGGAATATCTGTTAGATAATTGCATCTGATTTAAATTGACACCACACCCCCTTCCCCTCAACAGGCTTAGAAAAAGTCAACTTGTACGGAAAGATGCAAGCACTTTTCTCCTGAAATATAAATATAAATATGAACCCAGGACCTCTGCAAGTGAAGTTACACCTCAATTTAAGTACAAATTCAAGAGTTAAGACACCCGAAAATCTAAGCGAGAGAAGAAATGGCTGCCGAAAAAAACAAAAACGAAGCTACAAGACCCTAAACACACAAAACACATACAGATTTTCCGAAAAAGCCGGACGAGGTCCAAGATACACTATTAACAAGGATGCAAAATCATCCACAGCCGCGTACCCCACACATTAGCCGCTATTTTACAACACTAACTTACACAATGCGGAAGTACACATCTACCCTAACGGCTTTTCCTCGCGCACGCACACTATTTACACTACACACTGCACACATTGCTGACACTTACACAGCAGCTTCACAGCTGTAAAAACCAACATTGTATGTCGCAGCAACATCAAAACAGATTGTCAGCTCTTCAACAGAATGCTTCCTCATAGCACACAAACAACCAACAGCCGAAGGCGCTCAACGCAAGGCTTGCAATGAGCACCGAAAGATCTCAGAACACCAACAAAATTAATGTCTCAACCAAACACCATTATGTGCCTTACAATCTTATTGCTGTCATTTTTTGACAGGCAAGTCGCTAGTTCTATATAATTACCTAAATGAACAGGTTACAATAGTCAAATTACCCTACAAAATATCCTGCAAAAAATAACTGAATATAACCTTGAATGAAGCACAATGGGGGTCAAGTTTTAAAAAAAAATGCAGCAAGCTCCTCTCTAAATATATTTTTTAGGGAGAATGCTTTTAAAACTATTTTGAGGTTGGTATCTCACTCCAGCAAGACTACAAATCTCAAATCCGTCCCTGGATGGTAAATGTTTTAGAGGCTGCAACGAAACAGGTATACTGAGACATGCATTATGGGAATGCCCTAAATTGCTCATATATGGGAAGAAACATACTCTACCTTAGAAAAACTGTGAAGATTTCATATTTCCAAAATAACAAGGAAGCAATACTAGGACCTCCCATTCAAAAAGTCCTGAAGGAATAACAATTCCTAACCAATCAGATTTTCTTAGTCTCCAAAAAAATCAGAAAACAAACATTCCCATATTTAGAAGTTAAATAGAAAAATACAATGCATATAAACAATGAGTAAGATTTCAGCGGAACTAGATGAAAAAAAAAAATAGACATCCTGCTGGGACATACAGACTCTTTAAAATAAAACTCAATGCCTGATCTGACTTATGGAGAGTATCCACAAAACGTATACAGCCTTCAACAATAATCCCCCCTCTTATTTCTCTACACTTATCGCTAAATACTCTCCCAATCACCCTTTTTGCTCTGATAATGACCTTCTTCTTTCTCCCCCTCTCTTATCACCTCCTCTCATTTCCACCTTCAGGACTTTTCTCGTGCTGTCCCTGTTCTATGGAACTCCTTGCCTTGCTCCACTAGACTATCCTCCTGCCTCAAATCTTTCAAAACATTACTAAAATGCATCTGTTTAAAGAAGCACTTTCAAACTTATTATTCACAATACATTGTACCTCACCTTTATGTACCTCGTCTTGACTGTAAGTTTGTGAGTTTTCTATCTTATTAGGTACTTTAGAGAAATCACTTTGTATGCTTGCTTTTAAGCTCAATAAAAGGACCTTCCCTTCTTTTGTAATTTATTAAAATTGTTATTCACTTATATCTACCCTGTTTAGCGCTACGGGATATTTTGGGTCATTACAAATCAAGAATAATAATAGTAAAAATAGGAACTTATCTGTAGTTAACATTTAACTCAAATCTGTGTACAAAAAACAACTAGAAAATGTATTGTGCTACATGTAGTATCTCCATGTTCAAAATGTTCTGGATCTCAAAGATGGTCACCATAAGCACTGGAAAGTAACCAGCAGCTCTCCACTGATTGGGTAGCATATTTTTTATTATTTATCATTTGGGGATGGTGTAATCTCAAGATACATTTCTGCTGATGTCTTACCCACCAGCCACGTTCTCTATAAAAGTGTGTTTAACATAAAAAGCACAAAGGTTTATTTATAATGAATTCCGATCTGTGGCCAGGGCATGCTTGTTTTTCTACCTCCTCCATGCTCACTATTGACTTTGGTTTGTAGGATTGAAGTCGGATGGATGTGCCATGCTGGCAGATTTTTAGTTTTTCATTACGTTGACTCTTTAATACTTGTGCTAATATTTTCTAGTTTTCTTAGTAGTCTTTTTCATAATTTGAAACATTGCATTGTATATATATATATATATATATATATATATATATATATATATATATATATGAATCAATACTGTATAAAACCTTTTGACGTTTTACTACATAAACAACTAGAATTCAATATAATATCAGACTATCTGTAAAATAATGGCATGGCCTATTTATCACTTCACACTTAAGTTAACAGTATGTGACGAGAAATCACTGTCCATCATTGATTAGTAAAATAAGAGACACGTGTACAGTGTATAATATTGTACTTAAATTAAAGGATAGAGCCTGTATAACCTTTTTATATAACTGTTACATATGTTAAACAAAGATGGCAAAAGCATGGGGTTAGGAAGTGTTTGAAAAGGAGAATGTCTTCAGTATAAAGCTTTTGAAAACCTTTCATGGTAAAAAAAAAAATGTTGAAAGCATCCAAGGACAAGAAGAAGGACACTGACTGTTCTACTTTTTTGTAGATCAGATAAACCATACTCTTTTATGGACGCATTAACTGGCAAGGAACCAGCATATATCACACACAAACTCAGTAACTGGATCCTAGATAATACAATATTTATATTGTAATATAACATGTATGTATCATGTCTCAAAATATTTCAGAAACTCAAATGACAAACTTAATTACAAAAAATTAAATAAAAATGGTACATAATTCCCCTACGTTTTAGGGGAGGTAGGTACCTAGTGGGAGGAAATCAATCACAACATGCATCAGCCAATGAGAGAACGAGGTACTGGGAAATGCAGACTAGGGAGTGTGCTGATGGGGAGGTAGGTAACATTATAAATAATAAAAGATAGTAAAATATATTATATATATATATGTGTATATATATATATATATATATATATATATATATATATATATATATATATATATACATATATGCTTTGAACCTTCTTTATGGTCTAGCTCTCACATCCAAATGTTACTTCTTGGATTATGATAGTTCTAACTATGTTGACCTTTGCTGATAATCAAGTGTTTTATATTGGCTTTTCATTAGCTAGTTATAACTTTCTTCTCCAGAAGCAAACATCTTTTCATTTCATGGCTACAGTCGCCATCTGCAAAGATCTTGGAGCCCATAAAAATATAATCTGTACTGTCTTTACTTCACCCCCCTTGGCACTTTTCATGTTTTGTTGCCTCACAACCTGGAATTAACATGGATTGTTTGAGGATTTGCATCATTTAATTTACATAACATGTCCACAACTTTGAAGATGTTTTTTTTTTATTATTATTTTGAAGAAAACAACAAATAGGACAAATTAACATAAAAAGTCAATGTGCATAACTATTCACTCCCCTAAAGTCAATACTTTGTAGAGTCACCTTTTGCAGCAATCACAGCTCCAAGTCGCTTTGGATAAGTCTCTATGAGCTTGCCACATCTTACCACTAGGATTTTTGCCCATTCCTCCTTGCTAAACTGCTCCAGCTCCTTCAAGTTGGATGGTTTGCGCTTGTGAACACCAATCTTTAAATCTGACCACAGATTTTCTATTGAATTGAGGTTTGGGCTTTGACTAGGCCATTCCAACACATTTACATGGTTCCCCTTAAACCACTCAAGTGTTGCTTTAGCAGTGTGTTTGGGGTCATTGTCCTGCTGGAAGATGAACCTCCGTCCTAGCCTCAAATCACGCACAGAGTGGTACAGGTTTTGCTCAAGAATAGCCCTGTATTTAGCGCCATCCATCTTTCCCTCAACTCTGACCAGTTTCCCAGTCTCTGCTGCTGAAAAACATCCCCACAGCATGATGATGCCACCACCATATTTCTTTGATGGCCGAAAAGTTCAATTTTAGTCTCATCAGACCAGAGCACCTTCCTCCATACATTTTGGGAGTCTCTCACATGCCTTTTTGCAAACTCAAAACGTGCCACTTTGTTTATTGCTGAAAGTAATGGCTTTCTTCTGGCCACTCTGCCATAAAGCCCAACTCTATGGAGCATATGGCTTATTGTCGTCCTATGTACAGATACTCCAGTCTCTGCTGTGGAACTCTGCAGCTCCTCCAGGGGGTACCTTGGGTCTCTGTGCTGCCTCTCTGATTAGTGGGCTTCCGTCTCTTGGCAGGTTGTTGTGCCATGTTCTTTCCATTCGGTTCTGATCGATTTGATGGTGCTCCTGGTGATCATCAAATATTTCAATATTTTTTTTATAACCTAACCCTGACTTGTACTTCTCAACAACTTTGTCCCTTACTTGTTTGGAGAGTTCCTTGGTGTTCATGGCAGTGTTTGGTTAGTGGTGCCTCTTGATTAGATGTTGCAGCCTCTGGGGCCTTTACAAAAAGGTGTGTATATGTAATGAGAGATCATGTGACACTTAGATTGCACACAGGTGAACATCATTTCACTAATTATGTGACTTCTGAAGGTAATTGGTTGCACCAGAGCTTTTTATGGGCTTCATAACAAAGGGGGTGAATACATACGCACATGCCAATTTTCTGTTATCTATTTAAAAAAATGGTTTTATGTATATATTTTTATCATTTGACTTCACCAACTTAGACTATTGTGTTCTGATCCATCACATAAAATTCATATTAACAAAACATTGAACTTAAGGCTGTAATGTAACAGGTAAAATGTCAAGGGGGTGAATATATAACTGGCACTGTATTTGCCAGTTATCAATTTGCTATGATGTTCGTCTTTTTAATGTTGAGCAGCAGGCCAGTTTTTTTAACTCTCTACTTTCACCATCATCAATAGGCCCTTTAACTTCTCCTCCCTTTCAGTAATCCCCTTATTTGAAGTTGTTGATATCCCAGCAATATTAATTCTCGCTTTGGATTCAGCCAGTCCAGCATTAGGTATGATGTATTCTGCACATAAGTTGAATACATAAGGTTACAAAATACAACCTTGTCTAACTTCTTTCCCTATCTTGAACCATTCTATTGTCCCATGTTTAGTTCTAACAGTGGCTTCTTGGTCCACAAACAGATACCTCAGGATGTGAATGCGATTGTCTGGCACTCCCATCTCTTTAAGAACTTTCCACGTTGTTTATGATCTACACAGTCAAAGGCTTTAGAATAGTATACAAAGCAGAAGTAAATGTTTTTCTGGAACTCTCTTGTTTTCTCTTTTGCTTAAAAGGAGCCATGTATAAAATAGTTAAGGTTTGACAGAGTGAGTGTGCATTGTGGTCTCATTTGCATGTCCCCCCTAGCATTCCCAGAGTGCAGTGCATGAACTGTATTTCTGAGAAATTTGAGCAGGAAATACGCTTATTAACTTATTTTTTAGACTTAAAAATAGAATCACTAATGTACATATTCATTGTTTGTACAACTGTACTTTGTACGGTGGAGGGCTTCTATCACTCTTAGACCACCATATGTGACACAATTGCTGTAGTGAACTACTCTCTAAAAAAATCCACCACAAAAACCAGGCACTCACACCACACTGATGATCGTCAGTAACCGTGAAACAGTGCTGTATGTGGTTAAGTGACCTGGTTTGTGAATAATCCATCCATTGCTAGCCTAGAATTGTGAAATACAGTAAGCATGTACTTAAAAGGAGCCATGTATTAAAATTGTTAAAGATTGACAGAGTGGGCATGCATGTCCCCGCCCAAGTTTATTAACTTATTTTTTAGACATTCAAATGGAATCATTAATGTAATATTCATTGTTTAAACTACAGTGCTTTGTACGGCGGAGGTCTTCTATCACTCTTAGCACACCATATGTGAAACAATTGAGATATATATAGAGTGTCTCACAAAAGTAAGTACACCGCTCACATTTTTGTAAATATTTTATTATATCTTTTCATGTGACAACACTGAAGAAATTACACTCTGCTACAATGTATAGTAGTAAGTGTACAGCCTGCATAACAGTGTAAATGTAAAACAGTGTTGCTGTCCCCTCAAAGTAACTCAACACACAGCCATTAGTGTCTAAACCGTTGACAACAAAAGTGAGTACACCCCTAAGTGGAAATGTCCAAATTGGGCACAATTAGCCATTTTCCCTCTCCGGTGTCATGTGACTCGTTAGTGTTAAAAGGTCTCAGGTGTGAATGGGGAGCAGGTGTGTTAAATTTGGTTTTATCGCTCTTACACTCTCTCATACTGTTCATTGGAAGTTCAACATGGCACCTCATCGCAAAAAACTCTCTGAGGACCTAAAAAAAGAATAGTTGCTCTACATAAAGATGGCCTAGGCTATAAGAAGATTGTCAAGACCTTGAAACTGAGCTGCAGCACGGTGGGCAAGACCATACAGCGGTTTCACAGGACAGGTTCCACTCAGAACAGGCCTCGCCATGGTCGACCAAAGAAGTTGAATGCACGTGCTCAGCGTCATATCCAGAGTGTTTTGGGGGAAATAGACGGATGAGTGCTGCCAGCATTGCTGCAAAGGTTGAAGGGGCAGCCTGTCCGTGCTCAGTCCATACGCCGCACACTGCATCAAATTGGTCTGCATGGCTGTCTTCCCAGAAGGAAGCCTCTTCTAAAGATGAAGATAACAATAAAGCCTGCAAAAGGTTTGCTGAAGACAAGCAGACTAAGGACATCGATTACTGGAACCATGTCCTGTGGTCCGATGAGACCAGATGGTGTCAAGCGTGCGTGGCAGCAACCAGGTGAGGAGTACAAAGACAAGTGTGTCTTGCCTACAGTCAAGCATGGTGGTGGGAGTGTTATGGTCTGGGCCTGCATTAGTGCTGTCGGCACTGGGGAGCTACAGTTCATTGAGGGAACCATACATGCCAACATGTACTGTGACATACTGAAGCAGAGCATGATCCCCTCCCTTCGGACACTGGGCTGCAGGGCAGTATTCCAACATGACAACGACCCCCAAAACACCTCCAAGACGACCACTGCCTTGCTAAAGAAGCTAAAAGTAAAGGTGATGGACTGGCCAAGCATGTCACCAGACATGCACTTAGGGGTGTACTCACATTTGTTGCCAACGGTTTAGACATTAATGGCTGTGTGTTGAGTTATTTTGAGGGGACAGCAAATTTACACTGTTATACAGGCTGTACACTTACTACTTTACATTGTAGCAGAGTGTCATTTCTCCAGTGTTGTCACATGAAAAGATATAATAAAATATTTACAAAAATATAACACTTTTGCTTTCAATTAGTTTGGCACTACACAATATATTTTCGAAAATTAATTAGCCACTGAAATGAATAGCAGTGTCCCTTCTGGTTCTGGCCTCTAGGTATAATTATCAGTGCACAAATTATAAGGAATTGTCAAAGTCTATTCTATTATTCCTATCATGGCTAAGAGGAACTGTCTATTTCATTCTGATTATTAGTCATCGCCCTTATTTAATAGTGTGTGGGATGATACCGTTTTCTAATCAGTGTAGATTTGTATAATTCTGTTTATATACACCCTAAAGCGCGGTCTACATTTGTTGACTGTTTTGTGTTGTCTACAGAGCTTTTAGGTGTAAATTATCTAGCCAGATGCTTAATCACCGAGGGGAAACAAGTTAAGCACAAATTATCACAGTCCTCATTTATCAAGCATTTAATTCTCAGCAGTAGGGCTAAAAACAACTTTATTGCTCTGTGCAGAGGGCCTGTATTTTAATATAAATTAAAAAAGCCAAAGTGTTTACTTTTTTAATTGGAACTTACAAGAATGCGGTAGATACCCTTTGCCTCTTAATTTATATGAGAGATCTGGTTTAAGAGTTAGTCTGCAAGCTGAGTTTTTATAGGACAATCACTTCTACTCAGTAAAAAACATACATTAACCTTGAATCCTATAAGTAAATAAAAGGTTTAAACCAGCAAGTAAAAGACAGTTTACAGCACTTTATAACTTTTACGTCCCTTAAGAGAGAAACTAAAGATGACAAACTGAATTGGAGACGTGGGAGATTGAAATACTTCTCTAGAAAACACCCTAGAGGCTGGCACAGCCAGAGAATGAGAGGGACGGGATTAAAAGTTATATTCATTGATATTCATATAGAACTTTATAAAAAAAAAATCTCACATATGCTGCATATTGATTATTTTTTTCATCTGCTTTATTTGAACTGATACAGTTGTATATAGAAGGAAAATACTGCTAAAAAAAGAAATAAAAGAGTGTGTGATTTTAGACTTATGATAGTTTGACTGAATTCTTGTTAGGACTAAAGAGGTCCTCCTTGTGACCCTGCCCCATAGCTTTTCAACCCTTTTCCATGGCAAATCTATTATCCAATGCAAAAAGTTCATGAGAAGATATTTAAATGCCTCTTATTGGCATCACCAGGTTTTGTTCCATATTTAAGCTACTTTTCACATAGGGTTGATTTGGGTTGGGGATATAGGCGTGTGTCCGATATTTTATCTTTTCATGTATTTAATATATATTGTTGGTTCCACCAGAATGTGTCATTACATGATCAACCAGATGGAGAGTTATGAATCTAGTGGTGATTTATTTTTGTCCATCCAAAATGGTGGATTACACCCAAATGTTTGTCTTTGTTAAAGGATTAGAAACTTTGGAGGAGTGGATCGAACAATGGACACAGATACAATCAGTATTCTCTTCTGTTAAAAGCATCCTCTTCAAATTGCCCCTTTACAACATAACTTTATGGCAGAGAAATGTTCCGTAGGATAACCTGCCTCCTTGAACTACAGGCAGACTAACCATCTACAATCAAATCCCACATGATATAACAATCATAAGTTATCTGAAGTTAAATGTTCATATCTTGCATACATGCATGATGTTATTTTGTTACATACTTAATAAGCTAAGTTTTTATCAAATTGCAGTGGTCCTCTAATAGAGGACAACATGGATGGGAAAGTGCTCAAATAGAAAAAGTCAAAGTCACTTGACCATTTTAATAAGGAGGATGGCTAACACTGATTGACCGACATAAAATTAGCCTTAGATGCACCTGTGGGCAGCTCTCTAGTATGCCAAGTGACCAATGTACTCCTGAATGCACTTCTGGCCAGTAGTACTTGTACAAGACAGAAATGACTCCACCATACTGTACTCCCGAATAACTTTCACGGAATGCAATCTTCTTGGAACCAACGATATAGCTAGTAGAAATGAAATTTTAAAACACACTAAACAGAACCCAATAGTAGTATATGCAATTTTGTTCAAATATATTCTTGACTTTATGTGCATTTTTTTATTGATTGTCAAAAGAAAGTAACAAATAACAACCAGACACAATGTTAACCAAAATTACAAGTAGGGGTAATAAAGGACCACTATTGTCTGTATTTATAGTCTACCTCTTTAAAAAAATAGATTTAATAATAGACAAAGTGTTTTTAGAAAGTGAAAAATGATATACAGCCTTTAATCTTGCATTTTTATTTACAAATATTGCTGTACAACAGGTTTCAATTAAAGGACCACACAAGCCCCCCATAAGTGATCTGCACCATTTGATAGAGGGTGAAAAAGCAAATGAAAAATGTGTTGTTTTAATTTTTAAAATTGATACTGAATTCATGGAATTAGGATCAATTTGAAGTCAGGCTATTTCATTGTGTTGCCTTTGCCTGAATGTCTATTGAGCTCTGTACCACACAGAACAATGTATATTACTTAGAATCAGGTGTAGAAGATTTGAATGTCATTACACCTACTTCATTATATTATAGCAGGCAGTGTCACATCTGAGCCTGTGACACACAGCTAATAATTTACTCTTTGGTGGAGGTGTTACTGGGTTCAATTCCCATGAGTGTTTTTTTTTCATTACTGTTTAAAATATCATATATCATGTTCTTTAATTCATATAATAAAACCATATATTAACTAATGTATTTGTTAACACATATATGACTGATTAATTCTTGATCAATAAAAAAAAAAAATGTAAACACATTTTCCTCATGAATTTCCATCCTCTGATGGTGCACTTTTGTGGTCCTTTATTCCTTTTCATACAGGGATGCAGATCTTAATGCCTCTAGTGCAGCAAAATAAGAAATATTATGTTTAAAAGTTGAATTTAAACAAAAAGAGCAGAGGTGCTTATCTGAGAATGAAAAATACCTCAGTGTTTTTTTTCTATAGGTCTGGTTTCCTACTCGGAGAGCAACCTCTTTTAGCTCACTTGTGCCCTTCACAGGGAGAAATATCCTGAAGTACATCAGTCTGGTCTCACTCAGAAGAGTGATCCAGCCCCAAAATACCAGGCAATTCTCCCTGAACAGGAGAAACAGCAAACCCCAGACCCGTTTTTGGCCTCTATGGGCCTTGTCAGTAAGGTGTAGCTGTACTCTCTAAGGCACAGTGAGCAAGGAGTCCATGTCTGGTTCCACCTATCACCCATAAGGTGAGAAAATGTAAACAAAAAGAGTAGAGGTGCTCCTCTGAGAACGAAAAATACCTAAGTGGGTTTTTTCTATAGGTCTGGTTACCTACTCAGAGAGCAACGTCTTTTAACTCACTTGTGCCTTTCTCTGATTGATTACCTCTATTTTTGTATTCTGATAAAAGCTGCCTATTAACCGCTTAAGCGGTAATACTGAGTGTGGCTTGGGGTTAATTTACTGTTTCTAAATCGGTAACCCCGAGCCATGCTCGGGGGTTACTGCAGGGGGCCCAGTGCTGCCAAAAATGCCTGGGCCCCCTCAGCACACCATTCCTCCATCCTCCTCCCCCTGATCATCTTCAGTGAAGTGACCGGAATATGCTAATAATGTGATGCGCTTGTGACATCAGGTCATTAGCATATGCCGGTCACTTCACTGCAAGAAGACATGCTTCGTGGGGAGAGATGAGCAGGGAGCTCATCTGATCACAATAACAAGTAAGGAGAGAGTGGGGGATAGAGACTGGAGAGGGGGAAGTGAAGAGGTGGTTAGGTTAAAGGAGGAGGATGATGGGGTGGAGGAAGTGGAGGATAATGAGAGTGGCAAGGGAGGATGATAAAGGGGGAAGTGGAGGCAAGGGAGGATTATAAGGGGGGAAAGCGAGGATGATAAAGTGGGCAGGAGGGACGAGGATAAGGGAGGGGAAGGGGCAAATAAGGGGGATTGAAGAGGGAGGATAGGGAGGAGGAGGAGGAGGGAAAGGGAGGAGGATAAGGGGGAAAGGGCGGTATTTTTAGCATTCTAAATACTGACATAATCATACCGCCATGCAGGTTAAAGGACCACTGTATTTGAAGAAGAAAAAAAAAGACACTTGTTTTTCCCTGTAATTTCCTGCTTAGGCATTTTTGGGGCATCTAATCCCGTTTAGCCCTTTAATTCCCCAGTGCGATAACGTTATAGCAATAAAATGCCCCGTTTAGTGCAGTTTAATGAGAGACCACAGTGATATATTCTTTTAAAGGACCACGGTGGTCAAAAAAATAAATTAGCCCATTCTGAAGATCTACACTTGATAATTAGCAAAATGTTATTAGAATGTAAAAAAAACAATAATAAAGCCTTGAAGATTTTGCTTTAATACTAAATTATGCGGTTTTGGAATCTACCAATGACCTACTTCCTGTGATGGGATGACACTTAAATTTGGTATTTGCACAATGAGAAGGTGGAAAATACATCTACAAGGACTCACTCTGTTGAGCAGAAGATCCAAGAAGCAAGTTTAGAAAAGAAAACGTAAGCCTGCAGTAAATAATAATTGCATATAAAAACGAAAAATGGAAAGATTGTATTTTTGTTATTCTCTAAATGCTTTTTCACATTGAAAATACCAAAAAAGAAATCATAGTTGTGCTTTAAAGGAATTGCCTTTATTTTGTGCATTTCAAACATTTGGTTTGTTCTTTTTTGCAATATCTTGAATGAAAGATATAACTGTGGATAGGATGAGTTAGACTAAATATCAGCCACACAAGATTGTGGAGGTGTACTCTTCCCGGATATTGGATAATGCAGTCAAGCATGTGGAGTGAAACAACCAAAGCATTAAATCATTGAAAAGCTGCGTGACTAATATAAAAGAAGATGATATCCTGTTCATTTTTATATATTCTTTATAATTCTAAGAAAAAGTATATTTAGACATAAGGAAAGTGGAAATGTAGCATACAATCATTTCTGCAGAGTGGCCTCTGTTAAAAACTGATTTAATTAATGAAAAATTGTTTCCTTTATTTGGAGATAAAGAATATAAATTCCCTCAAGACACATCCACTCTAGCACCCAGAGACAGGAACTTGGGCAGCCGTGGGCCATATTTGATAATTGTCAAAACTATACATTTCTATAAATGTCTCCTGACTCTCTGATCTTTTTTTTTAACATGGGGTAGTAATTGTTAAGATAATAGATAAATATCATGAGTTCTGTATTTATACACAGAGTATATTAATACTTACGTTCATGGAATTTACTTGGTTAAAGGGCCACTGAAGATATTAAAGCTTCTCTGGTGTACGTCTTCGGATTTTATTGGCAGACAAGTATGACTCACATCTATATAATGGCTGACAGGGGCAAGCCCCACGATCAGTTTAACATTTGAACATTTGTTTCTGCTTTGAGAGATTAATTTGGGGTGGTACATTATCAATTACCCATTTTCAGATGCAACAACAAAAAAAATGTTCTCAATGTCCCTTTTAACTGAGTCGTGTAAAAGATATTAAAAACGATATTAAAAAAAAAGGATTTGAACAATTTAAAATATTGTTTTTACTTTAGATGACGTAGAGCTATGTTGATGAATTATATGTTATTTTAAGAGTATTTATATTACTGGGTAAAATATACATTTTAATACCAAAATACACAAGGAGTAAACACTGTTAAAGGGCTCTCTAAATGTTATATAATACAGTGTTTGTTTGTTTATTTAGTAACTGATTATCAGTAGTATTTGAGTTTTAGGTGTGTTTCAGATACAAGCAGATCTACTCTTCTCTCCCTCTGTTAAGTGTCCAGGGAGTGGGAGAGCATCTGCTAAGGAGGTTGTCCTTAAATAAAACTGGGATCAGATTTTCTGTTTTGGTTATACTTTACTAGTACCATATTTCCACGATGAGATAAGTAATTTAAAGTCAATCCAGGGATGAACTACTAACATTTGGACTTTGTCACTAAATATTTTATGAATGACTGAATAAGCCTAGAGGAACACAGACCAATTATTGCAAGTAACTGTGGGTGAAGCAGAACTAGGCCTGGAAGTGATTTGGAAAAATGAACATCAGCCCAAAAGGAATTTAGGGCAGCTCTGTACAGATTCAAATGATGTACATGATGCCGATGGGGCAATACTCTACATGCTGCCTATAGGGCTATGCTGCACATGATGCCTATGGGGTTGACATTAGTACTCTGATCGCTTAGCTTTACGCACATTTCCTGACTACGATCTTGGGGCTAAATTGCGATAATTGTTAACATCAACTGATATAATTAGATGGATTTATAAACAAGTTAATACATTATAAGTTGGTCTATTATTGGTGCTTTGTTTCAACAGCCTGTTATGATTACATTTGTCATTAGATATACTTTTTACTTTGGACAGTTTGGCGGACAAAAGGAAAGAAACTGAACACAGTTGGAAGGAAACTGGAGGATGGAACCTGAGGCTATGGGTTATGGCAGTTTTTAGGTCTTAACAGGAAAGATGGAAAATGTATGTAATAGCCACTCAGTAATGGTGAGAAAAACTAATGCTTTAAGGGGTTTAAAATTCTTTGGATAAAGCATATTGCCATAGTGAATCCAAAAAATATCAAAGATCAAACAGGGTGTCCAGATTTACAACAGAGACCTGTGGTTTATTATGTGCTATCAAGCTGTACTGGGCGATTCCATGCTGCTGTAGGACGCAAACCCTTTTGCTATCAATGTCACATTTTATTTGTACAATAATGAATGACCCTGTGTCTTTGAACTTTATCCAGTTGTTACAATTTTATCCACAGCTGGGAGCCCTCCATTGCTGATCCTTGCCATTATATGGACATCTTGCAATGCTGAAAGTGAAAAGCAGGTCAAAGATTTTCCAAATGTTGAGGACATTATAAAGATTTAAGCCAGGTTTATTCTAATAATACATTTTAAGTATATGTAGACATGTTGCACTAAGTGACACACCAGTGCATTTGTATTTTTATTATGAATTAACATTCATGATCTATATGAGTTTTGTTGCTGGTATGGATTCACTTGGTTTAACCCACCACTGTGTTCAATAATATGAACCATTATCTTTATAGAATGCACAACTACATATTACACCATGTTATTTATACACTACTTATGTCCAATGTAGAACATAAGGTGACAGTTGTTTAAAGGGCTACATTCTCATTTGAAAAAATTGACTTGATAATGGACTTCATGTTTTTTTTTAATTTAAAAATAAATACAGCATTCAGTTTAGGATTTTTTATGTTCTTATCTCTGATTTGTCACCTGACAGAGAACGCTGGATGCCGTTATGGTGTCTAATCAATTCTATTTCTTACAATGATGTGTATCATACAATAGGATTAAAAGTATACACAAAGAAATGCATTGTACAACAGGATTGCATTCATGTGTGACAATAAAGTTATGGAAACAAAACAGTAGATGCCCCCAGTAAATACTATGATATAATATGATATAATAAACTAATATAGAGCCTCCTTCTGTGACACTTCTTCTTCTCCTCACGCTATGTCTGTTGGCGTACCCCAAGGTTCAGTCCTAGCCCCCTCCTCTTCTCCATCTATACATCCTTACTTGGTACCCTAATAAAATCGTTTGGATTTCAGTACCATCTCTATGCAGATGACGCTCAAATCTATGCAAATGACAATCAAACTCAACATGTCTAAGACCGAACTCTTAATCTTCTCAATTGCTCCTATCTCTCTCACTGTCGACAATGCCATTATCACTCCCACCTCCCAGGGCTATTTTCTTGGGTTTTTTTGGACCCTACCCTCTCTTTCATTCCTTACATACATTCACTAACAAAATCTTGTCTTTTTCATTTAAAAAACTTGCTGGCCTGCCCACCACCCGTCTATCCCCACTTCAATCAATAACAAAAGCTTCTGCTAGACTCATCTACCTGCAGCACCTCTCTTTCAGTCACTCCAATAGCTTCTTGTATCCTCCAGAATAAAATTTTAAATCATGACCCTAACTTACAAAGCCCTCAACAACAGTGCACCCCTTTATATATCTGCTCTCATCTCCAAATACTCCCCCACCCACCCTCTTCGTTCTGCTAACGACTTTCTTATTTCCATCTCTTATCACCTCCTCTCATTCCCGCCTTCAGGACTTTTCTTGTTCTGCCCCTATTCTTTGGAACTCCTTGCCCCAATCCACTAGACTGTATCCCTGCTTCAACACCTTCAAAACCTCACTAAAAACATATCTGTTAAAACAAGCGTGTCACCTTCCACCATAACATGCACAACGCTCTTATAACCAACCTGTACCACACCCAAACCCTTTAGATTGCAAGTCTGCAAGTTTTCAATCTTGCAAGGTGCTTTGCGGAAAGCACCATGGACACCGGATTCTAACCTCAAAGACCGGGTCCTCCATTCTTTGCAGTGTGTTAATATTGTTTTGCCTTGATCTTAACCCATATACAATGCTACGGAATATGTTAGTGCATTGCAAATAAAGAATAATAATAATGATTCTAGGTAAGTAAATTACTTTTGCTGGAGTTCTTTTTCAGTAATGTTACACACATATTGAATGCAGTTCACTTCCAATATTATGTATTTCACCCTTCATCAGTAAATCATTCCTTGTCAGTAATATATTAGGTGTAGAATTATGTGTTTACTCATAATATTACATCAAACCTTGCATACAGTGAGTAGCAACTATAAATGCAAGTAAGCTGTCATGCCCAGGGCCTGACTGGACTTTTTTACACTATAGACCGGCTACCCTGTTTATTGTTATATTTATGTATTTTTGTACTACTTATGGTTAAAATGACATATAAATTGTAGGTATTTTGAATATGTTACAGTGTAGTTATCTAGTGATGACTCACCCAGCTCCACCTAAATAAATAAACACAGGGGGTATTGGGCAGATATAACAGATAGTCTGAGTGTTTACAGCAAATGGTTCTAGTTAATATATTCACCAGGATACGTTTAAGGCCTGAGCTCATCAGATGTATAGGGTTTCCCAGTAAGCGGGGGGCAGCCTATTGTTAATTGATCCCTTTTCTATGTACCTTAGGATGGGGCTTACTGTGATTGGCCAGCCTGTGTGCCAGAAAATTTTATAAAATGTGACAATTAATAAAGGTATGGCAGTTGTGTCTGGACTTACATAAACCAGGTGTAAGAGTCATTCTGTGCATTAATCATAATTCTAAGTGATTATACGGTGTTACTGATATCCTGGTCTATGGAAGCAACTCCTGGGCGTGGTTCCTGTGTTTGGTCCATCTTCTGCTATCAGAGGTGTAAAAGGACCGCACGATTATGCTGGATAGGTTTGAACCAATAATAAAAATATAATATTTTACAATTCCAAATATACGCCTATGGGAATGTTAAGTATCCAATTCTGATGAACTTTCATACTTTTTTATTGTTTTTTTTTAGTTGCAGCTCTCAGAGATTGTTTCAAAACCATTTGTTGGTGCTGTTTAGTACCCGTACATTTCCTTTAGATTTTTGATATTACGAGTCCTATTTAAGATGTGATTCATCAGTAAAGTCTAATTGAATACTGATTTGAAGTAAAACTAAGAAAGACTCACTCGTTTTATTACAGATGTCAAAAAATCAATGGAAAAGCTTTCTGTAATTTGTGGGGATGCCTTGTCCCTTTTCAATAGGGTTAGCTCTCACTCACGATCATGAGACACAGGTTGAATAGAATAGTTAGGGAAAATTACTGAACACTTTTTGCCTGTGTTACTATACATAATGGGAAATTAAATATATAGTTAATACATTATGTATCTATTTTTTTTACTTTCTAAAACTTTTAGTGCATTATCCAGACACATTTTTCAAAAGAGTGTACTGTAAATATGCAACTTCATTAGTTAAAGGACTTCTGTAGATTAGGAACATCTTTTCATGTTTGTAAAATATACAACAAACTGATAACATTATCTATCAACTGTGTAGTCTATGGGCATAAAATAATTTTCATGAAGTTCTTAGGGCACAAGCAGTGTGTACTGAAATAAACCATGCAAGGTGGGTACGTTGTCTTCATTCCATGAACAATTCAAGCAACTTTCTGAGCAGGGACTTCCCTACCTAGTTCATTGGTACCATCATTTTAACTGTGAGTGTTGAATGATGTTTTTAATAATTATTCAATTGTTTTAAGAGTAGAAGTCAATATGTTGCTTTGTTTGAGCCATTGGTGCATTTCTTTTATTTCTAATTTCTGTACCATCTTCTTTAGGAGAGCCTTTCAGGGCAGAGTAAACAGCTCTGTTGTGATTTTCTTTATTCTTTTTAAAGTAATCCATAGCAACAACTGTTTCATAAAGTACCAGCAAATAAACTGTAACCTCTTGAAGTGTTTATGATTAGAAGAAGAATTAGAAATCTGTTCTTTCTTTTGCAACAAAAATATCTGAAATAAGTTATCTGAACTGTAATGCATCCTAAGAGGAACTCAAGAGATAAAGCGTGCTTTCTATCCAACTGACTAAAGCTGACATTTTAAGCATTCATTTGTTAGTGTCAATACTTCAACTTTCATTTGGAGCAATGTCAATCAAGGAAACTTGCCAGCTCCCTGGCAGTGTAAATCACTTTTTACTGACATGTCTTCATCTAATATGAATCATTTTAGCAACACATATTTTACAATTGATGTGGTAGCACGTAAATATATTTTACCTAATATAATACACAGGAAAAAAAATATATTTCATAAGGCTTTTTACCAGCAAACCATGTTTGTCATGATTTTGCCTGTACATGGTTATTATGTATATTAGTTATTATATGTTATAAAGGGAAAATGTATATAGAACAGAAGAATACAGGAGGATAAGGAAAAAATGCTCTGCACATAGACTGAGCTGCAGATCATTGCATCCTCAGACATACAGACCTTGATAAACAGCAGTCAAGACAGATGTATGTACTTCAAGTAGTCCTAAGCAAACACTTGAAATTAACATCAATGTTTTTTCACTAGCCAGCTATAGATATCTGGTGATTTTGATCTCAAGAGCTTTGATAGCCCCAAGGTTGCAAGCCAGATGGGACTTAGTGCTGACATCGCACACATACACAAATGTACATAAGGGTGTGGTATTGGAGAGTATAAATATGTTGATTTCATAATTCAATAAAGGTTATATCCAAGGTGTGATACTATTTCTGTGTTTTGTATCTTGAGGATCTTAGGATCTTGCCATAGGCCACTAGTAACCTGTATCCAGTATTCTCTGTCTGTACCTTTGGACCTTGCCCTCTTTAGAAGCCATCTTTTGTGCCACAGAGAACAAGAACTATATGATTCTGCTGTGGGGTAGGTTTGAACTAGGTTCATATCAAGCCCCCTTGAAGAAGCAGATCGAGACGATGTTGTTCTTTATTTTAGTTCAGCAAAATATTTTTTAGTAATATTATTAATGGGCATCAGGGGAAGGTTTGCAGATGACACAGAAATGTATAACAGAGTGGACATTCTAAGAGGTGTAAATAAAACGTGTACCGATTTAATAAAACTAGACCAATGGTCGAGTATGTGGAATCTAAGATTCAGAGCTAATAAGTGTAAATTATGCTCTTATGGAGCAAAAAAAACAAAACGAAGGTAGCAAGTATACCTAAAGGTAATTTGGTAACAACAACAGTAAATTGCATAATTTTAAATGCAAAAGAGGCAATAGTAAAATCCAACAGGTTGTTTGGTTGTGTCGGAAGTGGGGATTTAACAGCAGAAAGAGAGAGCTACTAATGTCACTCTATAGATCCATAATTAGACATCACCTATAATACTGTGCTCAGTACTCATTCTCTGGCAAGGGAGAGTCCATATACCATGTGTATTTTAGTTGCATTAGACTGTAGCTCCTCTTGTCGCTCATGAGTGGTCTTGTTCTGCAGCTTTGGCTACATTTCTCCCCTCATCTTTTTTATTTGGGCATCCAGTGTCCCAGGGAAACAAGGGCAGGGAACTCGTCGTCAACCTGTTCCTGGCATAAGCCAAGTTTGCTATTTATAAGTCCAAGAAGCAGTGTCGGTCAGAAGAGGGTCCATTGTCATGTATGGGCATGTTCCAAGCAGAGTACCACATTGCTTTGTCCACTGGGAATATGCCTGAGATTACCTCCCAGTGGACTGCAGATGGAATACTCTGTTTGGTATCCCCCATCCAGATTCATTTATAATTCACCTCCTTTTTTAGTTTTTATAGTTTTTTTTACCCCATGGTTTGCACTTCTTTCTCTGTCAGCAAACAGGGATATTATTCACCATTTGTGACTGGACCTTTAAAAGGACGGTCAGGATTAAACCAGCGTTAATACACATTGTCCAGTATCGGAAACAATATATCCAAAAAGATGTTAACAAATTAGAAGCAATTCAAAGGAGGGTAACTATAATGGTTCATGGTTTAAAAGACAAAACCCATAAGGGAAGAATTTGTGACCTTAATACATATGGATAAAGGATTTAATAAAGTTCAAGAGAATAATCTAACAGAAAAAGAGGAAGGTGAGAACACAAGGTCATGATTTGAGGTTGCGGAAAATAATGGTGTGATGTGTAAAAATACTTCTTTAAAGAAGGTGAGAAAAGCTAATACTTTAAGGGGATAAGTAGTTTGCCATAGTGAATACAAAAAATATCAAAGATCAAACAGGGTCTCCAGATTTACAGCAGAGACCTGTGGTGTATTATGTGCCATCAAGCTGTACTGGGCGATTCCATGCTGCTGTAGGACGCAAACCCTTTTACGATCAATTTCAGATTTTATTTGTACAATAATGAATGAAGTGTCTTTGAACTTTATCCAGTTGTTACAATTTTATCCACAGCTTGGAGCCGTCCATTGCTGATCCTTTCCATTATATGGACATCTTGCAATGCTGACAAAAGCAGGTCAACAATTGTCCAAATGTTGAGGACATTTTATAGAGACTTAAGCCAGGTTTATGTTAATAGTACATTTTAGGCATACATAATATAGTCAGGTTGCACTGAGAGGCACAGCAGTTTGTTTGTGTTTGTTTTTTTTGTTTGAGTATATATTAACACCAATTATGATTATATGATTTTTGTTTTGCCTGTACAGATTCATTTGGTTTAACCCACCACTGTGTTCAATAATAGTGCTGAATCTGAGCCATTATGTTTAGAGTATTCACAACCCCATCATAGATTTTGGAATAGCCTTCCATTGGAATTGTTATTAAATGTGAGCATACTTGAGATCGGTATCAGGTCATCCCAAGGTTAATCAAACCAAGCATTTTATAGATCTATATGGACCATTTGCCATTACATCTATATGTTTATAACTGCTGGGACTTGCAAATTATGGGAATATGTAGATCTCAATTAACTAGATAAAGTATTGAAAGATATTCAACATGTCCCCTCGTTCTTTGAATTTCCCTTTTCACTGCCAGAGCAAGACAAGTTTGATTCCCTTATAAATACTTTAATCTCTGCTAAGTAAGTAAGTCTGAATGTGTCTTTATTTAACATTTAGCAGAAGGCTATCTACAGTTTCATGCTCCATCTAAGTTACTAAATTCCTACGCCCATCTCCATCAATACCGATCCACATCTCCTATCTTGCCACCCACCTTGTTATACCATTGGTTAGCCCTGTCTTGCATTTTAAAAGCTATTTATATTGTAGCCATGTAATCATTTTCCTCATCATGTTGGTTTCCTGCAGCATCTTCCTTCAGACACCTTGCCCCGACAAAAATAACACTGACCTACATACGGTTCCCAAAGATAGCCATTGCTGTATGGTCTTAAGTGGGACACAGAAAGGCTTTTGAATAGCCACTGTATAATATTGCTGCGCTAGACATTATCAACATTTACAACCAATGTGTTTTTCCAGGATAAGTCATTGTTTTATATTTAAATAGTTAATAGCTTGATAGACTTTAGAAACACATAATTGGGCAACACTTTCTTATTTTAAGGAGCAATGTGGTCATTTTTAGAAAGTTTTTAGAAAAGCTCCTTTTTGCAGGCGGAATGAACTTTTCATTAAAGCTAATGAGAGCACTAGCCGATGTATCTGCCACCTTCCCATTGTGAAGATACAAACTTCCTGTATATTCACAGTCTCCTCGCACCTCAGGAAATAGGTCAGTGGAAGAACCACCATAGATTACGGGCAAAGTGTTTTAGAAAGTAAAACAGTATTTTATTTTTTATTATTATATGCAATTTTGCTGCAGTGGGAGCCACCCATTTTTCTTTCTTTAGATCTATTTCTATAGGTGCAAAGTAGCTTTCAACCGGTTTACATACAATGTGTTAATCCTTAATGCCAGTATTTTCAATCGAAATAATGTAATTCTCATTATTTTACAAGGTTCTTTTTTTTTAAAAAGAAGCTCAAATAAGCAGCCCATGGCTACCCACAGTAAAAAAGTATTTAACAAATTCATAAATTATTATTTAATTATCTTTTTTACTCTCTACTCAGATTTTGCCCATTATCAAGTGTATTTTTTCAAAATAGCATACTATAAACATGTGACCTCTGTTTCGTTTTAAGATCTCCTTTGGATTTGGTTGAGGAATATATTTTAGGAGGCCAATGAGATCTCTGCCTGGCATACCTGGCCAATCAAAATAATACAGGAAAATGGAACTGACATTGTTATACACCATGCGTTCATGCCTCCGTTTCACGGCCAGTGCGCTTCAGCACAGACCTTCCTGACTAAACCAGCATGCAGTGCAGGTTGAATTGCCTAATTAAGCTGCAAGGCTGTTTGTTACTGGTACTAAATAAAAATGTTTCCTACACTTTACATTTTCTTCACTCAGTTTGATATATTGAAGGACCCATAACCATTCATGTGGCTTGTTATTAATTCTGTGCATATTTCATATGCCGTGTTTCCAAGAGTTATGATTGGCAGTTGATTAGCCTTTTGCTCAAGTCATTATCCTCTTTAGTGAAATTAGTTGCCTAGAAAATTGCATGGTAATCTATAAAGGGAAAACTGCCATTTCAAAAACTCTCAAGACTATAATCCTTTATTTGCACAGTGTACACAATGCATTTTTTATTTAATTCACCTTATGTTCTGCTTTTAACTTACAATCATTTACCTCTGTAGCAATTCCTACTCTGACATTCAGGTTTCCTAATAATCATGCCAAGGGATGACATTAGCTAGATCATTTATTTTTATTATTTATAAAGTACCAATATATTCTGCATAGCTGCACATTGTAAGATATTAATAACTTACAGAAAATTATACACTGGAGAGAGACTGCTATTTTAGGGATAGCTGTAATGGAGGAACCAGTCCTGGCCATCATTCTTTCTCAAACAGGTTCTTTGTTTAAAAAAAAAATGTCTGTTGGAGGCCCTGTACATCCAAAGGTTTGGTTGTGGAGGGAGCGAGAAGCAATGGTTTGAGTACATAGTCTAGTCCAGGAGCATTCCTACTATATGGACAGATAGAACCTCTCAATGTCTAAAATCTGGGTATCTGTGCTTGCTCTGCCTCTAAGTGTTGCACAGTATATCATTTAAAGGCAAGACTGTGAGGTATCGGACATTGGCTCTTCCTCAGCTGCATTTGAGAAGGAGGATGGAACAAGATCAGAGACGTAGAGATGGAATGGAAAACGAGAAAAATAGGTAGCTTGTAATATATAGATAAAAAAGGAAATGTGCTAGTGCAGTAAAAAGTGATTGTGATGTTATGAAAATTATTATGAGAACAACAGGAATATGGCAGCCAGATGTTGGAATTCAGTGTTATGAACCATAATGAAACATATGACAGTAGTAAGTGGCCAATATCATTTTGCAATAAGGAAGAAGTGCAAATGGTGCCATACAGAAAATGTAAAGAGGATGGTTGGGGTAGATGTACTATAGAGGTACAGATGCTACAGAGAGCTAGTTGGGTATGGTAATAGTTTAGAATAAGGGGTGGGAAATAACAATCGTACAGAGCACTAGATGGAAAGGGGCTATGGTAAAGTGCAATATGCAGTGATGGTCAACCTAGTCAATATGAGGTCCAGCAATATTCCAGGATTTGTGCATCTCTCACCAGTTGATGGAAGTAAATATTGGTTACGAACAATAGGCAGAAAGGGAAAAATCCTTCCCCTGCAAAAAAATAAAATCAAACAACAACATGGTAGTGCAATAAGCGAAACAGAACAATACCATGTCTGAAACGATTGGGTTAAAGAGCTACTGACAAACATGAAAGTATCACTTTCTTTAGAAAATGCAGAGAGCACTTGCTGCCCTATTGATAGTTAAAATAATGACTAGAGGAAAATAAGCAATCAGAAACAAGAGGAATTAGCAGCAATAATTATGATTTAGAGAGCTTTTCTTAAAGAGAGAGGAGTAGGATAGACTACATTGTAAAAAATAGAGTCAGGATGTAAGAGCAGAGCATAGTCGTTTATTTATATATTCTTAAAAGACAGAAGCCGTAATAGTACAATTCCTCTTCAATTTTAACAAATTAATTGAGCAGTTTGTAATCTCAATGACCTAGCTATAAAAAAATAAAGTAAAAAGCTACAATATACATTTTTAAACACTTTACATAAGCAAGACAATCAATTTTGTAGTAAAGATTTCATTTTAAACTGCACACAATATAGTCTTTGTGGTAAAATAAAAGGCACAAAATCAGTACATTAATAGTAACACAGCTATGTAGTAGTGATATAAAAAAATATAAAATATTCTTTAATTTTAGATTGTTGTTTATGCCATAATTCCCCGATGAAGCTGTTGTGAATTGTATTATGTATTTACCATTTTAGTTCTTTTCTTGTCAATACTCAACTCTGAAGAACTCAGTTGGACGTCTTAACAAATCGATCACAGTTACAAAATCTCAGTGGTAATCTCATTGTCTGGTAAATGTATGTATAATTGCCATTCTTTTTTATGTCCCACCCACAACGCTTGTAAAAGCAGCCGTTATTGTGTCATATTAAACGCACCCACGGCACAACTACAGTGCACAGGCTTGGTAAATGATGAGAGTTCAACACAGACATATCTAAATACTGTGTCTACCAGATGGAAAAAGGAGTGCTTATTTGCCTTGTTTCTGTACATAATATTGAACCATCATATTTCCATTTTTCATAGCTATGTGCTTTGAGCATTGTTCAGACGCTCTGTCATTACGAAGATAATTATATAGTCATTACCAAGGCTCAAGAGTATATGGTTTAATTTGGAGCTTTTGTCTTGATTTTAGATTGAAATATTTTTTGTTTCTTCCCATAAATGGTAATGAGGTTGTCTCTTAGGATTTAGTAAATCCAGCGACCTTCATTTGTTTGCAGTTTCACGTAGAATACAAAAATCCCAAAACTTTTTTTAAAGGGCCTACTTTTGGGAATAGTTTAAAGGGCCAGTATAAGCACCAGGAGAAGGATTGTGAGCATCTAGTCTACCGCTTCTTAGTATATTAAATGTGTGTTTATAAAGTAAGTAATACATTAATTTATAATTAAAATGGTTTTAATATGAATCTTACTTGCCTGATGTGCTGGGGCTGTCTCCACCTAGTAGTGGTGGCTTCTATCCCCATATCCCTGTGCTCTGACCATGTTTGACCATGCCCCACATGATATTATTTATGATGTCAGTACATTATTGTCCAAACAATGGTTAATTAACAAACTTACCAGATGAAAGGATTTCGTGGACTCCCAGACAAACAATGAGAGTCATATGCAGGGAGAAAGGTGGGACCAGACCCAGCATTTCAGAGAGGTAATATTAATTTTAAAACCATTTTATTTACAGGTCATTTTATTAATGACTTTATCAACACACATTTCAAGTGGTGGGCTAGATACTCATCTTTTAACGTATATTTGGCCCTTTCAACTGGTCTGTAACGTAAGTAGTCTGTTTACACAAGTGTGATAACTCATCTAAATTATAGTTTAACTTTTTTTACGGCCAGTCTAGGTTATCAATTGCAGAACTTCTGTTTTGTTTTTCAGTCTAGTGCTGGCCTTTGTACCCTATTATCTAACACAATTACATTATTTTTATTTGAAGTGACAATTCTAGTCAGAAAGTTAATTATCCATTTCAGTACAAAACATCATTTGTTGTTTGCAAGAGAGGAAGTTTGAAATAAATACATAAATATATCCTGACCCTGTATAACTTTAAGGTTTTTCCTACCTAAGGCGAGCGACACACATATGTATGCTTCTAAATGCCAGTTTATATGTGTCACATATATGTGTTATATCATTGGCAGCAGGACTTAAAGGACCACTGTAGTGCCATTTTTATAGTATGCTCTTTGAAAGCACTACTTTTGATAGCTGGAAAAATATTTAGGCATTTTAAAAAACACTGCCTTTAAGTTATATCCTATTTTATGCAAATTTTCATTGCTGTGTTGTGCCGATTTCTTTATTTTAGTTTACGTAATTGTCACCTTGGAGTCCGACTAAACGGCAAATTGCACTTCCATTTAACCTGTCTTTAAGTTCCATAACCTTGTGGCAGTTTTGTAAGAAAACCTAATACAGTAAAATCATGGTTATCCGGCACCTAACCAACCGGCCCACTCAAGCAACCGGCACCGGCATCAATTCCCCTTTTGAACAAAACTCCTGCTAAACCGACATAACCGGCACTATCCAGCAGTTTGAGACTGCAACAAAAAAAAATACTAACTGTTCTTCCATTTATTTTTTTTTGTGGGTCTAAATGGCCTAGTTTAGTTGCTAACTCCTTTTTAAATGCATTTTAAGGGTTTTGGGGGGTTTAAGGGTCGTTAGACCTCTTTTTTCAGGGACTCCCGATTAACCGTCAACTACACTTATCCGGCAATAGGGAGTACCCGTGGATGCCAGTTAACGTGGCGTTTACTGTATATATCTAATCTACATCCAACATTTCTCCTAGATGACAAGCTTAGATCAGGTTAGAAAATCCCACACTAAGCATGTATAGACTGTAATCGTTAAAAAGTAAATACAATTTGTATTTCTTAAAACAGTTTGCTCATTATCAAGTCAAGTTCTTAAAAAAAAATTTTTTATAAATGGGATACTTCAGTAATTCTAACATAAGTGGCAGGAAGGTCTATCAACATCTCTCCTCAGAACACTGGCAGAGCTACCACCGGTGCAATGCACCAAGGCCCTCCTCTTGAGGGGCCCAGTGCAGTCTAATCCTGTGGGGTAAGGTGAGAGAGCCAGGGAACCTATCCACAGGCAAACTAAAAAGGTAATTGAAAGCACTGGGGCCTGTCCAGAGGAAGAGGGAAGATAGGTCTGCCCGCGCCTGCTGTTCTGTGCCCACCATGTATGCTGGGACCTGTAGTCCTGCTGAGGGCTACTTCTCTAGGTTGCTGTGCTGGCCCAGATGGGGCACAGGGATGATCCATTACATGACTTATTCACCTAACCTAGTAACAACGTCTCAACTTTGTGAGTGTAGGTCTACTATATGTGATACTATGGGCATAGTATCACCTCTTCAGATATGCCACCCTAGGCCTAGCCATCCTGATGCTCAGTATTAATAAGTGCTTTGTCTTAGCCATTTCAGATTTCCAATGTACCTTGCTTGATATGCATTATAATGTGATTTTTTTTTTTGGTTTTATGCTGCCCTAGGACCATTCAGATTTGTATAGCCCCACTCCCAAGTTACTTTTAGCCTCTCACGTCACATGGCCCAGTTACTATTACTCCTATCCCTTTACTATATGCCAAATCATATATTTATGTATATTTATATATATGAGAAAGTGTCAGGTACACGTACAGACAAAAATGCCACTAGATATGGGCAATTCTGTGCAGATACACACATTATTCCATGAAACTGCTCAAGCACCTACAGGCAGATTAATGCCCCATGATAATGTGCTGCCGTACGCAGGGGACTTGTGGGCCTTTGGATAAACACACGCATTAATTATTGTGCATAACTTGGAACCCTTACATTTGCTTGCGCTCATTCTGCCATCTGCAACGAGGTAGCAAAAGAGCATAAGCTTCCCCACACAAACAAAATGGTTAAATCTAGAATATTGCCCTTGAAATGAAACAGGACGCCTATCACTGAAGTAAGAAGTTGGCTTGCACAGCTTCACCTTGGGTTGACTTGCTGGGACCCCACTGAGTTGACGGATTCACTACTGTTACCAAGCTGTGATTCATAAAGGTTGACACAGCCTTCTAACCGTAACCTCCAGTTAACTTGCAGATTTCTAAGGTCTTGCCCTTATGAATAATAACTGAATTTCACAGTATGAAGTGTTGTGAAAGACCAGACATAACCTTCTAATAAATGTGTTATACTGACTGTTTACATTTTGCCAATTAGGGATTATTAACATCTATTTGCATTTCACCTGGTGCTTTTCTCTAAAAATGAATATCTAGCAAAAACATTGATAATCCCCATCGCTATCACCACCATTATTACACTGTGTAACTGTATAATCACTCCAATGTTTAACATATGTTGTAATGGATAATATGTAAAAAAACATTTTGGACCAATGAAGAAATCCTTGTACAAACCACTATCGCCATATTTGTTATTTAACTTAAAAGTAGTGCAAAATGTTTAAACCGAAGATGGATGCCATCCCACCACAAATATTTTTTTCATGAGTCTTACAGAACATGTTTAAAAGTTTTTGATCTAAAGGCCCATGACCCACAGAAAAAAACATTCAATAGATATAAATAACTCCCAGAAGATGTTGATTGGGTGCCACACAAAAAGTGCATTTTAAATATTTTTAAGTGGAAAATGTAAATCATTCAAATCACTATTTGAGATTGTTAATTAACCCCCTTTCCTATTTATATCAGGGTATCCAGGGACATTCAAACTATATATATATATATATATATATATATATATATATATATATATATATATATATATATATATATATATATATATATATATATATATATATATATATATATATATATAAACTATTAATATATATATAGTAATTGAGCTTATTTCTCTCCAATCTTGCTGGTATAAAGACTCATGTACTATGAAGGTCACTGATGACTGTACCTAGAAATTTGCATATATAAACATAACATGACGAGGGGAGGGGCGCATGAAAAAAAATGGCCGCATGACCCTGATTTAAACATTTGAAACAGGCGTTCAGAGTGTAAAACGTTCTCTTTTGGAGGCATTATGAAGTTTAAGCATTTCTTGTAGTTTTAGAGGATAAGTTTCACCTAAGTGTGTTCTATTAAAGATTAACTATAATGTAAAAGTAAAAATTGTAATTGTACAAATTCTAATAAAGTAACAATTATGGTACTTACTATGGCCCCCATTTAATTCCAAGCCTGTAATTACCTTCGCACTGCACGCATGTCTGCGGGTTAGACATTTCCTACAGTTACAGATGTATAAAAAAAATGATTGAACCCGCATTTACAGGCTCACTGCCCCAACACGCAAACCATGAACCCTGTACGTAGCATTTCAGGGCGTGATCATGATCAATTAAGCAAGCCCATAAGTTACAATTTAGTCAATAGTAAATGAGACCGTCATTATGACATCAGTAAAACATGGAGTTTAGACTACAATTAATTAGTGTTTAGAAGACCAATTTACGATCGGACTCGCAATCCAGCAATGTAGAAATCAATAAAAATGAATAAATCAGCTGTTCTAGTCCATGTGATGTGTATTAACTCCTTGATTCCTGGAATGAATATAACAGAAATAAAACGTAATTATTTTTTTTTTATTGCAGATTTGCAAGCTTGAGACTGTTGTGCAATTACTTCTAATGCCTTTCATTGCTTTCCCAGGCCGTCATTCAATTGCAATTTGGCCAATTGAATAGGGGTCTAAATAGGCCCATAACATATTTTTTTTAAAGAAGTTTTTAGTTAGTAAACTTCTATCCAAAAGCAAGGTTTTCACTAACTAAAAACTTATTTAAAAAAAATATGTTATGTGCTTATTTAGAGCACTATTCAATTGGCCAAATCGCAATTCAATGAGGGCCCCAGTATTTTAAAGTAGTATATTTATATTTGCTTTTGCAGTGTTATGAATAGGTGTTTAACCCACTTGCGAGTCCTATCTAGTACTCATAGACTTTTTTTTATACATTTGTCATTTACGGGTTTGAAGGCAATTGCGGGCTTGGTTGAGTTGTTGTAATTGAATATGGGTTTTGTGTTTTTAGCACTGGTATCATTTTTGGGCTTGAAACATCAAAGGAGGAGATAGGATAGAGTTATTTTGAGCCTGTACATCGCAAATGGATTTCGAGTAGCAAAATGTAGCCAATTACATATCTGTAACTTTTTCAGGCTCCATTACGGGCTTCTGTAATTGCAATCTGGACAGTTGAACAGGGACCTATGTCATGTTTGATCAGAGCTGCCATTAGAAAATATCTGCCATGCTTTCCTCCTAAAATGTGCTGCCCTAGGCCGAGACCTTGTGGGTCTAGACAGAAACACACCCCTCACAACTGCTAAAATCTTTACACATATATTTAAACTTCTATAAATATACTTCTGCATATAAGAGCGCCTTGTGTTAGGTAGAACTTCTCCTTTAAACGATTGTATAATTATTCCAGTAAAGGCTGTGCAATATATTCAACATGAGTGTGTTCCAATGCTGGAACCAATCCCTTAACCACAACTGTCTCTCCTTAATCCCATCTTTTAAGTTTTTTTGCAGATTGTTTCTACATGTTCCATATGTTCCTGTTGCAGTCAGTGATCATTGATCAAACAGAAATCTAACTTTGTTGTTTGAAAAGATAATATTGCTTTAGTAATGCTTTTCCTTTACCACCTTGATCATGGCTTGCATTATTAGATTCTATGGTAATGATATGTGCAGGGGTTTTAGTTTTCCTTATGACCAGCCTCATCAGTGTAAATGACAATGCTCGCAATCTGTTATTAACTATAGTAGTAGAATGCATAACATATGTGAATATCCTGGCAAGGGTAACTGGCTACCCCTCAGCACTGATATCTGGATAAGGTTTATAGACGACAAACATGGACTGACTTTCAAAGGGGTTCCTGGACCACCATCAAAGTTTCTGGAACCGCTAAAGGTTCATATATCATAACTTTAGAAGCCTCTGTGAAACGTAACATGGTGATTTTCATTAACCAAATATTCACACCTAGGAGGTCAAACTTATTTTTATTAGATTTTTGTTATTTTTTTTGCATTAATAGAAATTAAACACCCAAGCTATGTTGAACATTTTGATTCATTAGAAAATATGTATTGCCAGTTTGTTCACATGTTTAAAAAGCACAATGAAATACTTATTACCCATTTGTTCATGTATCTAAAAAAATATGTATGTATGTATCTGTAAGAGTTTTAATTATTTGACAATCTTTCATCCATAAATAGATGATATTTAAATATCTCAGTTCAATTAGTATTTAAGGTAAATATATATATATATATATATATATATATATATACATACACATATATATATATATATATATATATATATATATACATATATATATATATATATATATATATATATACATACAAACATATATATATATATATATATATATATATGCACACACACATATATATATATATATATATATATATATAATTCTGAGAAATACAGTTATTACACTGCACTCTGGGAAGCTGAGCTGGGACATGCAAATGTGCCCACAAATGCTTCATTCTTCAATCTATAACCATGGCTTCCTTTAAGCCTATGCCCGCTGCATTACACCGTTTTTATGCAAAGCCAAGGTTGGATTATACACAAGCTGGGAATCCTACCCAGGGACAGACGTTTCAAGGTTACTGCCTATCATCAGCATGGGGGCAGGATCCCAGCTTGTGTTGTGGACCTTATGAGTAGGTAGTTCACCACAACAATCATTTAATATATGGTGAGCAAAAGAGTGATAGTATATATATATATATATATATATATATATATATATATATATATATATATATATATACACATATACACATTAAATACTAATTGAACTGAGATTTAAATATCATCTATTTATGGATGAAAGATTGTCAATTAATTAAAACTCTTACAGTTTTAACAAACAATTATCTCTTGCTATATGCATTTTTATGACATTCAGAACAAAGATTGGAGTCTTGTGTTATAAATATTTTCACTCATATTAAAAAATGTTGTGTAAATGTCAGCTCCTCCCCTTTTGACACTTTAAGGAGAGCCCAGAGATTAATTAGCTGATTAGAAATACTGAGCGGTGAAAGTGGTAACAACTTTTCTATTTCATGTATTTAGCATTAAAATATGCAAATATTGCTTTCAATACGCTACTGCTACTATTTAATAAAGAATGTGGAATTTCCACTTTTTTTTTTATCATGTATTAATATAAATTATTGTTTGAAGTATAAATTGTTTTGCACTTAAAAAAAAAAAAGACAAATCTTCCTACTCAATAGAGAGTTTTATATGATTTGACTTGCCCAATGGCATTGCTGGCTACTGTATTTGGTCGACTTGATTCATTTGTAACCTATCAAACTGAAGGATAAAATGTAAGCCTTCTAGACTTCAGATTTTATTTGTAATTGCTCTTTTTCCAAAGTTTAAAACATATTGTTTTACATGATAGAACATTTGGGAATTCATTGTCCCTTATTACACTAAAGGGCCAATGTAGTACCAGATTATTCCTGCTTTTAAAAGAGCACATTTTCTACATTAGAGATGTTTTCCCATGCATAATCTATTATAAATAATATTATTTTTATTATTATTAATATTATTATGTAAAAAAGCAACTCAGAATTAATGAAAATTACTGTGCTGATCTACCTAGCTAAGTAAACACAGATAAGTGTTTTAATTTCTTTAGTTTTACATTCAAAAGAAAGGTGATAAAAATACAAGCTTGGTAGTATCTGAAGACACACACTATATCTCAACACACACTATATCTAATGTAACATTTTTTATAGATAATAATCCCAAACTATTGTAATGTATCCCCTTCTGGATCGGTGCCTGGTTGGGGTGAAGGGGCTTGTTTACCTCAATGAAGCTTTTAGCTATACCATGTAGGGCAACCCAAGAGGGGCAGATCTTACGAGAGAGACCAGTCAATTCGCCATCCATTGGAGAAGGAGCTGGCAACCCACTCCAGTATCTTTGCCAAGAAAGCCTTATGGATAAGCACGACTAGAGACATAGCAACTGTGCCTGGTGTGCTGTGGTGGGCCGCACCCAGGCCTGTATTTGAGGATTTCCTTTCTGTGCACAGGTGAGTCAATCAAGATGACTGAAATAGCAATAGTCTCACCTGCTTGCAGCAAGGATATCCACAAACCCAGGCCTGGGTGCGGCCCTCCTGGACCGAGTTTGGAGACCCCTGGTCTATACGGTCATGGAGATCTAACCACTACTGAATGACTAAACAACAACAAATTATAATGTTTAAAACATGATCTTTTAAATGCCTGATAGCAAACTGTAATATTTAAAATTCACTTGCGATGAGCGCCGAAAACGACATCAGCCACAGGGGTAGAGGGGAAGGGTGGTATTCTACCTATTGATCTGTCTTTTTGATCTATAATAGCTGTGATCGTAAAATAAGATGAAGAGTTTGTTTTTTTCAATTTGTAAAAATGGTTCTTCTTTTCCCTCTAAACATGTTTTTGCTATGTCCTGACATAGCAGGCATTTTATTATACTGTATATCATTTCTTCAGCATGCGAGGGACACTTGTGGTCCAGTACTTTATTCCCTGTTATCTCTCCTACATCTGCTTTTATTTGATTTTACCATCCGTTTTTGTTTTACAAAATATTTGCCGGAGACTGAATGGCTCAGCAAATTGACACTGGGATACAAAACATTTCACTCCTACGCACTCTGTTTACTGCCAGTCGAGATCTGTAGAAACCAAAGGCGTTACCATCTGAAAACAGTTTAGGGATCCATATAATGGGAGGAAGGCTATAGGGGCTTAAGGGTATTCAGATTTCAGACATTCATCTCTCCGCATGGATCGTACAATGCAGATTTATTGTTTCATTTGTGGCTAATGTAATAGTTGAAGCTAATCGCATTGTGTTGTTATTTGTTGTTTGTGTGACTGATTCTAAACTGTAATAAAAAAAAATAGAATGTATTGTGAACATAAATATTTGTTTAGCATGTATGGTAGTGATAAGCAACATGTGGCCCGGGGGCTGTGTACGACCCCCAGCCAGCTCTTTGCATCTCTCTAAAATTAGCAAATCATACCCATTTGTGCTTCTTAAAGGTAAATGGAAGTTCCCTAATTTTAACTATAATTCATTCTATACACATAGGGCCTCATTCAATTGTGATTTGGCCAATTGAATAAGCCTCTAAATAAGCACATAGCATATATTTTTAAATAAGTTTTTAGTTCGTGAAAATCTTGCTTTTGGATAGATGCTTACTAACTAAAAACGTCTTTAAAAAAAGTATGTTATGTGCTTATTTAGAGCCCTATTCAGTTGGCCAAATCGCAATTGAATGAGGCCCATAGAGTTTTATTTTATTTGAAGAAAGAAAATGGTTTCCACACCCCCAGATGTGCCTATATAGTCACCTCATACTAACTAATAGAAAATCTGCATTCATGTATGTTTTTACCCCTATAGTAACATTCAAGCCAACACCAGCAGATATCGATAGCAGCATTGCTTGAGCTGCTTTCTTGTGGTGGCAACAAAAGTCTACACATCCCATGACGCTTTGTTTCAGAGGCTGGTTCTCCAGACATTGCAACAATGTTGTAGCTGTCTCTGATTGGCCACACCAAATTATGAATTTTATGCTACTTTAGCTTGTATTTTCAGAGGCATTCTTTCTCAGAATCTCATATGCCAGAAAACTGAAGACATTTGCAAACGTTAGGGTCAGTTTATTCATTTTTATTTTGTTTTTTCATGCAAAAAATGTTTGCACTCTCTGTAACCTCATGGACCGCAACACACCATCCTGATCTACTTAGTTTTTATGGCAGAGATACTGGAGTGGGTTGCCAGTTCCTTCTCCAGTGTTCCACAGCATAGAGTTCCTGGTATTCCTAGGTGGTCTCCTATCCAAATACTAACCAGGCTCAACCCTGCATGGCTTCAGGGTGGTGAGACCTCTGGGTTCCCTGACTGTAATCAAACCCAGGTCACAGAGGTCAAAGCACTGAATCCTAACCACTGGACCACCAGGGAACCCACTTTGCTGAATACCATGAATAAAAAAAAAAAAAAGTTCTGCAAAAGTATTGGAAAGGCACATAATAAATTTGCAGCTTTGAACCACTTCACTTTTTCAGATAATCTGATTTTGGATGTCATCTACAGCCAACCAAGCCAAGTAATTTCTCCATAGAACTTCATAACTTTGTGCAGTACCCTGAAATAGATTAATCGGAGTCTTCACATTGTTGCAAATGCAGTTTGCATAGGGATCAGAAGCTCTTTTTTACCAGAATATAGCTATTTTTTCATACAATAAATAAAAATACTTTGAACTTAAAGCCTGCTCTTGACTTCCATGTCTTCAATTCCTTTGCTTCTGTCTGTAATCTGTAAGTTGTTATTTTCCATAATCATCTCCTTCATCTACAATGGATATAAAAAGTCTACACACCCTTAATGAAGTTACAAGTTTTTTTGATATGATACCAGAAACAGGATTAATCATGGCAGACATTTTTCCATGTTTAATGTGACCTTGAATAAATTAGTGATTATTAAAAAATAACTAAAAATTAAAAAGCCTTTTACAGCTTGGTTGCATAAGTGTGCACACTCCCTCCACCCAACTTTAGGGCTCCATTACATAACTACCATAGGATCTCCGCATGGGTGCTATGTTGCTATGGGAATTCTTACAAGTACATTTCTGACATGTGCTCTAGCTGCCATGAACGCTTTGGGGGTCATGATGGGACCCCACAAGTAACTCCGTTTTTTTGGGCTCTATCCCACCTGTTTGCTAATATCAAAGGCTATCAATTGGACCTGGGATGTGTTCTAATAATTGTGTCAATTTGTCTTTCAGCTATATGTCATTTTTTTTTTTATGTATTACTAGCAACTTGCCCGTCAAAATTTGAACGGGGCCATAAAATTTGAAGCCATGGGAATGCTGTTTGAGACATAATTGAAACCGTTTTGTACTGTGAGGACCTTCGGCGCTCATTGCGAGCCTCTCCTGTCGTGTACTTTTGGTCCTCTGAGAGAGATATATATTTATATGTATATGTAGTAATTAATTATTTATTCAATAAATTAATATACTTTAATTATTTATAATTGATATATGCAGCGAGCAATAGGCTGAAGAGCTAACAATCTGTTTGTATTTTGCGTCTGCATAGAATATAGATTTTGAGTGCTTCTAAGTGTAATAAATGTTTGAAGTGTGCATTCTAAATAGGCTGCGTGCGCGAGGTAAAGCTGTTGGTTTATTGTGTAAAGTGGCATTGTGTAGTCGTAATCTTATTAATGTGGTACGCGTCTCGTGAGCTTTTTCAGGCTTTGTAACAGTGTATCTTGTAGGTCGTAGTGTGATGTGTAAATTGCTCCGCGTTTTTCAGTGTTTTGCGGAGTCCGGGGGCGTGTAGCCTCATTTTAATTTTTTTCAATTGAGTTAAATTCACGTTCCACCTTACTCTCAGACGTCCTGGCTGTAGCCCCATGCTGTCTGTGATGTTTTTGTAATTTTCTGGGGTGTATTTAGTGTGTTTTTCGTGTTTTTTGTTCGGTTGCTTATCTCGTAAGTTTTTCCCGCGTCGCATATTTTTTTTTCTAAGTCCCGCGTCTCGTATTTTAACGGCTCATCTCCTAAGTCGTACTCACCTCACAAAGCAGTTTGACAACTATTATATGTGATGTGTAATAAGGTGGTTTTGGGTCATTGTAATAGTATAAGAAGCAGGCTAATATTATATAAAGCTAAATCAGTCACATATGGGACAAAGGTTACATTTTCTACAAAAATGTATATGGTGCTCAGAGCTTGCCAGGCGTGCATCTTCCTAGGTCTCAGATAGCCATAAAGGGGGAGGTTATTTTATGGCTCTCTGTAAAAGGAGAGCTAGCAACTAGAGATGGGGATTTGGCTATAGTCCCGGGGGATCGCGTTTTGTGATATATTTGTCAAAGAAAAAGGAATAAATAGCCAGTCTTTCTGTGCACTAAACAATGGTGTGGTCTGCCTTCCTGTTCCTCCATGACTGATGCCCCTGTTTTGGCTGAGTGCTGAGATCTTGAACACAAAAGGTAATGACCCAGAGAGAGGAAATTGGGGTGCGTGTGGTTCCCCAAATTTTGTAGTCGTAGCACTAGCCTGCCTTACATTTACCTGCAGGAGACTCTGAGGCTACGGAATGCTACTCACTACTACGAAACACACTACACCAGAGCTAACATTCTCTCATATCCATATCTATCTATCATCTATATGTCTGTCTGTCTTGTTTAAATTGCAAAAACGATGAAAGAGATTAGAATTAATAGCACAACAGTCTCAAGCTCGCAAATCGGTAATATATATATATATATTATATCTACATCTGAGTTAGAGGCTTGCGTAAATGATCATGATCATGGGCCATATTAAATTCCAGCCTCGTAAGTCCAAAGTGAGGCCCGTAATGGCTGCGGGGTCAAATTTGCCCTATTTAAGTTTAATTATTGAATAAGAAAGGGCTGCAAGCTACGAGGGAGAGAGATTATTTCGTAAACCAGTTTGCGGCCGTTGGACTTGCGTGCCCGAACACAAACAATTAAGCAATTACGTAGTTATGGGTTCAGATGGAGCCAATGGAAAAAGAGAGCATCACTGAAAAAAGGGGAGGGTAGACTTCGAAGTCCTACGTGCTTCAAATCCAGCTTGTGATCGGACCCACAGGACAGATATAATGCAATATTAATAAAGCAGTAAATATGATATTTTATTACATGCGAGTTACAGTATATGTCGTAACACATTGATTGCAGGGATAGATATAACACAAAATATGAACATGGAATAAAGTATTTTTGGGGGCCGATTTGCAGGCTTGAGAATGTTGTGCTATTAATTCTAAGACCTACCATCACTGTCCCTGTTAATAAAAGTGCAGTAGTGTGTTTTTATTTGGTTAAGAAGTGCAGCATATTGTACTTTACCCCCCTGGCGGGTGCTCTCGAGCACACATTGGCCTTTGGGCTCCTTTTGCATGTTACGTGCTTGTTTGAGAGGGACCACGTTGCAATTTAATAACTGAATTAAACAATTAGCGATTACGGGCATGACAGATCAGAGGATTTACTTGTGCGAAGTTCATGTAGCCTATTCTCGGATGTCCTGCGTGTTAACAAGCAAAGTCCACTGCGAGCAACGTTGCGGGGCATCTTAGCACGCAAATAGCCCTAAGATGACAGTTACGGGCTACATTTTAAAACGAAGCCCCAATTTAATAGGGATGCATGTTCTGAAATGCTATTTACGGGTGGTTTACGGTTTGGGATTTTGGCTAGGTATTTGCAGACTTTTCTAATTTAATCGCTCTGTAACTACTGCAAATTTGAAGCCCACAGTCTTACGGGCTGTAAGAAGGTATCTGCGAGCTTGGAATTTAATGAGGCCCATATTCTTCATTAAAATTACTAGCTTCCATTTCCTCTTATCGTCAATGTGTTAGATTCAAATGTATTATGTGCTAATGAAATTTCTCCAAGAGTTTTGTCACATACAAAATCCCTTTACTAAAACAGGTCAGCAATTAGGGCTAATTAGCACTTATTCATATTGGCTAATTGTATCCTGGAGAAACAAATCATCCAACCACAAAAATAATCTAAACTAAACCTTGCAACATTAAAGCAAGATTATATGATTTGCTTGACTCAATATGTATGTTTTAATTACATGTATGGATGTAAATCTGAAATGAATTTCCAAAGCTTCCAAAGGAGGTATTTTTTTCAAACTATTGTGTATATTCAAATGTTTTGTAATGTTTTGTAATCCTTGCTTTATTCTGATACAGTTTAAGACAACTGAACAGGGCATGTATGTTGCTTATACATAAATATGTCTTCTTTGCAAGTGTTTAAAGGAATATGGACATTACATGGATTATGAATGCATCTGGTAGAGGAGAATCCATAGTTCATGAAAAAAAAAAAATTACATAAAAAAATCTTTAAATAAGCATTAATAAACTTACCGACGTTTGCAAATTTTTCTAGCAGTTGATTTTGAGGAGGATTGCCCCTGAAAAACTTTAGCTTAATTAACATCAAATTCATAATTTGTTTTGGCCAATCACAGGCAGCTATAACATTGTTGTAAAGTCTGGGCAGTCAGTCTCTGTAGCAAAGCATCATGGGATATGTGGTCTTTTTTTTCATCACCACAAGGAAGCAAAGAGCAGCTCAGACACTGCTGCTGTGGGTGTCAGCACTGTGCTGCTGTTGGCTTGAAGGTTAGTATAGGGTTAAAACATGTACTTTAATGCAATGTTTCTATTGGTAGGCACTGGGTGCCTATGTAGGCATCCCTGGGGTTATGGAAACCATTTTTTTAAAATAAAATAACTTTGTATAGATATAAAATGAATCAATGTAATGTGTGTTTCTGATATAAAGAGTATAGGTTAGATAAGAACAAGTTACAAACAGGGAAACTTCCATATACATTTTATTTTTAGTGTAATAATTTTACCTAAAAAAATAGTATTCTGGATACAAATTTAGAAAGAACAGTCAAAGTGTAGATTATAAGTCAAGTTTAGAACACCCAGTGCATACAGTGACTTGTTTGCAACGTGTGTTTCAGTGTATTGCAGTTTGGCTAGATGTAGAGATTGAGGCATAGGTGTATTTAGGTTTTATGCTGCCATAGGCCATACAGATTTGGGTACTCACACACATACTACTACTACTACTACTACTACTACTACCACTACCACTACTACTACTACATCCCAAATAGGAGGTTTATTTGTATTTGTGCATATCAGACAGTGTGAGGTACCCTTACAGATAAAAATACCACTACGTATAGAGATTCCTGAACGACGCGGAGGCTGCACAGGCTCCCTGGGTCAGCCTGTAGCGTCACGTGACCCAGCGGAGCCTGTGAGGCTATCAGCCAATCAGGAGCGTCGGGGGGCGTGTCGGAAGCCCGTTTCGCGCCATTGAGCAGAGCAGCGCGGTCTCCCGACTGGATGGACGGAGGTCTGAGGTCCTGCAGCATTAAAAATACAGTAGGAAGGTTTAATTACTGAGATTTCACCCCAGCTTACCAGCATATAAGGGGATATCACTGTTGAGGCTATCCCTGTCTGTTTTTGTGTTCTTTTCCTCCTCCGTTTTTGTGTCTGTGTGTGTGTCACTGTCTCCCTGTGGTGTGCTGTGCCTGTGTGTGTTCCTGTGTCTGTGTGTGCCTGTCTTGCTGCTTGTTGTGCCCCCTGTTTGTTCCCCTGTTAGCTATTCCCATGGATCCAGAGGGCTTAGAGGCCTTACTGGCTGAGGTTAGGACCCGTGCCTTAAGCCAAGGGGTCAGGTGGGTGCAGGACAGGCTGGGACCTCCCATGCCTTCTGCGCTTGGAGCTCAGCACATTGTACAGGAACAGCCTGCGGTGGCCGGTGTCCTAGCCAATCCTGATGCCTCCAGGGAAATTTGTTCCCATCCCACCACTGTAGGGCTGCCAGACCCACGTCCATCAGGTAGCAGAGACACCAGAGATGGGGGGGTTACAGGTCAGGGCGGCCGGGACCCCATACCCCCCAGGCAAGCGAGCGCCAGGACCACGGGCGGTGGGGGTGAGGGCCTAGCAATCCGGCCACCACCTGCCAACTTGCCTAAAGGTCCTAGGCCGCGACAAAGGTCGCGAAACACCCCTCTAACACCCCGCAAGGGGGGTGCAGGGGGTAAGAGAAAAGCCGGGAGTCCTAAAAAGGCTCCTACAGGCCCTCACGGTGCCATGCAGACGGTCCCTGGGGTTTCCCTAATTAACAGTGCTTCTGGTACTTTACAGGGACGCCCAACTGGCAGCGAGAGGAGCATGGCGACGACGAGAGAGAGAAGAGATGGGGTCATCAGAGAGATGAACAGCCAAGACAGCATGGTCATGATTGATGACATGCCTGTGACAGCGGCAGTGGCGAGGCTAGGACGCCCCACTCGAGCTAAGAAGGCTACGAGCAGGTACAGTCCGCTGCTATTTACGCACACACCGCTAAGGCGTAGCAGAGTAGAGACTGAGGGCGATACGGTTAGGCCACAGCGCAAAGGGTCCAAGACTGACCAACAGCTGGATATTCCAACGCCCGAGGAAGTCTCAGGGGGCCCCCTACAGGGGGCGGCGGAGGCAGTGCTAGCCTACTCCAGCCGCGCAAGCTTAGCTGACCAGGACCCTTCCTCAGACGAGGAAGGGGCGGTATGGGCGCGGGCATGCAGGTCGCGGAGAGCTAGTGACTGTTCTTCTTGTACCCACAGATCTAGAAGGAGATCCCGGTCTAGAAGCAGAAGATCTTGTCGGTGCAGCTGTGCTTGCACCGGATCTGAGAGGAGAAGCCCGCGGAGGGCCAGACGGTCAGAGTCCCCGGAGCGTCAGGAGAGACGCGGGGATACTCCGTTGGCCGTATCTACTCCTAAGCTTCCAGAAGCAGGTGAGCGCTCAGAATTGAGCTGCGCAGCAGACAAGGGTGGTTTTATTGGGTCATTAAGGACTCTATTAGCTGCGCATAACATTGCAGTTAGCGAGCGCGACATGGGAGCGTGGATAGGGGGGCTAGCAAAGGGTGCATGGTCCCAGCCAGCAGCGGTAGTGGCGCCAGCGAGCGCGAGCGAGGCGCTAGCTAGCTTGCGCGCGCCCGAGCCGGTAGGCAGCGCAATAGCAGCAGTTGGGAATAACACTGTGGGGGTTACCGACGCAGCCATGAGGCCCATAGTCCTCTGCTCGTTGGATAATTTGGGTGCACACCTTCCACAGGAAGTAAAGGAAAAGATCTGGAGGAGGGAGTTTATAGAGTTGTTTTCCCTTCTTCCTATGTCTAGGCAAACAGACCTGGCCGAGAGGGGCCCCAGGGAGGGGAAATCCTTTGCTAGGCTACCCAGGACATTTGATACCTGGCTGCAAGCATTTTCTATTTGGGCTTGCGTACTGTGTGAGCGGCACCCTGAACAGAGTTCGGGATTGTTCGTCTACATAGACGAAATTCGGAATGCTCACAAGGTTTATGGGGGTACAGCCTGGTGGCGGTACGATGAGGAATTCCGGCAATACTTGGCCTCAAGGCCAAGTATGGCATGGAGCGACAAAGCGGTGGCGTATTGGCTAAATATCATGACACCCATGAGAGTCACGACGCCCTTTCGGAGCGGGGCCGGTGGAGGTAAGGGCCCCACCCACGCCTCAGGAGCAGGTCTTAAGACCTGTTTTTCGTACAACGAGGGGGTCTGCAGATGGGCGCCTAACTGCAGGTTCAAGCATGCATGCTCAAACTGCGGAGGTGAACACCCCCTGTCTAGATGCAGTAGACCCAAAGAGGGAGGCAGGGGCGAGCCTCCTGCAAAGGGGCAAGACGCCCATACGCCTCCCCGCCATGCTGCCGTGGCTAAAGCGCTACGGTAAATTGGCAGGCACCGCCGAAGCGGCGCGCCTATTGGAGGACGGTTTCCGAGAAGGATTCCGGATTCCATGTGGGGTCGACATTCAAGGTTTTCTTGTCCCAAACCTGAAGTCGGCTAGGGATTTCCCAGGGGTAGCCAAAGCTAAGGTGCTTAATGAAGTAAAATTGGGGAGGATGGCCGGGCCATTTGCGGCCCCGCCCATCCAGGGTTTAGTTGTGTCTCCTCTTGGGGTGGTCCCCAAGAAGGAGAAGGGTAAATTTAGACTGATCCAGCATCTCTCATACCCCAGAGGCCGTTCGGTAAACGATGGCATATCAAGAGACCAGGCTACTGTGTCTTACGAGTCATTTGACCGGGCGGTCGATTTGGTGAGGAGGAAGGGCCAGGGGGCCCTTATGGCAAAAGTGGACATCGAGGCAGCATTCAGATTGCTCCCCGTGCACCCGACAAGCCATCGGTTGCTGGGGTGCTTCGTAGACGGAAGTTACTTCATTGACTTATGTTTACCCATGGGATGCTCGATATCCTGTGCTTACTTCGAGGCTTTCAGCAAATTTTTACAGTGGGTTGTGAGCATCGAGGCGGGGTACAAGAGTGTTACCCATTACCTGGATGACTTCCTTTTTGTTGGCCCAGCGAGAAACGACGCTTGCCGTTTTATGCTGGAGGTGTTCACCGAAATCTGTACAGAATTCGGGGTACCATTGGCCCATGATAAGACGGAGGGCCCTACGGAACAATTGACTTTTCTGGGGATTCGGATTGACTCCTGCAAAATGGAGTGCAGTCTTCCCTTAGAGAAGGTGGAGGACATGCAAGCCGAGATTACGGCGCTGCGGGGCGCACGGAGGGTGACCCTCCGGCGGCTGCAATCAATATTGGGGAAGTTGAATTTTGCGTGCAGAATTATCCCCATGGGGCGGATATTCTGTAGACGAATGTCTTTGGCTACGGTAGGGATTGCGAAGCCGCATCATTTCCTAACAGTCTCTAAGGCCATGCGTGATGATGCAGAGGTATGGGCAAGGTTCCTTGCAGACTTTAACGGGCGGGTGGTCCTTCAAAAGGAGGGCACCACCAGCGCAGAGCTAGACCTGCACACCGATGGTTCTGGACCGATCGGTTGTGGGGCGTATCTCCAAGGGAGATGGTTCGCTGCGGCATGGCCGGAGGAATGGGAAGAGGCGGGTTTACTGCTGAACCCTACATTCCTGGAGCTGTTTCCTATGGTGGTAGCAGTGCACTTATGGGGTCCTTGTTTCAGGGACAGGCGAGTCATTTTCCATTCGGGTAATAAGGGGTTGGTTGAAGCCGTGAACAACATCACGGCGGCATCCGTACCAGTGATTAGATTGCTTAGGCATCTTGTGCTATGTTGCCTTCGCTTGAACATATGGTTTCAAGCAAGACACGTGACAAAGGTGAATAACGGAATTGCTTACGCCCTCTCTCGGTTTCAGGAGGATCGTTTCAGGGCGCTGGCTCCTCGTGCGAACGCCCTGGGGGAGCTCATCCCCGAGGAGCTCTGGGAGATTGGAGCGGTCAGGTAACGAGACTCGTGAGACAGTCTGTTGCCCCAGCGACGTGGAACGCTTATAGACGCGTGTGGGCAAAATGGGATAGCCTAGTGGCACTGGCAGGTGGTGCCACGACGGAGGACAAGAGCGTAGGGATCTTGCTTTGGTACCTGCTGCGGTGCGCCGAGCAAGGCGAATCAAAACCCGTAGTAGGGAGACAGGTCACGGCGCTTGCTTTTATGTTTAAGCTTGCTGGGCAGAGGGACCTTACTAAGGAGTTTCTAGTGCGCAAAGTGGTGCGCGGAATGTTCAGCGGTGCGCAAAGGCCAGATAGTAGGCGGCCAATAACATTTGCGCTGTTGCTGAGATTGGCTCAGGAACTGGTGGTGGTTTGCAGGGATCCCTTTGAATCTCTACTTTTCCGAACGGCTTTTTCCCTGGCGTTCTTCGGAGCGTGTAGGATAGGGGAGTTAGTCGCGAACAGTAGACACGGTTCGGGGGGTCTGCAATTGGTGGATACCTGCCTCAGGGAAGGTACGGTGGTATTGTGGTTGCGGAGGTCAAAGACTGACCAAGTGGGTAAAGGAAGAGAAGTGGTTCTGCATCAGGTTGGCACAGAGTGTTGCCCATATGCATGTGTAGTGGAGTACCTTAAGCAGCGACCGGTGGGACGGTGTTCGCTGCTGGTCCACGCCGATGGAACGGCACTGTCTGTGTATCAGTTTAAAAGAGTTTTAAAAAGCGCACTGCACCGGCTCGGTTTCAAGCAGTCCGACTTTGGGACACACTCCTTTCGGATTGGAGCTGCCACTGAAGCGGCTAGGTTGGGGTTGCCCGACGCGGCAGTAAAGCGCATCGGGAGGTGGGACTCAGACCGTTTTCGTTCCTATGTTCGGCCAAATGCAGTGGTTTAATGGTGTTGCTTTCTACTTTCAGGGGAACAGAAGCAACTATGGATTGTGGGCCATTCCTACGTGTACTGGGCCCATAGGTTAGCCGCAGTTACCGAAGAAAAGGCACAACTGGGCTTTCCTGTTACGGACTTACGCGTAAGGTGGTGTGGTATTCGGGGTCTGCGTTGGGCGCAGCTCGACGGCATCTTGGAAACGTACGCGCAGCGTTACGGGCAGCCCAGTCTTATCATTTTTCATGCCGGCGGGAACGATTTGGGGGCAGTTTCCATGAGACGAATGCTAAAGGTGATGAGACGAGACATCGAGAAATGGGTGAAGAGGTTCCCTGGCACGTTCCTTATCTGGTCTGAGATGATCAAGAGAAGATCATGGCGTAACGCGCGCGACCCAGTATGTTTAGATAAGGCTAGACAGAAGATAAACCAGCAGATTGCGAGCTTTGTGAGAAAACAAGGTTTCTCGGCCATCCGGTATAAAGATTTCGAACCGGTCGGCGCAGATGATTTTTTCGCAAAGGATAAGGTTCATCTTACGGAAATAGGGTACGAGTTGATGATGTTGGAGTTTAGGGAGAGTGTTTTGCGGGCTTTGGCTTTAATGTCCAGCAGGGGGGGATCGCAGCCTCGGGAGGCGTCCCTCGCATGCTCCGTGGCGGGAGGTGAGTTGCCCGGCCCACTGGCCTAAGGGGGCGATGGCCCCACCTCACAGGGCGTGCTTAAAGATAAGCATTGGGGCTTTGGGCAGGGCTCAAAGCGTGAGGTCACTGTTCGTGGCCGGGCTCCTCCCCCGGAAGGAAATAAACAAGTTACGGTTGTTGGTTTACATTGTGTATAAATAAAGCTGTGGCCCGTTGTTTCTCCCAACTCAAGTTGTCGTGTCATTTATTCCATCAACTAGCCTGAATGGATCATGCATGGGTCATGAACGACGCGGAGGCTGCACAGGCTCCCTGGGTCAGCCTGTAGCGTCACGTGACCCAGCGGAGCCTGTGAGGCTATCAGCCAATCAGGAGCGTCGGGGGGCGTGTCGGAAGCCCGTTTCGCGCCATTGAGCAGAGCAGCGCGGTCTCCCGACTGGAATCCCACCCACCCACCCTGTATTTTGTTGTTAACAGATGTTATGGTTTATTCTTTTAAAAAAAAAAAAAAAAAAAAATAAGTATATATAATATAAATAAGAAATATTGAAATTAATATATATATATTTTTGGTTAAAGAATTCGGAGAAGTGGCTATTGTACGTTGTGTTTGTTAATTTATGTCTGTGCGGCGGGAGGTGAGTTGCCCGGCCCACTGGCCTAAGGGGGCGATGGCCCCACCTCACAGGGCGTGCTTAAAGATAAGCATTGGGGCTTTGGGCAGGGCTCAAAGCGTGAGGTCACTGTTCGTGGCCGGGCTCCTCCCCCGGAAGGAAATAAACAAGTTACGGTTGTTGGTTTACATTGTGTATAAATAAAGCTGTGGCCCGTTGTTTCTCCCAACTCAAGTTGTCGTGTCATTTATTCCATCAACTAGCCTGAATGGATCATGCATGGGTCATGTGTATTTGCACACATTATTCCATGGAGCTGAACCAGCATGTTCAGTCTACTGCTCTAGGCCTGGACCTCGTGGTCCTAGGCCTAACTACTTCTTTGGATTGAAGTCTGTTTCTGTGTAGGCCTCATCCTGTTTTTTTACTGCTTTATAGCTGCACAAAAAGGCCACTATTTTTGTTCAGCGTTCATCACTTGTTTGTACACGTTTGTACTTTTCAATTTATGGTATATCTTTTGTGAGAAAACTTCTGAAAGCATCTGGCTTTCCCACCAATTTTGGCTGGAGCTGGTCCAATCTTTTACAAACTCCACCATCATAAAGATAGTGAGGAAGCCAGATGTTTTCAGTATATTTTTTCTCACAAAAGAGCAATATCTTTAAGTACAAGAAATTGAGAAGTTGTTTATACCGCTCTTTAATGCAAAACAGTTCTAAATGATGGCCCGTACACTGATCCATTATATAGTGCACTTGAATATTATTTTTTGAACCTGTCTTTGATCACCGATCAAAACAAGTGGCATATTGCCTTATTACGCTACCCATGTCCTAAAACTAATTGCCTTCTGTCACTGTCTACAAACTTTTTCATATTTTCAACATAATTTTGAGTGTTAAATATTCTCTAAAACTGTATTTGGTTTTGCACATTTCTTTAAAAAAATCTGAATTTTGTAACTTCTTGTCTACTAAATTGATTTTTAAGTTCACAGTGGCCATGTTCCATTCTTGTTTACACCAAATACATAATTATTTCAGCATCTGCAAATACTAATGAAATTAATTACCTGAATTATTTTGTTAATTTCCTAGCTTTCATCTGTTGGTTTATCTTCTTTTTAGTGATTAATTTGAACAATATGCTATTTTCCATCTCTGAATAACCAACTCACATTACAAAAGCCACACGTAGAAGAAACATAATTTTGACACCAATTTAAGGAACACCATAAATATGATAAAATTACCTGCTAAGAGGAAGAAAGATATAAAAAGAATGAAGAGTTTCTGTTCCTTCTCTATAATGATAAGACATATGATTTGAGTGCACATGTACAGTAGAATCTCGGTTATCCGACACCCAACTAACCGGGACTCTCAAGCAACCGGCCCTGGCATCAATTCCCCATTTTCAAAAAACTCCCGCTAAACCAGCATAACCGGCACTATCTGGAGTTCGAGACTGCAAAAAAAAAAAAATTCTAACTTTTTTTCTATTTATTTTTCTGGGCCTAAATGGCCCAATTTAGGTGCCAATGCCTTTTTAAATGCATTTTGAGGGTTTTTGGGGGGTTTAAGGGTCATTTTGACCTTTAAATTTGGAGACTCACGATTAACCGGCAACTACACTTACCCGTGGGTGCCGGATAACTGCGGTTTTACTGTATATTGTATTTCTTCTTAAAATGCAACATATTATATTGAATCTGCAGAAGTATATGATTATTATTATCCTTTATTTGTTACGCACCAGCATATTCTGCAGCTCTATACAGGGGTTAAGTACAAAGAAAAGAACTACATTTAAAAAAAATGCAAAAGAATGTTTGACCCTGTTTTTAATATGTTAGATAAAGCCTCTGGGAATATTTGCTCAGGCCCTCTAAAACTGGCAGCAGTCTGGGGTAAAGGAGGACTCTTAAAGGCAAGTTTCATGGATTAATACATTTCTGCACCCCTTAGGCAAAAAGCAGCCTATATGTATGCAGCACATCTCATAAAACATGTTATTCGTATTAATATCTAAAAATCCCTCTAATGATTATGTTTACCTCCAGAGGGTGTCTACACAGGCATCTGATTCCCCCAATCAGCATGCAGCATTAGGGGATCAATGTTATCACACTATTTACCTGCTTGCTCAGCCAATCTCCTTGCAGCTTCCCGTCTGTATGTCAACAGCTATACATATCAGCTAACCTGTGGTGGCCAAAACTAATTTTAAATGTGATGCTAATTTAGCCTGGGTTTGGAAGATGTTAACCCTAATTTGCAACTGTCAGAGATTACAAGACTTTTTGCTGACTGTAATCAACTCAACCTCAACATGTCAAATACTGCTCTCCTAATCTTACCACCCTCTACAACAGCTTCTACTCTTAAAATAAGTCGTTTTGTCATTTTCAGATGCTCAGTGTCTACAGCACTCCAACTGGCTGCCCATAGCCTCCAGAATAAAATATTAAATCATGACCCTAACATACAAAGTCTTCAACAACAGTGAACCCTCTTATATCTCTGCTCTCGTCTCAAAACATTTCCCCACCTGCCCCCTACACTCTGCCAATGACCTTCTTTCCTCCTCTCTTATCACTTCCTCTCACTCTCACCTTCAGGAATTTTCTAGTGCTGACCCAACTCTGGAACTCCTTGCCTTGCTCTGTCAAGCTAAATTACTGCCTCAAAACCTTTAAAAACTCACTAAGAACAAATCTGTTTATAGGAGCTTACCACATTCAGCCTTTATATGCACAACTGCATACCCTATGTCATAATATCATAATCAGTGCCACCTCTAATTGTTAGGGTCTATGTGTGAAACATAATTAAACTGAAATGTTTGGTTATGCAAATGAGTCACCCTCCAGAGGAGGGACCACTAGATGGCTGCCTTGTTCGCCTACTTATAAATCTGTCCATGATTGTATATGATATAACTTCATTACTGTTTGTATATTTATACTATTTGATACAGTATTCCTGACTTTTGCCTTGTTATAAATGAATATAAACGTTTTTTTGTGTTTTTCGATATGATGTGCCAGTAGAATACATTAATGATAACCCTTTGTGCACTGCTGATTTTATCTGTCTAATGACATGTAACTTGTGTGCACATATTACAGACAAAGGAGGAAATGTTTGTGTAGGGTATGTTGTGTGTGCATTGCGGGGGCTGTAATATGCCAAGTAAAGTGTATTTTCCTAGGATATCTTGCTTTGCTATGGTGATGTTTCTGTCTACAAGCCGACTGTTGCTTGCTGTTAATGTGCTAAACAAACACCATCTGTCATCATCCGGAGATGACAGATGACAGAATCAGAAAGCTCAGGGGAGCACTTTCAGATATATAGCGGTGCTGTGGCGCACCACTGACCATTGTAATTGTGACAATTTTCAAATTATATCCTAGAAAATCATACGTTTTCTGGGATACTACAGAGTCTTGTGTCACGACAAATTCAATTTTCCTCAGTCTGTATGACCAAAGAAATTCCTATTAAAGAAAACTATGTGATTCTCTACAGTTCAAAAGGAGATCACGCTAACCAGACACAGTGGAGGTTCCAAATATTAAGTATTTTAAACTATAGGTAAAAAGCATCTTATTAAATGAATAATGTTTAAAAAAGTAATTTTGTACAGTAAACCGTACATTTATGTTTGCAATTTTACCTGATAAGTTTCTGATCAACTTACCAACCATAATTTGATATCTTTCCATATTTGTGAATATTGACAATAACTGCTAATTACCTCTTTGGGGTCTGCTGGTAATCTTTTCAGTCTAACGCCATATTGTGAAGATTAGACACCTGCAGCCCTAGGGATCATTTAACAAAATCAACCTAGATACTCATGTGCTCAGTGACAGCCAATTCACAATACCTTATTGAGAAAAAGGAGGAGAAGACCCCCTCACTCAATGTGTAGAAAGGAATGTGTCTAATGGGTTCTTTTTGTTGAATCTTTCAGTCGTGTCCAACTCTCCGTGATCTCATGGACCACAGCCCACAAGGCATAATCATTATATCTTTGGTTGTGCTTATCAGTAAGGTTATCTAAGCAAAGATACTGGAGTGGGTTGCTCATAACTTTTCCAGTGGACCTCAGTTTGTCTGACCTGCCCATCTTGGGTGACCCTACATGGTATAGCTAACAGCTTCATAAAAGTACACAAACCCTTCACCATGACAAGGTAGCAAGCTAGTAGGAGGTCTAATGGGTACATTATCTTGGATATTACTTAGATATGCTAGTAGTATAAGATAGAATATATAGAGCTGACTAAAAAAAGTATATTTTTGAACTAGCAGTCCCCGTTCATGATTGATAAGTGACAGACACAATGATGGGAATTACTAAAAGCATCATGGTAATATTAAAATATAACTAATTATATAGTTATATTTTAATATTATCTTGATGCTTAATAATTACCATTATTGTGTTCTCAGTTACCAATCATGAGTGGAAATGGTTATATTTTAATTTTACCATGATGCCTAGCAGTTCCATTATTGTGTCTGTCAATTATCAGTCATGAGTCTGACTTTTAGTTAAAAAGTATACATTTTCTATTCAGCTATATAGATTCACGATACCTGTCATGGACATTGATAACCTGCCCCTCTATTTCCTAGTTTTTAAAAATGAGAGTAGATTTAAATCTGACATATACACAATAAAGTATAAAAACACAGAGAGACAATGTGATGTGACACCTCCATATTCACTAGCAAATATATCCCGCTATTGTCAGCCCATGTTTATATTATCTATTTCTATAGTAATAGTTGCAATCTCAGCTATTTCTTCTTTACTCCCAAATAAACTACTTTTTGATATTGATTATCTTGTTTTTGTGCACGGGCAGCTGTTTGCTCTGCTAGAGATGTTTGTAATGGTTTTAAAATCACATTTCTGACAGTTATAGGATGGGGTGAGTGATGTAAAAATACTGACAAGGCATAGTATAGGAGAGAGAAAATAACATGTATTTTGGGAATGACAGGTTACAATGTGATCAGGATAAAGAGGGAAAGTAAATTAGAGTTAAAAGGGTTGAGGCAGAAAAAGAGATGGAGGGAAAAACTATTTCCAGGTTAGTTAAAGGGATACTCTTACTCCCTACAAGAGGTTAGTTTAAGTTTAAAGAGCATAAAATACAATGTATTAACTATATTTATCTAAAGTAAATGATTCCTTAGGCCTGAATTATTTGTGCTGCTTCTGTATGCTAGTGTGCAGCTCAGAATGCTAATTTGTACCTCAGAGGATGAAGGAGGGGAATTTAGGATAACATTGGGGTATTGTTTTGGCCAACACAGGGGCAAACAAGCAGAGTGTAATACTAATTAGCACATTAAAGTAACTGATTAATATTAATCAGCCTCTCATTTGCATATTAATATTGCTAAAATAATTCTCATTAACTCTGGTTTACTTTAGAAAAATGGCTAATATAATGTATAGCCAGTTTTCATGCTCTTTAAGAATAACTTAAAAATAATCTTGATTTTTGGATGTTTTTTTAAAGGGACTGTGATCCAAACAAAAAGGTTGTTTCTCCTTAAAGAACATAAAAAAACTGCCTACATGTTGTACTAGTCATTTTGATCCAGTATGTATCCTTTATAAGATATTCAGCATTGTCTGTGCTGCATTAATATGTTAATATGTGTCTCAGTGTGCTAATTTGTAGCTCATTGTTCATGATGAAGGTGGGGGAGTAGAGCTAACTGTATAAAGGCAATGAGATGTTCTTGCTTATTTATGTGTTAGCAAGGTGCTATTTTTAATAATATAGATCAAACAATGCAAAACATCTCAGCAATTATTTACTTAAAAAATTACTAGTACAATTTTGCATGGTCTTTAAGAACTTTAAGACATTACTGATAATGGCCACTGAAAAAGTATTTTAATGCTAATGATAAGGGTGCAGTACCATTACTGCAGTAAAGGTACTGCATACTTAGAGCCTGATTCAATTGAGCTCTCTCTCAATCCGCTAGCCCGTAAGTGAGGTTGCAAGTTAATTTGCTATTCAATTGGCGTCTTTTTACGTGCTCCAAACAGTTTACGGTTTATGAGACAATTAAACCCGTAATTACAGCCTCCAGAAACCTTTGATCTGTCACTTTCGCAAGGCTAAAACCGCAAATCACTATTCAATTACTCAATTTTCCAAAACCTACAAATGTATTCAGACCCGCAAATGAAGGAGAAAATCCTACGACTGCTAGAGAGGACCCGCAAGGGGGTTAAACACCTATTTGTAGCACTGTACATGCAAATAAAAAAAACAATACTGCACTGTAAATAACGGGGAAAGCGATGATAGACATTAGAATTAATTGCACAACAGTCTCAAGCTCGCAAATTGTCAGGACATTACATTTATTTTTATGTGTAATTTCTGCGTTAAATCGATCTCGGGTACCAATGAGTTAATACATATCAGGCCACCCATATGGACTAGAACAGTATTGGCATTCATTTTCATAATTCTTTATTTTGCGGATTTGCGAGTCCCATCGCATATCGGACCCCTGAACCTCATTGACTAACATGTAACCATCATGTTTTACTGCTGTAATAATGATTATTGGCTGATTCGAAATGGGAGGTTACGGGCTTGCTTAATTGATCATGTTCCTGCCCTGAACTTCTACGAACCAGTCCATGGTTTACGGTTTCGGCTTTGGGCCAGTAACTTGCGGGCTTGAGCAATTGAATAGCATCGCAATCAGAGATGAAGGGGAGACCGCAACACACCCGCAGACATAAGGCCTACTACCATCGAGTTGTGGGCTTGTAATTGAATCGGGCCCATATTCTTTAATATTTATTAAAGCTTTCTTTTAAAATCATGGAAGGTTAATGCAGGAGAAGCTTTTTAAGCCACCATTGTCCTCAAAACTTGCCCAGATTGCATGGGTGAGAGCCATGCTAAATCCACTAGTATTATGAACACTTCTCTTTGCAAATAATAGCATAATAAGAATAATAATAAATAGTTCTGTTCTTGAATTAAAGTTTCCATAATTTAGCTGGTCACCTAAACTGTGTGCTGTCTGGCAACAGGAAATGTTCAGAAGACTTACAACTTTTATTATATGCAGAGAGATGCCATTTATCTTGGCGAGTTCAGCAGTCCAAGTCCCACCTATGCAGTTTTTACGACCATTGCATGCCATATTTGAAAAGAGAATCTCTTCTCACCCTGGTTAGTATTTTATTTTTCCCCACAATAAACTGAACTTGAAAGCCAGACCATTAAAGTGACTCTTTAAAGGGACATGCATTTTAAAGAGCATGTTTTAAATTAAAGTTGTTTGTTGCATAAAAAAATACTACACAAAACCTGTTTAAACTTTATTCCATTGAACAAGAAATGCAGAGAGCAAACTTTAATCTATAGATAGAGGGCAAGCCCCTAAGAACATTTAACAATCTGAATACTTTTTTTGCTCTAAATTTGACACACGTTGACACATTATCAAATACCCTCTTTCTGATGCAACAAAGAAAAACAAATGTTTATGTCCCTTTTATAGTTTTTTTTTTTGTTAGAACTGCTTGGTATAATAATATGTTGATTTTTATCAAACATAATATCAAAAGATCATATTGGAAAAGTAGGACACCATTGTCTACTTTTGCCAAAATAGGCCTTTTGTCTTGGGGTACTACTGGATCCTTCCCTCTCTTTCATTCTTCACATACAATCCATCACTAAATCTTCTCATTTTCACCTATTTTTTCCCCCAAAATATGTCACTTTCTCTCACAAGACACAGCTAAAATTCTAATACACTCTCATCATTTCTCACCTCGACTACTGCAACTCTCTCCTTGCTGGCCTCTCTATCACCCGTCTGCCCCCACGCCAATCCATAATGAACGCCTCTGCTAGACTCATCTACCAAACTCATCCCTCAGTATCTGCAGCTCCTCTCTGTCAGTCACTACGTTGACTTCCCATAGCCTCTAGAATAAATTGTAAAATCTTGACCTTAACGTATAAAGCCTTCAATAATAATGCACCCATTTATATATCTGCTCTTGTCTCTAAATACTCTACCAACCATCCTATTCTCTCTGCTATCAGTCTTCTTCTTTCCTCCTCACTTATCACCTCCTCACACGCCCACCTTCAGGACTGTGCTGCCCCTATTCTTTGGAACTCCTTGCCTCGCTCCACTAGACTATCCTCCTGCCTTGGAGAAAGCACTTTGTATGCTTGATTTTTAACTCAATAACAGGGCCCTCAATTTTTGTTTTTCACTTGTATCTACCCTGTTTAGTGCTACAGAATATGTCCGCGCATTACAAATGAAGGTTAATAATGATAAACTAATGAATCCTCCACCAAGTAATATGTGAAGAAACAAAATAGTCCCTCCTTACATGATTCTTATGGCTTCCATTGTGAAGAGCATTTTGTAAAAAAATCTAAGTTCTATAGAAATCTCATTTTTAAATTCTTCTTGCTGCTCCACTGTCTATTCAGCTCTTTGCTGCTGAGTGCCGACATCGGACAAGTGAACCTATTGATGTGTTCCTTACATGTGCCCAGCTTGTTCGATGTGCCTAGTTCTTTGCTAGGAAGTGTTCCTTAAGAAGTGGGAGGACAGTCTGAGCACAAGTACACTGAGTTGTTGTTCCCAGACATAGCCAGACCTAACTTCCTTAGAGCTGCAGGGAAATGTTAGTTTTTTTGCCGCGTCTCACTGTGGATTTTCTGTTCAGTGCTGTGGGACCACACACAACATCAGTCATGAGTCAGGCTATTATCTGCATGTTACAGCCATACCCGATAGATGTAGATTCCAGCACAGATCAGTCTTAACACGATGTTATGCTGCATATTTATGCAGCCACGTCTATTGAGAACTCTACAGAGGCCCAGAACTGAAGAAATCACTGGGGCTACAAAACATACTAAAGAAAACAAGTATTGGAGGTGTGATTCTGTTGCTGGCCACAGGACACTTTTTACGATGTCTGCTCTCTAACTGCCTCACTATCATGAAAAAAAATAATGTTTGAGTCTCACTAACTGCATCATTAGGCAGGAAAGTGCCCATAAAGCTAGTGTTTAATAAGAAAAAGAATACATATTGATGGCTTTGCTGGGCCCTGGACGTATACATGATATGTTGGTGAAGGTTGCATGTGTGTTTATATATTTGAAGGACACAGCTTGCAATTATTAATGTAAGCTGCCAGCTTCTGTTCGCGGGATGTAGGTAGGTGTCAAATACCACATTGTCCAAAGATTTAACCAATCTTAGCTCTCTCCTCCACCATCCCTCCCTCTATTTTTAAGTAGATACAATTTTCTTTTAGGCTCATAAGATATTAAAAAGTACTCATTCAAATAAGTTTCTATATGGAAACCTTTAAAAAAAAATAAAAAAAATTCTCTATACCTTTTTGTTTATGGCTTGCACAGCTGCTAATATGATGTTTCAACAAAAATCATGACTTCTTGTTCTTGCATTCCTCTTCTCTGGATGACTTAGATTGCAAGTCTGCGAGTTTTCAATCTTGCAAGGTGTTTTGGGGAAAGCACTAAGGACACCGGATTCTAAGCTCAAAGATAGGGCCCTACATTATTTGCAATGAGTTAATATTGAATTGGACTTTGACTGGAACTTAACTTATGTATAACACTACGGAATATGCTGGCGTGTTACAAATAAACGATGATGATAATGATGATAATAATAATAATAATGATGCTTTCCTCCAGAACTTTATTGTTATACGTGAATACCCCCCCCCCCCCCCCCCCCCCCTTTCCCTTGTGTGATCTAAGCCAGTAGCTTTCTTTTTGATCTGACAACCATTTAATTATCTTCCAATGCCTCATGGGGACCACTGATTTGAATAGAGTACATTTAACTGATAATCAACAGTCTATCTATAACTGACTAATGGTAGCGGTTTATTTATTATGTGTCCTACTCATTCCTCCTTCCTGCTTCTACTGGGATCTAATTCTGTTGTTAGGATCTTTACAAAGTGTGAGACGTTAAGCTGAACTGAATGGAGGTCTAATCTACGTGACCCTTCCTTGTAAGGAAGTGTGCTAATAAAAAAGCAAATGCTTTCCCCAATAAAGCAAATTTGAATGCAATAGTTAAAATTAGACAATTTTTTTACATTTTGCTAATTATTAAGTGAAATTATTCAAAATATTATGGTACAGATATGATCCTTTAGTATATATATATATATATATATATATATATATATATATATATATATATATATGTATATATATATATATATATACAGTAGAGTCTAGATTATCTGACCTTTTGAGTATCCAACATTCTGTTTTATCCAACATAGAGATTGTACAGTATTGTATTGGACAGACTGCTGCAGTTGTCCCTCTGGGATATAATTACAGTACCATCAGATTGCCAACAAAGTATACAATTACTATTTATTTTGCTCAACACTGACCTTCTTACTACTGTATAGGCTTCCCATTCAATGTATAATTTGTTTAACCCTTCTACCACCCATTTCCTCTTTATACAACATTTTTCCAGCTATCGGTCTAGTGTACGTGAGATGATGGAAACTCTACTGTATTTGTGTGTATGTATATATATATATATATATATATTGATAACAATAAACTGCTGTGGCACTCTTTTCTAATTCATATCTTTCATTTAATACACGTTTCATATATTTTATTTAATACTCATAGATATAGAAGACTAGCCTATACAGGGGCTTCTTCGAGCCAGATAATAATTTCACTTGATATTCTAGTGGACACACCCGTAGTTCCAAAATAAGTATGTCAACATCACCTAGATAATATATAAACAATTGCACTATACAACATTATAAGAAATAGTTATAATCTCAGTGCATCATTACACCATACTTTAAGTAAGTGTTGTATACCCTATATAATCATAATTATTAGAAAATTATTACACATTTGCCTATTTTTAACAAGAATATATGCCTATTAGAAGCTTGTAAGTGACTCTAACCCGTAAATTTGGCTGTGGATGTTTTTTTCCCCTAAGTGTTTAGATGTATTCAAGCTCACAATTTACCTCCTTAAGCCTACACTTGTAAACCCTGCCTTTTTAAGTAGGATTTCAGGGGGCATGATCGTATGATCTGACAATATTTACACAAACCCGTAATTTACGTCTTAGACACAGCCAATAGTAAATGACACCGTCATCATGATGTCAGTAAAACATGGAAGTTAGACGTAATCTGCAATTGGAGGCTATGAATTAATTAGTGCCAATAATTAATTCATATTTTGTCCCCTAAGTGCTTAGATGTATTCAAACTCGCAATTTACCTCCTCAAGCCTAAACTTGTAAACCCTGCCTTTTTAAGTAGGATTTCGGGGGGCATGATCATATGATCTGACAATATTTACACAAACCCGTAATTTACATCTTAGACACAGCCAATAGTAAATGACACACTCATCATGATGTAAGTAAAACATGGAAGTTAGACGTAATCTGCAGTTGGAGGCTATGAATTAATTAGTGCCAATAAATAATATTTGCTGACCCGGCCGGCAATCTAGCACTCTATAAAATGCATTAGATCATCTGTTCTAGTCAATGTTAGTTTCATTATATGTATTAACCCCTTGAGTCCCGTGATCAGTATTACTTAGAAATAACATTTGAAAATAATATTTTTTTAATTGCATATTTGTTGGTTTGAGACTGTTGTGCAATTAATTCTAATGTTTTATTCAATGCCTTCCCATGCTTTTAAAGTACATTATTGTGTGTTTAATTGCTGTTACAGCTCTAATAAGTGTTTGAAAAAGCCCTTGCGAGTCCTTAGTACCAGAAATATTTTTGACATAAACTTGATACTTTTTTCAGTTGCGGGTCAGACTTGATTTACGAGCTAGCGTTACAGGACTAATAGAATATGGATTTTGTGTAACTTTCATTATTTAGCGCTCATAATGTTCGAGCTGTGCTAAAACCAATGCAGTTCTAAGGCCAGTTTTGCAGATTTGGCTGGTTTGTAGTGATTGCGGGCGGGGAACTCGTAATCAGATTGCGAGTAGTTAATAGAATATGTTGCAATGTTAAGAGTGATTTTAAGTGTGTATAAATTTATGAATTGGGCAAAAGAATAGGGCCATACGTTTGTTTGTATATATGAAAATCATTTTTAAGAGAATTCTTTCTTGCCTTATGATAAATAAATTTCATATCATGTAGATTAACTGTAAAGTAAACACAAATGACAAAAAATTGTTAAATAAGGAACTATATAATTATAAAAATAAATACAGATTTGTTTAAACATATAGGCTACTAACTATTTGTTAATACAAAAAACTTCATGTCTTCATTTATGAATACATTCAAGTTTTTTGAATCTTATTTGATTCAGATTATGACCCACTGTTTTAAAATTATTAGAAACTGGATTATCAAATCCTCTAAGATTAGCTGATTTATGTTTCTTAATCCTATCTTTTACCTTCAGTGTTGTCTCCTCATAAATTAAACCACAGATATATTTTAAAAGATAGAGTGCAAACTCAATTTGGCAGGTATAATAACCCTTAATTGTATATTTTTTACCTGTATATGGGTGTGATCGAATTTCCTTTTAATTACGCTATGACTTGATAAACACTCCTGCTGTAACTAATAGAGCTGTCCTCCATGAGCATAACGGTAATGACTGGAATTCTATCATCTATGGATAAGCTTCCTTAAGTATATGCAAATATTTTTAGTAAAGCAGCATTTTAGTTTGGTATTAGTTGCAAGTTAGTTTTGTAAAATGGCGGCGATTGTCTATGTGTTACGCGGTTCGCAAGCATTTTCCGTCCTTCCTAATAGTGTATTTTGTACCTCGTACGTTCCTGGATAAAAGTGCTATGTGCCTGGCGGTGTTTTGCTTGGTTATAGGTCTGGTAGCCTCGATTTAGTTTTTTTTGGCTGGTATTTTTTTTCTTGCTTAGACGATTTTCGAGTGCCGAAACTCTGCAAATTCTTAAATTCACGTGCAACCTCACTCCCAGATGTCCTGGCTTCCCCCCCCCCCACCCCCCATGCTGTGCGTGATGTTTTTTTTATGTTTTTTTTTTAAATTTTATTTGTGTTTTTGTTGTTTTTGGATGTGCGCAGTTCGCCCATTAACATCGGAATTTTTCGGCCTCAGTTTTTTTTTTTCTTAGTCACTCTTTCCTTTGCAAGCTGTTACGGGCCCTAATTTTCCCACGCAATTTTTTCAAACTGCTACGGGTCTCACATTGTGAATTGTATAATTGAGATTTCTATTGATCTGTAGTCCCCCGGGTCGTAGCGATGAGCGTCTATGGAGCTTATCGCCACCAGCGCAATGAGCGCCTTTGGCGCTCACTGCCTAAGTCGTACAGGGTCGTAGGGATGAGCGCCTATGGCACTCATCTCCACCAGTGCTAGCCGCACCTTTGGTGCTCCTTGCCTGCAACTGCGGCGGGCTCACTGCGTGAGCCTGCAAGCGTTAGCAACAACCCGCAATGCTCACAACTATATATTTAGGTTGTATCTTATCAGATTCCCTATTCAATAATACCTTAGTGGGATATAGTCGTTCTTATATATAAGTGATCCTGATATATATCGAAAGATAGTTTATTAGAAACTTGTGAAAAGTTTGAAGAACGACTATACCTTAAAATATTACTAAATGAGGAATATGATAAAATACAACCTTTGTATTGAGCAAACAGAGATGCCAAACTAGGTTGCACCATTTACTCATTTTTTATATTTGAGTATTATTTGGATAATAACATAAATAATATAAAACCCTTAGTGCCACATGTGATTTGCTTATGCATTAGGAGGCTCCATTAGCAATGATTAGTTTAGGGTTCAATTGACCTAGAATCATCAATAATAAGCTCTGCTGGAAAATAATGACATTATCTAAAATGTGCTGTATTACAGCAAGATTTGCTTTTTGTATATGTCTTTAGGGATAACTGTGGTGGTGACTGTAATGGTAATGAGGCATCTTTTTCACTATTAGAAAATAATATTCACAAACTCCCAGGGTATGTGTAATGTGTTTGATTCATTAGAGCATGCTAAGCATGCACAATTAGCATTAATCATTTACTTAGCAATTGTCATAAAAGATAAGTAGAAAAGAAACATCAAAAATATGTCACTAATATTCTGTCTGTTTAGTTAAGTAGTATAAAAAGCACATGTTGAATTGTGTTACTTGACAAGCTAAAAACATTGCAGTTAGATTCTTTAAAGAAAAACATGATAAATACTTGATAAAGAGAGGTGCAAGTCTCAAAATATTGTCATTCTGACTAAAATGTTTGTCCAATAAAAAAGGTACCACTATATATTGCAACACTTTCATCATTCATTTAGTTTACTTAACACTCACTGCTACTTCACTCTTTATATATATATATATATATATACTAGGAAAGTGTCCGTCAAAAATGGCGGGATGTAAATTGTAAGGCTGGCAATGCTTTTTGCCACACAATGTGAGGCATTTGCTCCTCTGAGCACCTTCGGCCCTGATTGCGAGGTCCGCACTGAGCACCTTTGGCGCTCATCTCGTGGCTCACAAAGAGCGCCTTTGGCGCTCATTGCGAGACTTTCCTTCCGCCTACTGTAGGGGCCGTTCATTGCAGGTTTCGTGACCCTGCAAGTTTTGTGCTTGGGAATGCCATGTGTCTCTTTCCACCATCTCCCCCCCCCCCTTCCCTGTGTGTTTCTCCTCTGCATGTCTGCTGAATGTTTGCGTGTCGGGCGCTGAAGGCCGTTTGTTTTATTTTCAAAGTCCCGCGTGCCTGGCGTTGTTGGTGTAAGTGTTAGTGTCTTTGCCGTCGTGTATTTTCTAAGTCCCGCATGCCTGGCTTTGCTCAGCCTCGTTTTCATCTAGTTTCTGAATTTTTTATGTTTTTTGTCCGACATTTTTTTCCTCGCTTAGCCATTCTTAGATTTGCAAAAAAAAACAAATATGGCTCAAAATCGCTTGCAACCTCACTCTCAGGCTTCCTGGCTGTCCCCCTGTGCTATTTGTGAGTGTGTTATTATATTTGTACATTTTTTTTTGGGGGGGGGTTTATTGTTTTTAGATTTACGCACTTGGTTAGCCGTTGCGACCCTCACAGTCCAGCCTAAGTCCTGCGCTGTGCAAGCCTCGCCTCGCTTTGCGAGGCTTCACAGATGAGCGCCTTCGGCACTCATCCAGCCTAAATGGTGTGTCGCAAATGGCTTGCAAAACGCCTCCAACATCGTAAGCGTTCCCAACACTAAATACATATGTACTATACTCTGGGAAAATTGGACGGGACATGCAAATGAGACCACATAATGCACACTTACTCTGTCAATCCAAACCATTTTAAACGTGTGTATATATATATATATATATATATATATATATATATATATATATATATATATATATATATATAAAAACTCAGAGTTTTGCTGAGAAGATAACTAGATAGGAAAAATGTCATAAAGCTATCCCGATATTTTGGTGAAAAAAGTGTGTAAAGGGACATTTTCAGTCAAGTTCTTAATAATATAAATATGACACTTAAGAGTTTATTTAAGTACATGACCCCCAGGCTTCAAACTATCAAAATAATCTGAAGCTAGGCAAGATGGAATACTCTATACAAAAATATACTCTGCTAACATTAAGATTTTTTAATCATAGTTTTATGGTTTTATGTCCATGGCAAACATATCTGCTAATGTTGTTAGTTACTTACATAACAAAACGAATAAGTCTGTTGTCCTAAACAAGCACCGATTCAGAAAAAAAAGTATTTATGTAAAAAAACTGACTTAAAATAATATTTTATTAATTACAATGCAAGACATTCATGCAAAACGTATATATCTCACAATATCCAAGAATTACATATTTTCTAATTACTGCTGCTTTTCCCCATAGCTTCCCGAATCACATTTAAAATCATGACCCTAACATATAAAGCCCCCAACAACAATGCACTCCCTTATATCCCTGCTCTTGTTCTAGAATACTCTCCCAACCGCCCCCTTCATTCTGCTAACGACCTTCTTCTTTCCTCCTCTCTCATCACCTCCTCTCACTCCCGTCTTCAAGACTTTTCTAGTGCTCCCCTACTATTTGGAACTCCTTGCCCCGCTCCATTAGATTATCTTCCTGCCTCAAAACCTTAAAAAAATTACTAAAAACACACCTATTTAAAAAAATCTTATCATCTTCAGCCTTTATAATTACCACCCACAATCTACAGTACAACACACAGACCCCTCCAATTGACTAAACAAATTGCATTCACACTGCCATTTTGCATTTGTCACCCTCTTGTATCACACCTAAACCCTTAGATTGTAAGTTTGCTAGTTTTCAATAGTATGTCTGTGTCTTGGAAACAAGCTCTATGTACATTTGATTATATGCTCAAAAACAGGGCCCTCCATTCTTTATAAGGTGTTATGTTTTTTGCCATGTACTAAACCCCTGTACAGCGCTACAGAATATGTTGGCGCAATATAAATAAAGATAATAATAATATATAATTATAAGCTAGAACAATTAAAAATATATAACTGCACATAACAAGCACCTTGGGTTTTGTAGGGCATTACTTTTGTTTTAGTGTATATTTGTTTTGCAATTTTAAAACTGGTGTGAAAAAAAATACCAATTGACATTTTGTGCACACTTTTTCTTCTTCATACATGGATGCCTTGATGAAAAGTATTTAGAATCTATTACCTTCTGGAATCTTTAATAAGACATATGTACAGTTCTTGACCCATTCTGGATCGCTACCTTGTCATGGTGAAGAGGCTTTTATACTTCAATAAAAATGTGAGCTACACCATGTAGGGTCACCCAAGATGGGCAGGTCATTGTAGAGAGGTCAGACACACACTGGAGAAGGAAGTGGCAACCCACTCCAGTATCTTTGCCATGAAAGCCATATGGATGAGCATAACCAGAATTGCAGGCAGATGTACCTGGCGTGCTGTGTTCATATGGTCACCGAGTGTCGGAGAGAATAACAACAACGTTAAAAAGGTACAGCACAAACATGCTTTGTTCATGGTGTATTACAGATGGCTAGTTTCAGTGATGAAATAAGCACCAAGGCAACAATATATTGTGGCTTTGCTGATTTCAACATTTTAGTTATATTATCCAATGGCTATAACTTAGAGTCACTAACATTCAAATATGGTGTCACTTGCCTCTCTTACAACTCAGCCCTGGCACTGTATTTATTAAATTTGTTTTCTTACCAGTCTTGCTTGGCACTGGATTTTTTGGATTGTAGTCCTGTTTTCATTAAAATTTATTCTGGGAATGTTTCATTCGGTATTCATAACATCCACACATACCAATGGCCTCATTCAAATGTGATTTGGTTAATTGAATAGGTCTCTAAATAAGCACACACCATAATTTTTTTTTACAAAAGTTTTTTGTTAGTGAACTTCTATCTAAAAGCAAGGTCTTCACTAACTAAAAAAAATGCTGTGTGCCAATATAGAGCCCTATTCAATTGGCCAAATCACATTTGAATGAGGCCCCAAGTATGTGAGAACCAGCTACAATTATTTTCTCCATCTCGCCAGTTTCTCAGTATTACCGTTTTCTAATGATGGGGACAATGGTGTCACAAGTGTTCCATCAGATACCTATAAAAAATATTCCAAAAGTTATTTATTTTATGAAGGGTGAGTACTGCAAAAGTCTAACACTTTTTTAGCCGTGGTATGAACTGCCTTTGGAACTAAAGCAGGGCGGCAAACACATGTTTTTATTTGCTTGCCTAAAAATAAGTTAATAAACAAATTTCCTCGTCAGATTCTCCACAAATACAGTATTTGCACTGCACTCTGGGAACAGGCTTGCAAATGAGCACACAATAAATGTGAACTCTTTATTCCAATACTGTTTAAAAAATGAATCGGATTAAAAATGCATTATGGTTCATTTGCATGCCCCTCCCAGTTTTCGCAATGCAAATGCTGTTTTTCTTGAGATTCTGAGCAGGTAACACATTTATTAAATTACCTTTAAGCATGCAAATGTTAACACATTTGTGCATTTATATATATATATATATATATATATATATATATATATATATATATATATATAGGCATGCATGAAGCTTCTTTCTACACACAATCAGAATGACAAATATAACCCTGCTAACCTTGTCAAACTACTAGAATACATCCTGACCCACAACTACTTCACCTTCAACCAGCATGTTTACCTACAAATAATGGGGACCGCAATGGGCACGAAAATGGCACCACAATATGCCAACCTATTTATTGTCGACCTGTAAAAGTGATTCCTGTCCACATATGTCCACAAACCTTACAGATACTACCGTTACATAGATGACCTGTTCATCATATGGACAAAAGGGGAAAGAAAACTCAAAGACTTCCATAATTTGTTCAATACCTTTCATCCATCCATTCAATTTAAAATGGATTACTCCACAGAACAGGTTAACTTTCTGGACACCATCATTTCCATTACAAATGGCAAACTGAATTAATCTGTCCATAGGAAACCTACAGACAGTTGTAGTTACCTCCACAACTCTAGCTTCCACCCCTCCCATACTAAACAAGGGATAATTCATAGTCAAGCCATCAGATACCACTGCATATTTTCAAACACAGAGGACAGTGATAAACACTTAAGAACGCTGTCTGACAGAAGGGTTACAAACCCGGTATTATCACTCAGAAAGTAACCTCTGCCATCAGAGGAACACCTCGGGAACACCAGTTGCAATACAAAACCAAAGAAACAACTTCACGTACATCTCTGGTAACCACATACCATCCGGTTCTAGAAGGAATACGCAAAATATTTAAGGATTTACAACCACAACTCACAGAGGACACATAATTGAAACATATATTCCTCAAACCCCCCATTCTTGCATTTAGGCAGCCACCAAATTTAAGACAAACATTGGTGAACAGAAGATTGCCAAATGAACAGCATAACAGACAAAATGGCTCCAAACCCTGCAATAAAAGTCGCTGCAAACTATGCCAACACATCTGCAAAGAGGACACAGCCACACACAACAACAAGACCCACAACATCAGAGGCTCATATTCATGTAAATCCTCCAATGTAGTGTGCATTATATAATGTGCAACATTGGGGATACCAGCCATAAACTACACATGCGAATGAACCTCCACCAAAGCTCCATCAAAAAGCACCATGAAGACAGCTATTGTACTCCAGTTGGACACCATTTCACCCTGGAAAATCACTCCGTCCAGAACCTCAAAATAAAAGTACTCAGAGCGAACTATCCAACAGCGAAAAACTTTTGAATTAAAAATTATTACATTTTTTTTAACACAAAGGATTTGGGCATTAACATCGACTTAGGCTTTCTGGCCCACTATCTTAATGTTTGATAGCTCACACATGGCACTTAGCTCCCCCTTCTATTACTGTTTTTGAAAGCTACATGCTATGCTGAAATGTATTGCTCTTTATTTTACTCTGCTGTGTTCTTATCTACAACCTGATCTATAGACTTACATGCTGACCTATCTGGACATTATTCACAATGCTGGTCTATTTTTCACTTAACTCTGGCCAGTGAATTCTGTTTTTTTTGTGTTTACAATTTTTTTATTTTCATCTCTTTCTGTTTACTGTTTTTAGTTCATACTTGTATCACCATCGCTTTTTGACTTGATAAAGAGAGGCATTATCTCTCGAAAGCTTGTCGCTTTATTATGAATAAGTTTGTGCAATACAAAAGGTATCACAATTCACTGCAATACTCTGATTATTCAAATATATATATATATATATATATATATATATATATATATATATATATATATATATATATATATATATATATATATATATATATATATATATACACAGTGCCTTGCAAAAATATACCCTTGGCATTTTTTGTGTTTTGTTGCCTCACAACCTGGAATTAACATGGATTGTTTGAGGATTTGCATAATTTAATTTACAAAACATGCCCACAACTTTGAAGATGTTTTATTTTTTTTATTGTGAAGCAAACAACAAATAGGCCAAAATAACAGAAAAAGTCAATGTGCATAACTATTCACCCCCCTAAAGTCAATACTTTGTAGAGCCAACTTTTGCTGCAATCACAGCTCCAAGTCGCTTTGGATAAATCTTACCGCTGGGATTTTGCCCATACCTCATTGCAAAACTGCTCCATCTCCTTCAAATTGGATGGTTTGTGCTTGTGAACAGTAATCTTTAAGTCTGATCACAGATTTTCTATTGGATTGAGGTCTGGGCTTTGACTAGACCATTCCAACATATTTACATGTTTCCCCTTAAACCACTCAAGTGTTGCTTTAGCAGTGTGTTTGAGGTCATTGTCCTGTTGGAAGGCGAACCTCCATCCTAGCCTCAAACCATGCACAGAGTGGTACAGGTTTTGCTCAAGAATATCAATGTATTTAGCACCATCCATCTTTCCCTCAACTCTGACCAGTTTCCCAGTCCCGGCTGCTTAAAAACATCCCCACAGCATGATGCTGTCCCCACCATGTCTCACTGTGGGGATTGTGTGCTTTGGGTGATGTGTTGGGTTGGGTTTGCGCCACACATAGTTTTCTTTGATGGCAACAAAGTTCAATTTTAGTCTCATCAGACCAGAGCACCTTCCTCCATCTATTTTGGGAGTCTCCCACATGCCTTTTCGCAAACTCAAAATGTGCCATTTTGTTTTTTGCTGAAAGTAACGTCTTTCTTCTGGCCACACTGCCATAAAGCCCAACTCTATCGAGTGTACGGCTTATTGTCGTCCTATGTACAGATACTCCAGTCTTTGCTGTGGAACTCTGAAGCTCCTCCAGGGTTACCTTAGGTCTCTGTTCTGCCTCTCTGATTAATGCCATCCTTGCCCGGTCTGTGAGTTTTGTTGGCCGTCGTCTCTTGGCAGGTTTTGCTGTTGTGCCATGTTCTTTCCATTTGGTTATGATAGATTTGATGGTGTTCCTGGGGTCCATCAAAGATTTGGATATCTTTTTATAACCTAACACTGACTTGTACTTCTCAACAACATTGTCCCTTACTTGTTTGGAGAGTTCCTTGGTGTTCATGGCAGTGTTTGGTTAGTGGTGCCTCTTGCTTCAATGTTGCAGCCTCTGGGGTTTTTGTAAAAAGGTGTGTATATGTAATGACAGGTCATGTGACATCATCTAATTATGTGACTTCTGAAGGTAATTGGTTCCACCAGAGCTTTTTATTGGCTTCATAACAAAGGGGGTGAATACATACGCACATGCCAATTTTCTGTTTTGTTTTAAAAAAAAATAGTTTTATGTATATATTTTTCTCATTTCACTTCACCATCTTAGACTATTGTGTTCTGATCCATCACATATAGTTTCAGATTAACAAAACATTGAACTTAAGGCAATAATGTGACAAAATAGGTAAAAAGTCAATGGCGTGAATACTTTTGCAAGGCACTGTATATGTATATATATATATATATATATATATATATTTATATACAGAACAACAAAGTCAGAGGTGCTCATCAGAGAACGAACCAACCTTAATAGGTTAGTTCTATAGCCATGATAAGCCACTCTGAGAGCAACCTCTTTTAGCTCACAGAGAGAAATATCCTGTAGTATATCAGTCTGGTCCCACTCAAAAGAGTGAGCCAGCCCCGAAATATCAGGCAATTCTACCCTGAACAGGAGAAACAGCAAACCCCAGACGCGTTTCGGCCTTTATGGGCCTCGTCAGTGAGGTGCAGCTGAACTCCCTAAGGCACAGTGAGCAAGGGGTCCACGTCTGGAGTCCCCTATTACCCTTAGGGAGACTAAACCCAAAAGGTAATTTGCATATACAGAACAACAAAGTCAGAGGTGCTCATCGGAGAACGAACCAACCTTAATAGGTTAGTTCTATAGCCATGATAAGCCACTCTGAGAGCAACCTCTTTTAGCTCACTTGCGCCCTTCACAGGGAGAAATATCCTGTAGTATATCAGTCTGGTATATATATATATATAATTAGTGTAAATTTTTCTTAAATTAATATCATTTATTTTACAAGCCAAAAAGTGCTTTCTTAATGTTCTTGATATAATGTTTAGAGCTCATTTTGTTCTTTAGTTTTGGGATGTGCAGTTAATGTCTCAGCCTTTTAAGCCCAGTTGCCTCTACCGTCCTGGTGCGAGAGTGCAGTGGCACACCCAGCTACTATCGTGATAATCTAATACCCTGACAACATATGCCATTTCTGTTACTTTTTCTGTTTCTTAAAAATGTATACATATGAGATATGAATCTCCTGAGACATAGAGTGCTAGGCATATGTTACCAATTATGTACCCCATGATCTAATTATTATGCAAAGCCTTCCTGGAATGTGTCTAGTTCAGCTTTCCATTAACCCTATATCACATTGTACAAAACCCACACATTATAACATGAAGAATAATGAATTGTATTCAGTGGCATGGCCACCATTACCACTGTTTACAACTTTTATTGGGGTTATACAAAAGGACATTTCAGAATTTCCTGAACTCCCAAATGATTCTTTTAGGTTGAGTACCAGTTATATATTATGTAAGAACACTTTAATATGTCTCCAGATAATGCTGCTCTGGTGTTATTTTAACCTTGTGATTGAGTACCCTATAGGCTTGCTCATCCTTGGTGTAAAATATTCTAGAGCAGAAGAGGACCATCTGGAATCTGCTTAAGGTCTTTGTTAGGTCACTTGAATTTTGCTGAGGGTCATGACAGACCACCTTATCATTTGTATGCCCATGGTTCAACATTTGTAATGCATTATTTAATGTTAAATACATTATTTGCCCATATGAGCAACGTGCTCTAATGTCTAGGGACTTTTGTACAACATATTTGGGTTTTTATTAGAGGATTACAGTACAATTAAAACAACATATATATTTGAAAAACAATGAGTCTGGTTAAGAGTACAACAATTGCACAGGGAAAAAGCCAAAAGGTTAGTTTCTATTAAAAAAAATATATATAATAATATTGTTGGCTCTGCTATACCATGACGGAATGCATGGTTCTTTGGTGAAGGTTGTGTGTGTATGAGGGGTGTTTACAGTTTGCAGTTATTGTTGCAAGCTGCCTGCTTCTCAACTGAAGGGTTGGGTGTCAAGTTGAAAAAGATCCAGTTATATAATGATTGCCATTATTTCTCACTCTGCCGTCCTCTCCCATCCCCCTACTTATAGATTAGATATACACAGACTCAAGATATCAGGAAGTGATGAAACAAAGACAATTTTTTACATAAACAGAATCTTAAAATATTCTCTAAAGATGTCTTTATGTTCATGACTTTCAAAGCTTTTAATGCTTTTTTGCATACTTGCAAACATGAACTACAGTGGTCCTTGGATTCAGAGGACATTTGGTAGTTTGTTTGTTTTTCAAGTATTTTTTTTGTTTTTTAATTAAAACATAACCCCATAGAAGATACAAAAACATATACAAAACAATGGTTTTGTTAAGATTCAAACATACATATCATGAATTATATTTGACTGAAATCAGTCAGGTCCTATAGTGTAGCTGCAAGCAGGTTACAATACAGCTGTTACCAGTACAGTGAGGTAGGGCTAATTATGCCAAGGAGTGGTGCTATTATATCATAGTCTGCTTCCAAGCTCCATGAAGGTAGAGCTGGCCAAGTCCCCCGTGCCCCAACAAGGCACCAGGAAGAGAAGAAAGCAGCTTGGCACCAACAAGAGGAGAAAGCAGCTCTGCTTAAGTAGAAAACACACATTTTAAAAAGTAAAAAATAATAATGGTCATTTAAAGTGATGCATACTCAATATTTATCATAAAACATGGCATTTGTGAAATGTTAAAATTTTTGGTTGATTGGCTAGATACTGTATATTTAGTCTCTGTTTTATTTTAACGAACATAATGTTACACCATGGTTCACCATGCTGATCTCTTGAGTAGCTGTTAAGGGTCTGCATATTTCTTTGTACTGTTAATTTTCTCATGCTAACAAATGCAAATGTACACTTTCCTCTGAATAAGAAAAACCTCTGAGATTGCTAGAATGGAGCATTGTGGCTAGTTAATGTCACAACCAATATGTCTGTCTTGTGCAACTTGTCACAGCCTATTAATAGATCCTGCACGCTCCTCGCTTGCCCTGCTGGGGAATATATTGCCAATTTCTAAATGGATGCAAAACAATTACTTTAAAAGAAGAAGCTGCAGGAAACAGTAAATCTTTTTCACTTATGTAACTGTTTGGGATTGAAATATCCTTCAAGTTATAATAAACAGGTCTCAAGACATTTGTGTGAATATAAGTGATTGGCTAGAACATTAGCCAATATGTGCAAGTATGTATTATTATTAGTATTATTATAGTTCATTTATAACGCGACAACATATTCCGTAGCGCTGTACATAAGTTGAGTTCAGACAAAGGTAAATACAAATGAACAAATAACAAAGCAAGGAGAGCCCTGTCTTTGAGCTAGGAATCCAATGTCCATGGTGCATTCCCAATGTACTTAGGATAGAAACTTGCAAACTAAGGTATAGTGAGTGTTAAAAGAGGGTGAGAGAGGTGTATGTAGGGACATATTTAACATATTCTAACATATTCCTGTCTGTCTATGGAGGCAAATGGAAAAGGAACAGAATGTGGACACTAAAGCAGCTTGATTATAGTACTTTTTCAAGTTTAGAAAATTATAATCTATCTCTATCTATCTATCTATCTTCACCTACTCGCTCCCATTCTTTTTCTCTATACCATCTCACTATCCTTTTTCCACTCTGTATCCTCTGTCTTTTTCTACTATCTTCTCTGTATATCCATGAATTGTTTGCATACATATTCACACGACTGCATGCATACTGGGACTAAGGGATGAATCTAAGTTGCTAAATCAAGTCAATATGTGGACTTCAGTCTGAATTTGGACCTATGGGCCCTTTCTTTCAGGCCTTTCTGCTTATATATAGCCCCAATATTCACATAAAGTATAAACAAAATTGCCTTATTATTGTAAAGATATATAGGATTTGGTGCTTTCACTGCTGTGACTTGGTTCTCTGACTGGAATCGAACCCAAGAGGTCACACCACCCTGATGCCCATGCAGGTTTGGGCCTGATCAGTACTTTGATGTGAAACCACCTAAGGATGCTGTAACGGATCTACTGGCACCCCGACCGGGTACCTCCGTTGATAGACGCGTCCTAGTTTGCGCCGAGGCCTACAAGCACCGCACCGGACACCACAACCACCACAGACTCCACAACCGCCGTAGCTTAGCTGGAGCCGCGCCGTCTTCCTTCCACCCTGTATGAATCTCCAGCATCCAGGATCGTGTGGGGAAGACCTCTCCTCCAAGGAGAGCACATCAGGAACAAGCCTTCAGTAGTTACAGCTCAAGGGAGTATGCAAAAGCATAGCAATCCCCAGTATGATAGAGCAATCCCCTCCAAGAACGAGACAAGGCTACGTTTTGAAGGGTCAAGTAGAACTGAACTTTATTTTGTTGTGCAGAAATATTTATACACATCTCTTCCCACAGGCAATACACATGCCCATATTTGGCCACACAATACACATAAAGAGAACAATAGGTGTGGTCACACCTCCCCGAGGCTACCTGGCAACTTTGATACAATCAGACATTGATTCAATTACACTTCTTTGTTCTTATCTGAGAATGAAAACACTTTATACAATAGACTTCCTTTATCTTATGCGGAGTCTCTGTAACAGGATTATCTCCCATGCCAAGTAGCTGCAATAGTCTGGGACAATATTCTGCAGAGCATAAACCAACATACATGCAGTATAATAGTAGGATCATATTTTAACCATAATAATCATAAAACAGGGTAAAACAGTGATGGGTTCCGTTACAGATGCCAGGATCTGTATGCTGTGGCCCACTGGAGAAGGAACTGGCAACCCACTCCGGTATCTCTGCCATGAATACCAAGTGGATCAGCATGGTGTGTTGTGGTCCACAAGATCACAGAGAGTCAGACAGAACTGAACGACGCAAACACACAATTGGGAATATGGACATATTACTTATCTATCCCTGTCCATATTACCCTCTCTCATCCTACTCTCTATTTTCTCGCTCTCCAATCTTAATGCACTTCTCTCTTTCTCTCTCTCCTTCTATTTATTTCTCTCTCTATAAATATACGCATAGATACACATCTACTGAGTCTAAGCAATACATCTGAATGACTAAATAGACCTAGGTACATCTTGCTATGTAATTTAGTTGCAGTATTATGATTCTGTTGCTTTAAAAGATACATCTTTATCCAGATTTGTGTTGCCTGCCCTGGTAATTTCAGCAAGTCTCACAGTGAATATTTCTATAGCCAAGTAATGCATGCTTTTCCTCCCAACTACTTCCTGACCTTGCTTCCCAAATAGAAATCAAGAAAAGATATGAAAAGCAAATTGTCTGCTCGGCTGCAATGGAAAGCAGCATCACTCTGCAGCTCCCCAGGCCTCTGTTTCCTCTTAACTGCAGAGATCACATAAGCACATGAAATATTGATAGTTGTTACAGTAAATTAACCATACCACACTTGGAGGCCAAGTGTCTGAGAAAGCGTTACAGGCCCGCGAGGCAGATATGATGACATGGGATTCACACCTGAAGTTGATTAACTTGGGCTCAGGTTAGATTTCATCGGAGACAATTACTGAAATGTATTGAGTTCCCAAAGACCATTTCATTCCGTTGTGCAGAATTTTTTTTCATGACCAGACTTGCCCTCAGGAGCAACCAAATCGTTGCATTAGATCACTTGTGGTAGTCTACTAGATTGACACAACATTTAACTGCTTCCAAAATAAGGAAGACAGAGAGACCGGGTCATTTGTTTGATGGCTGCAGTAAGTGGATAGGTACATATCACCTCTTAAGAGTGCTACAGTCTCTTCACTTTACCAGAGGTGCTTTGAAATAAATGTCTGAGTGGTGAGAAGAAAAATGATATAATATTAGTTTCCCACATATTTTTTTTTTTACTGCTCTATACCGCAGTCTGTAACTCATGTATATGTGGATATCATGCAATTTAAAGGACACCAACTGGATACACGATGCTCAAAGAGATTCTTCAGCTTGTATTCAAATAAAAATAGATGTTTTTTTGCTATAATGTTATTTGTTGTAATATAAAAACTAGATTTTTTTTTTGTAAAATCTTGCATTACATTTTTTTCCCACTGGTCATTGGTTTTACACCTCCACATAATATAAGCTTGTATGATCATGGCATTTCTGACACTTTGTCATAAAATCCCTTGTTGGTAAAAAAAAAAATAGATTGAATTTTTCAGCCCATTTCCTTAATTGTTTATGCCCAAAAAAATAATTAGCAATATTAAATTCAGTCATATGGTTTATCAGTCAATAGAAAACTTGAACTAGTTAGAATACATATATAGAATGATGAATAACTAAAGAGCCATTGTATTATTTCAGCTTTAATAAAATAAAATTTTGAACAACAGTATAAACAATGTTACCATATATTGTGATTAAAAAGGAAATAAGTTATATGCTTATGATGCTTTCATTGATGCTTCCCTGGGGATATCCTTGGCACAGCCAGAAATGGCTGTCCGCCACAGTGACCCTGGGGCACCATGTGCCTTTGGAAGGGCCATACACACAGCATTACCCAGGTGCTGATAGCCAGGATAGGGAGATAAGGCAGAAGGTAGGAGCAAGTGTTGGATTAGGAACGTCACAATCCGCACTTCACGTGGATGCTGTGGCTGAGCTTGCAGGTACAGCAGGGAGGAATCTAATTTCCCTCAATAAAAGATATATATGAATCAAATGTCCTCTCCTACTTGATAGGGCGAAACAGTCTGAAAGGTATCTCTAAATGGACACATATAGAGGATGATATGGTACAAAATATACCTAAAGAATTATACATGTGGCTCTCTAGTTTGGAAATAAAAAAAATTAAAATCTTTGCCGGAGGGTATATACTCAGTATTAAAATGTTGGTATTTACATAGAAATACATTTTCCACCTTCCCCTCCTTAGCAGCACCTTTGGAGTTATTATTATACAAGGAAGCTGTATACCATATAAAAAAAAAAAGGTATGAAAAATATTAAAGATCTCTATTACAAGGGATCAAGATTAACTCAATGTGTTCCAAAATTATTCTCACATAAAATATATCTCTTGGTTAGTTTTTATGTATTAAATAAAAAATGATCAAACTTAGGATATCAATTAAACTATGAGCAAGAATTATCTGATTTTGAACAATTGATTATTAAGGACATTATAGCCCACAAAGTAGCCAGCTGTCAGGATATCTTGAGAAAGACTAAACATAGAGGCAAAACACGGAGAATCATTAATTGGGAAACAGAATTAGGAATGGAATGACCCGAAGATAAATACTGGGTCCCGAGAGAAATTAATAGATTTGAGGCTGAATATTCAGTTTTATGCTGGAAAAGAAATAAAAACTTAGGTACCCACACCCATATATGGTGAGACTGTAAACATATTAAGGCATTTTGGGAAGTATGTATTTTATAATTGATGAAATTGACGGGTTTAGCCATAGTATCTGACCCTTAGCTAATTCTTTTTCATATCTGTGAAGAAAATATTTCTGTACTGAAAAGGTTGATAATTTCACTAGTAGCTAAATGGCTACTGGTTAAAAACTGGAAACAGGAAAAGGTTCCAACTTGGAATGCAGTTCAATATATTATGACTAGAAATCGAGATTTAGAAATTCCTAATAGTTATGGTAATATGGTTTCTAAAAATAATATGTTAAAATGGCAGATTTGGGATCGTTACATTGAAGATAACAAATAGAGATAATCAAATGTATTATAAGATTGGATCTTTACTAATTATTATCCTAGTAGCTTGATGAATGTTTATGCTGAATGTTTGTAACTTTATTTTTTTATTTTGTTGTTCATTCTGTTTTCTATTTTCCTTTGTTGTCGTAAATTGTATCTTTATACTGAATAAAAAAAATTTAAGCTAATAACACCAAAAGTCTTAGGTCTGATTATAAACACACTCCTGACTGTTCCATGATTAATAACATTTGCCGACACTGAGCAGTGAAGGCACCGTGAAGACAAAGATTTATAGTGTTTCCCTGAACTCAGGAATGCAACAGGAGATGGTAACCCCCAACTGTCATATTTAGTTGATTCCAGCAGTCCTTTCTTTGCACAGATACATTTGTGAAGGGTTAACTCTCTTTCTGCTCTCTGCGCAGAGCTGTTGCTGTGGCTCTGTCTGGGGCAATGTCAGAGATTCATGTAAACAGAGATTTCAATACAAACATTTTTCTGTGAAAAAAAAGAATGTATTTAAAAAATTCCCAAAGTATTTCAACATACTTTTAAGTGATCTTTTCTTTGATGTGTTTCAAACTGTGCTGAATTAAGTGGCCCTTTAATTGGCCTAGGGCACCTGATACATCTTTGGACACAACACTCTCATAGAACTGAAGTTATTTCATGCTCAATGCACAGTGTATGTGAAGGGGAGGTGTGTAAGAGTGTGTAAGAAGAGCACAAGGAAAGATAAATAGGAAAATGAAACTGTGAATTGTGGAATAAAGAAAGGAGAATGAGTAAGGAAATAGAGACGTTTGGAAAGCTCAGAGTAGGAAAAGATTAGGATGGAGAGAAATAAATAGAGACATGGAGGGAGATATAAAAGTATGGTGGTGACATTTGGGTTGCATGTAATATATTAAAAAATATATATATTTTTCATTTATGTTTTATATTTATCATCTATTATTATGTAAAGTTATTGAAAAGAGCATTTTGTGATATTGGGCCTTCAGTGTTCTTTCAACCTCCTGCTCATAGGTGTTGGTACGTCTGCTATGCCTCTCAGTCATAGGTTTGGAGTTATCTTAATAGGCCATTGTTGTGTCTAATTTATAGTTTGCTCTTTTGAAGAACTTGACATGAAAAAGTTTAAAATAAATAAATACAGCTTTTTAATTTATAATGCCTATATTGAATTCTGACACTTAGTATATTGTGTTTGTTTGTAAGTAGCTTAGACTCCTTGAAGTAGTAATGGATACTGGGAATTCACATACAATCTCTATTCAGTTATATGGAAAAGATTTCCACTTTACATAGCCAATTGACAATAGAGCTCAATAGAAAAGCAAGTCCCAGTAGTTTGTCTCCCCCTTCAAGTTACATGAGGGGTTCCACCTTAACAGCCCTCGGTGGGACCCCTCATGAATTAAGCAGATTCAAACAAAATATAAATGTTCTCTAAAAAAAAACTTTTACTCCTTACTTTGCCTGATTACGATGATAGTTAGTTATATACTTCACAAGCATGTAAGGAGTGTCCAAGATGTTAAACTCAGGCTTTTTAGGTATGGGAGTGGAATAGGGACAAAGTGACACACAGACTTTTCTTTAAACTTTTAAGAATGGTATCCCTTAATGAGGAAATTTCACATAAGAAGTGCTCTTATGTGAAATAGTACCGTTTGTACTTGTAGCACTTGCCTTTTATTGCTATAAGAGCTATGTATGTAAAGGGAGGTAGGTAGGTGATTTGAGATGCTGAAGAAAACAAATTAATTGAAGTGCCACTGTTAAAATTGAGCCTCTGAATCTTATTAAGGTACCAGGGGATAGTCTCTGTCTTTACTGTCGACAAATCAGCACTATCAGTATTAATAATATAGTGTCTTGAAGCTACATAATTAAAATACGGATGCTGTCTTGTAAAATACAGCTTGTTTGGGTTTTTGTAGCCTGCAGCGAGATATCAGCAGGGCTTGCTATTTTTTTCCCTACATTGCTGACATGTCAGTTAAAGCAGATGTCCATCTAAGGATAAAAAATATAAATTCAGCTACAAATTGCAAATTGCATTTTTTTTTTTCTTGTAGCGCAAAGTTGGAGATTTTCTTTTTAGATCCCGCTGGCAATTCTGCATTTGTTAGAAAACATGACATTGATTTTGTAGGATTATTGCCTGAACCAGTGTCTGGCTGGGGCATGAAATGCTCAGCTGAGAAACAAGTATATGCCTATGGACATATAAATACACATCCAGTACTCAAGTTCTATCTATCTACCTATCTATCTATCTATCTTTCTATATGTCTGCCTGTCAGTCTGTCTGTTGGTATTTTAAAAATATCTGTTTATTTAGACATTCAAACGTGAGCTCAAATGTATTATTTATTTACTATATATGTATATGTATATATATGTGTATATATATATATATATATATATATATATATATATGTGTGTATATATATATATATATATATATATATACTAGCGACTTGCCCGTCAAAAATGACGGCAATAAAAACTGAAGCCTGGCAATGCTGTTTGCCACACAATGTAAGCCTCTCCCCCTCTACTTTACTGGCCTTGTGATGAGCGCCTTTGGCGCTCATCACAGGCCTTGCAATGAGCCCCTTTGGAGCTCATTGCGAGTCTCTCCCTCTGTCTACTTCCTCCCTCGTGTCTTATTTCCCCCCTCCTCTCCCTCCCTTGTGTCTCCTTCCACCTCGTCTACCTCCTTTGCATCTCCTGCCCCCCTGTGTTTTTACCTCCCTCTCCCTCCCGTGTCTCTAAACCCCTCCCCTGTGTCTCTTTCCCCCTTCTCCCTCCCATGCATCTCTTCCCCCCCCTGTGTCTCCCCCAACCCTCCCCTGTGTCTGTTCCCCCCTGGCCTGTGTCTCTTTCCCCCTCCCCCTGTGTCTGTTACGGCCTTCCTCGTGTCTCCATTTCGCTCCCTTGTGTATCTTCCCCCCTGCACTCTCTCCCCTGTGTCTCTTCCCCCTCCTCTCACTCCCCTGTGTCTCTTCCCCCTCCTCTTTCTGTGCCTCTTCCTCCCTGTCTCTTCCCCCTCACCCTCTGTGTCTCTCCCCACTCTGTGTCTTCCACCCTCTCCCTCTGTGCCTCTTCCCCCGCCTCTCTCTGTGTGTCTCACCACTGTGTCTCTTCACCCCTTCCTCTGTTCCCCCCCCTCTGTGCCTCTTTCCCCCTCTCTCTGTACCTCTTCCCCCCCTTCCCCCTGTGTCTCTTCCCCCCTCTCCCTCTGTGCCTCTTCCCCCCTCTCCCTCTGTGTCTCTTTCCCCCTTCCCCCTGTGTCTCTTTCCCCCTTCCCCTGTGTCTGTTCCCCCCCCCCCCATTTCCCTCCCATGTGTATCTTCCCCCTGTTCTCCCTCCCGTGTGTCTTTTCCCCCTCCTCTACCTCCCCTGTGTCTCTTTCCCACCTATCCCTCTGTGTCTCTCCCCCCCTCCCTCTGTGTCTCTTCCCCACTCTCCCTCTGTGCCTCTTCCCCACTCTCCCTCTGTGCCGTGCCTCTCCCCCCCCTCTTCCCCACTCTCCCTCTGTGCCTCTCCCCCCCCTCTTCCCCACTCTTCCTCCCCTCTTCCCCACTCTCCCTCTGTGCCTCTACCCCCCCTCTTCCCCACTGGGCCGCGCTGCGCTCTGCACAATGCGCAGCAGTTTACTCTCCCTCTGTGCCTCTTCCCCACTGGGCCGCGCTGCGCGCAAGCGCGGCTCGGGCCGCGCTCTGTGTAATGCGCAGAGCGCGGCTTGCGCCGCGCTCTGCGCATGCGCGGCTCGCGCCGCACAATGCGCAGCAGTTTACTGTCCCTCTGTGCCTCTTCCCCAATGGGCCGCGCTGCGCATGTGCGGCTCGCGTCGCGCTCTGCGCATGCGCGGCTCGCGCCGCACAATGCGCAGCAGTTTACTGTCCCTCTGTGCCTCTTCCCCAATGGGCCGCGCTGCGCATGTGCGGCTCGCGTCGCGCTCTGCGCATGCGCGGCTCGCGACGCGCTCTGCGCATGCGCGGCTCGCGACGCGCTCTGCGCAATGCGCAGCAGCGCAGCAGTTTACTGTCCCTCTGTGCCTCTTTCCCACTGGGCCGCGCTGCGCGCAAGCGCGGCTCGGGCCGCGCTCTGCGCAAGCGCGGCTCGGGCCGCGCTCTGTGTAATGCACAGAGCGCGGCTTGCGCCGCGCTCTGCGCATGCGCGGCTCGCGACGCACAATGCGCAGCAGTTTACTGTCCCTCTGTGCCTCTTCCCCAATGGGCCGCGCTGCGCATGCGCGGCTCGCGCCGCGCTCTGCGCATGCGCGGCTCGCGCCGCGCTCTGCGCATGCGCGGCTCGCGCCGCGCTCTGCGCATGCGCGGCTCGCGCTCTGCGCAATGCGCAGCAGTTTGTAATTGTCTAACTGCGATTCGTCTGAAGCGTGACGACGAATCGCAGTTAGACAATTATAATATGTGATATGTGTGTGTGTGTATATATATAAATAAATATATATATATATATATATATATATATATAGCTCATAAACAATGTTCACACTGCAGTCTATCTTCAGATGTATGTCATTATTGGTAAAAAAAATTAAATAAAACATCAGAAGACAGAAATGTGTTAGTTGCTTATGTTGCACATGCAGATATACAGACCTTTTCTGCATATAGTTATTTTAACCCATTGTCCTACTATTCTTTCTTATTGGTTTCTCTTTCTCTACTGATGGTCCAAACTGTGCTGAATTAAGTGGCCCTTTAATTGGCCTAGGGCACCTGATACATCTTTGGACACAACACCAACTCTCAGAGAACTGAAGTTGTTTCATGCGAAGGGGAGGTGTGTAAGAGTGTGTAAGAAGAGCACAAGGAAAGAGAAATAGGAAAATGAAACTGCGAATTGTGGAATAAAGAAAGGAGAATGAGTAAGGAAATAGAGAAGTATGGAAAGCTCAGAGGAGGAGAAGATTAGGATGGAGATGAATAAATAGAGACATGGTCAACAGCTTCTTTACTTTCTTTCTTGTTTTTCTTTTAAAATGTAAAGTAAAGTGGTTACTTTTCACAAGTAAGTTAAGCTTATAGGTTTATAGTGGACAAAGTATGATAGAAGCTTTCCTCTGTACAAAGTACAGTTCATAAACCTAAACTTCAAGATACTGATACATTAATTTCTCTATGCAACCCACTTACTACTCCTCCTGCTATACTCTCACCTCTTTTACATCTTCTGGTCCCCTGTCTATTCCCCCTGTCTCACTATTTTTCTTCTTTTTCTCCACTACCCTCTTCTTCTCTCATATTACCTAATCTCAGTTGTGACACCTACACACTAACTTCCATCCCACTAATCACACTACCATTTGTCATCTTTTTGGCAGCTACTTTGAAACTGACTGGAATTTTTTTTTAGCCCTAACTGGACCGTACTGCCAATGGAACCTTGGACCTGCTAAGCTTACACTAACACTGTGTACATTTGTACACAACCCCTAAATCATGACCTCTTCTTCCTTCTTTCTTCTTTTACTGGAAGATACATCCTATTTGACTTTTATTGTTTTATTGTCATGTTATATTTGGGAAGGTTTCTATCATATCCACCTCTCCCTTCTGCCCTCTAAGCTACACACATTGAGGTTCATGAAGTATTTAGTGAAAAGTTTTGATATACAGAAAGCTATATGATAGCAGCAATGAGTGAGAGCTCTTGATAACTTGGATTATCACAGTGGGTGGCACCAGACAATCTAAATTGAATACATGGTAGGATTTTAAAATGGAACAGAATAAGGTCCCCAGATATCCCAATACTGGGCTATTATGACACCCTGACTAGACTGTTGCTGACAAGTGGATTAAACATTATATCAGCACAGCCTGTTGGATCACCATTTGATGGGTCTAGTAGGAGCTGAACTGATGAGAGACATACAAATGTGTCTGGTAAAAATAATAATACTGTATAGGAATAAGTTCCATGCAAATGTGGTCTTCACCCACACATTGCATTATGAGGGTATATGAAATCGCATAGCTTTGGCATTTTCACAAATATGAAAGCATCATTGCAATTTGGGAAAACTATTGTGGATTTCTGTAAGCAATGAGCAAATTTGTTTGAGAAATCTTACATTTAGTTTTTTCATGGATGCTTCCATTTTGGACTGCTTCTTTTCCTGAAGCCTGAGAGGGGGAGGGTATGATATTGGGACTTGCTTTTCCATTTATTCCTTGTCAAGTGCTACTTGTTATCTGCATCCAGTTTTGCTCTGTTGATACCTTAGTGCTTAACCCTGTCAATGGTTCCCAATCCTGTCCTCGGAGCCCACCAAGAGGTCAGGATTTGAGGAATTTCCTACTGCATCACAGGTCCCTTAAACAGAATTACTAAAACACTAATTAGTACATGTGTAAGCATTGGTGCCCACAAATCCTGGCCTCCGTGTGTGCCTTAATGTACATGCCTTGGAATAACTAGTCTGTAGACCTTGTGGTATAATTAAAGCGATAGAGATATCATCTTTTGGAATGGGTGAGTAGGCAACCCTTAGATCTCCAAACTGGTAGATCTTGTTGTGATGTCAACATACATGTTCAGTCTGCACAGATATTCAAATATAATTGAGAATAACATTAACTATGGCACAGAAGTGTATGTGCAACATGTATGAATGAGGCACTTATACCATAAAGGCAGGTTAATCAATCTCAGATCGGTAGATCCTGTTTCCGGCCACCTTTCTTCTAGAGTATCATTATATTAAAGGATAATAATGTATAAATGCCTTATTAATACCTTTAGTCTGTGATGTCAATCAAATTTCTATACTTTAGTAGGTGTAATATATTTAAGGAACACATAAGTCACATATTTACAAGATGATGTAATAATACTTGATAATGGACATCATATTTTTAGTAAATAGAAAAAAATAATATAGCCTTTAAATATTTGATTAATATATGTAATTAAACTGTAGTTGGAGCCACAGTTGGTGTTTCTGTTTATTAATGTCTTCAAGTTAGATGAGACGTTGAATGTAAGGGACATTCGATCTGCTTCTGTTAGAGCCTAATGTTCCTTAGTGGCAGTACTTTTAGTAAGACTAATGGAAACGCCTTCACTGTTTTGAAAGCTGCTAAACCAGAAAACATTGGTGGCAACTAGTGTAACATTTAAGCACATTTTATTAGTTAGAGTTGCATGTGGTCCTCAGGCACTTCCCATGAGACCCAGACTGAGTGGTAGAGCATGTCCCTCTTTAATAATACACAAACCATTATATCTCTTCAAATATATCAAATAATACCCAATTGTACCCCTAAATACCCTAAATGCACCCATTCAAGTAAGATAGGTTACCCATCTCTGCCCTAGATGCAATCAGGTTAATATACCCAACATTATCTATAATGTATCCACATGCTGGTTAATCTGATATATAGGCACACCTACATATTCTAGAAATTATTTGTCCAGTGTCGACAATCTATATGCAGATATGATCATAGTACCGGCATGTGCACAGTTAATGATGGAATAGGGAACTACTTTAGACACAGAGTGAGTGACACATACACATACCGGGCATGCTTTAAAACATGGTTATACTTTTTGTTTTTAACTGAGAGGAGGCTGCTTTGCATCTGTTTCGTGCTTAAAATTGTTTGCATTATGGAAAGCAACTATAATAGGCGTCATGGAACACAACTGTTTTTTTTTTAACATTAATAGAGTAAGTTTTAAACTTTACAAACGTTTTTTTTTTTTGCATGATTAAACTTCATTGAAACTCCCAGGAAATGCAGATAGCGTACTTTAGTCTGTTCATCTCATTGGTTGGTGGCCCCAATAGCAGATACATTTCTGAATAAGTATTTATGCTCTGAAACATTTATTTGAAAAAAGAAAACACAGTGGTACATTATGTTGAAACAAAGAAAATAATTATTTCCATGGTCCTTTAATGTCCTTTAATCTATGATTCATAGCAGGTGACAATCAGATTGTACTCTTTTTTTGTTGTTGTTGACATTCCAAAAACATTTTGCCAGTTTATTTATTTAGGTATTGAGTGGTCCTTCCCCCATCTGGATAATCTGGTCATCTCTAAGAACCTTGAAACACGTTTAAACACATGTTATATTATAGAAATTCCTGGAAGATTAGCTAATGACTCATCATTACAATTTCCACATAGCTAACAATGTTTACGCCCATCATGCTTAGAGGTTCCTTATTAAATAGGACTCCACTAAATTGTGTTCCTATTGCATTTCCTACTTTGCTGGTAGAACATTATTATTATTGTCATTTTTTCCAAATTCTGTTCTTTTATACTATTTATTTTTTCTGTATTTTCTGATACATAGATTTTCATCTCCTTTTAGCTTATGTTTTTTATTCATTATTTTTTTTTTCCACTTAACTTGCCCTGAATAAATATTATGTTTGTTTATTTTTATAATCAGCCAGTAATAAATGGCAAAAGTTTTTGAATTTTCAAAAAGTTTGCGGATATTTTATTTAGCAAGAGACTGAGTAGCTGGCTGGCATTGCCATATTGAGGCAAAATAAACAACAGATATTTTCAAGAGGTCATCAGAGCAATATTCTTTCATCTTCAAATTGTTAACCTTGCAAGCTATATTTATGAGTAAGCAACGATTGATAAGAGCATATTATGTTATTAATTTCCTTTGCTCGTTCACCGTGGATATCAATTATCTGTATTATGAATAATGCAACAGCCATCTTCCCAAGCCCAGCTGTATAACATTAAGAAGCAAACCTCATACTGCAAACTTGACATATTTGTTTAGATAGTGTTAACTCATGTTCAAAACCCTCCAAACTGAGATTTTATCTGTGTTTTTTTAATCATCTTCTTACATTTGTTCTAAGTTAAAGAAATGCCAAATCTTTAGTAAAATATATTTGAGTTCACACTTGCCAAAGATTCGGTGTTGATGCAGACCTCCAGTACGCCTAAATTATTGCAAAAATTGCTTTTGGATTGACATGTTGTAAGAGTGGAGGTTAAAGGAAGGACATACTCTGTATAATGTGTGCTCTAGATTAAAGTAATATAGATGTTAGCTGGAAGCAAAACCATAAATTCCATCCTTTGTTTGGAAAAGTTTGGTTTGGATTTATACTTGAGATGTTGTGGTTTGTTTACCCAGTCTTAGAATTTTATGTTCGAACTTCACATTTGTGTCAAAGTAATGCAATTATGTATATGTGTATATTGTTTTAATGCCAAGTGATAATGGTGCACCCTCTTACCGAAACTGTGTTTCTCTTGTTTTTAATTGGTAAGTTGATCTAAACACAGTTGAAAAGTGCACTCGTTCTGTGGTGGGAGGCTGTCATTCTTTCAATCAGGCTTTTGAGATTTAAAGTCGTGGAGGTCTGAGTGCTGTAAAGTCTTGTTAACATATTTAAAACTCAGACTAATCTGGTGCTTTAGAGCACATTCTTAAACAAGCCTGCTAGTTGACATCTGCTGATATAGTTTTGACTGGAAGGGCTTTCTCAAGTTGGCCTCATTCATTGTCACTTAGTCAAACCCAACAGAAACAAGCATTAGTGAAGATGGTATTAAGGAAACTTAGTTTTCAGTTGACAAATGCATTAACCTGTAAGGTAAAATCTCTCCAACGGAGATGCTTGCATTCCACAAATCTCCTTACTTGGGCCCTCTTGTATATCTTACAGATATGTTGAATAGTGCTACAAAAATAATTTCCTCTTCTACTCAACTTTAAGCAAACATTAAAAATATATACACAACTTTATGTCAAAAACAGCAAATATAAGGAAATGAGTAGTTATGGATAGCTGACTGTTGTCAAGTTTAGACTTGTAAATGTAAGCCTATTATTTTATTTTCACCAGAAACAGAATACATTCGCTCCACTAAAGATAAGTCTTAGAATACTGACTTAAGGTTTATTTTGAATAGTCCGAGTGACGGATTCAGTTTAAAATGAAACAGATGCGGTTTATGGAAAACCTTCATAAGTAGCTTTTATAGCAAATAACTGTATTTTGTAACTGCGATTGATGTTTATGATTGTCTAATTTAATAGAATTTACTAAGATACAGGTATACCCTGCTTAACACTACCCCTTATAGCCATGGGTGTAGGACAAACCCCCCCCCATATGTTTCTATGTTTGTACAGTGGATATAAAAAGTCTACACACCCCTTTTAAAATGTCAGGTTTCTGTGCTGTAAAAAAATGAGACTAAGATAAATCATTTCAGAACTTTTTTCACGTTTAATGTGACCTATAAACTGTACAACTCAATTGAAAAACAAACTGAAATCTTTTAGGTGGAAAAAAAAAAAAAAGAGTATGCACACCCTCTTATAACTGGGAATGTAGCTGTGTTCAGAATTAAGCAATCACATTCCAAATCGTGTTAAATAGGAGTCAGCATGCACCTGACATCATTTAAAGTGCCTCTGATTAACCCCAAATAAAGTTCAGCTGCTCTAGTTGGTCTTTCCTGAAATGTTCTTAGTCGCATTCCACAGCAAAAGCCATGGCCCACAGAGCTTCCAAACCATCAGAGGGATCTCATTGTTAAAAGGTATCAGTCAGGAGAAGGGTACAAAATAATTTCCAAGGCATTAGATATACAATGGAACACAGTGAAGAAAGTCATCACCAATTGGAGAAAATATGGCACAACAGTGACATTACCAAGAACTGGAGCTCCCTCCAAAATTGATGAAAAGACGAGAAGAAAACTGGTCTTGGAGCCTACCAAGAGGCCTACAGCAACATTAAAGGAGCTGCAGGAATATCTGGCAAGTACTGGCTTTGTGGCACATGTGACAACAATCTCCCGTATTCTTCATATGTCTGGGCTATGGGGTAGAGTGGCAAGACAAAAGCCTTTTCTTACGAAGAAAAATATCCAAGCCAGGCTACATTTTGCAAAAACACATTTTGCATTATGGTCTGATGAAACCAAGGTTGAACTTTTTGGCCATAATTCCAAAAGATAAGTTTGGCGCAAAAGCAACACTGCACATCACCAAAATAACACCATACCCATCGTGAAGCATGGCGGTGACAGAATCATGCTTTGGGGCTGTTTTTCTTCTGCTGGAACTGGGGCCTTAGGTAAGATAGAGGGAATTATGAACAGTTCCAAATTCCAGTCAATATTGGCACAAAGCCTTCAGGCTTCTGCTAGAAAGCTGAACATGAAGAGGAACTTCATCTTTCAGAATGGCAACAACCCAAAGCATACATCCAAATCAACAAAGGAATGGCTTCACCAGAAGAAGATTAAAGTTTTGGAATGGCCCAGCCAGAGCCCAGACCTGAATCCGATTGAAAATCTGTGGGGTGATCTGAAGAGGGCTGTGCACAGGAGATGCCCTCGCAATCTGACAGATTTGGAGTGTTTTTGCAAAGAAGAGTAGGCAAATCTTACCAAGTCAAAATGTGCCATGCTGATAGACTCATACCCAAAAAGACTGAGTGCTGTAATAAAATCAAAAGGTGCTTCAACAAAGTATTAGTTTAAGGGTGTGCATACTTATGCAACCATATTATTTTATTTTTATATTTTTTCTTCCCTCTACCTAAAAGATTTCAGTTTGTTTTTCAATTGAGTTGTACAGTTTATAGGTCACATTAAAGGTGGAAAAAGTTCTGAAATGATTTATCTTTGTCTAATTTTTTTACAGCACAGAAACCTGACATTTTAGCAGGGGTGTGTAGGCTTTTTATATCCACTGTATTTATAAATAGGGTATTTAACGGCCTGGGTATATAGGGCCTCATTCTATTATCGGCCGTAAATCGGCCGTAAGGCTGCGATTCCTTGCGGGGGTTCAGTTTACTCGCGATTCTATTATACGGCCCCGCAAGGATCTCCTTTTACGGCCGGCCGCATATCTTGGAACCGGCCGTAATCTGTGAAATATAAAAAGTCAAAAATAAATTCAAGCCTGCACTGTACAGCTCTGTAAATGCTAGGGATCATATTGGGGGACATGAGGAATAAAAGGAACCCACTCTCAAGCTTGCACATCTGCCCAAACCCGAGTTCAAATTAACTGTTTATTTTCCGGCTGCGGCGTGGGCGTGTCTGAGGTGCTCCAAGCACTCTGGACTTTTTACATGGATATTTTACGGATATTAAAAATGAAATATTTTACGGGTTTGAGTACAGGATGATTATGTGCTATTTTTTCTAACACCTAAAATCACTTTATAGTCTTCTCAAAGTGCAGGATGGCTTTATTTGAGCTATTTTATGTGCTTAATTGGTGCTAGCGAGACCTTTTTCCTGCAAGTAACTGCGGCTCGTTTTTAGCCTTGCAGAGAGGTTTCCCGGAGCAATTGAATTGCAAATCTCTTGCGGCCGTTTTAGATCAAAGGCTTTCCTCCGGCGCGATCGGCCGCAAGAGATAGCAAGGCACCGGCCGCAAGCCTGCCGGAGCCTACGGCCGTAAGGGAATAGAATAGCAGAATAGCTTGCGGCCGGTCCTTGCGGCCCCGCAGCGGCTGCGGCCGATAATAGAATGAGGCCCATAGTGAGCTGGATCCCCCCTTCCCCAGAATTATTTTGGCTTCTAGCGCTGATTTGCTATATCACTCTTTTTCACTACCCCTTATAGCGCTGATTCGCTATAGCACTCTTTTTCACTACCCCTTATAGCGCTGATTCGCTATAGCACTCTTTTTCACTACCTCATAGCGCTGATTCGCTATAGCACTCTTTTCCCTGTAATTCCCAACTTAGTGCTAAACCCCGCTAAAGCGATGCTTTTTGGTCACAATCCCTGTTTAACACTGTTCCCCACTATTACACAGTTTTTTCCTTGCCAGACCCCTTTTACAGATCTGAACAATCTGCAGCATTAAATAGGGTTTAGCTGTACTTGGACAAGTAAAATACTTACTTTAGAACAAAATCATTAACTTTTGCAAAGTTTGTGTACTTGAAAATAAGATGGTAAAAGAGAAGTGTCATTTTCATGTCACTACTGAGAATCCTTGGCTACACTAGATCATGCTATACTAAATGATTTTGTGGACATGTATGTTTGCTGATTAAGGGCCACATTCAATTCCAAGCCCGTAACTTGATCGCAGACAGCCACGTTGGTCTCCGTTTGTGATGCTATTCAATTACTCAAGCTCGCAAGTTGCGGGCTTGCAGCGAAAACCGTAAACCATGCACTGTGTCGAGGCAGTTGAGGGCGGCATCATGAACAATTAAGCAAGCCCGTAACCTCCCATTTCGAATAAGCCAATAGAAAGGGAGACTGTCATGCTTATGGCAGTAAAACATGGAGGTTACGTGTCATTCATTTAGATTTGGGGTCCGAGTTACGATCAGACTTGCATATAATGCAAAATAAAGAATTATGAAAATGAATGCCAATACTGTTCTAGTCCATATGGGTGGCCTGATATGTATTAACTCATTGATACTCAAGATCGTTTTAACCCTGAAATGGCACATAAAATTAAATGTGTTTTCTGCCAATTTGCGAGCTTGGGACTGTTGTGCAATTAATTCTAATGTCTGTCATCTCTTTCCTCGTTATTTATAGTGCAGGATTGATCTTTTATTTGCATTTATAGTGCTACGAATTGGTGTTTAACAACCCTTGCAGGTCCTCTCTAGCGCATGTAGGATTTTCTCCTTCATTTGCGAGTGTGAATACACTTGCGAGCTTGGGGAAATTGAGCAATTGAATAGTGATTTGCGATTTTAGCCCTGCGAAAGTGAAAGATCAAAGGCTTCTGAAGGGATTTAGTTACGAGTTTGATGGACGCAATATTTTCAAGCCCGTAACTCGTAACCCGATTGAAGCCCGCAATAAGACGCTAATTGAATAGAAAATTTGCCTGCAACCACACTTACGGGCTGCCAGATCTCAAAATCGGCCAATTGAATGAGGCTCCATGTATTTAACAAGAGATGGTTTTAAACGCTACTTTTTTCTATAAATGAAAAAGAAGCCATTCAAGAGTTAAAAAAATTAATTGCACTGCTTTTGCAGTACTTTTAAGACTTTCTGCTAACAAATCTACAGCCTTATTAAATTGCGATTCAGTAAATTTAAAAGAGCTCTATATAAGCACACCGCATATTTTATTTACAGAAGTTTTTAGTTAATGAAGACCTCGCTTTTGGATAGAAGATCACCAACTAAAAACTTCTATAAAAAATGTGCGGTGTGCTTATATAGAGCCCTTTAGAATTTACCGAATCACAATTTAATAAGGCTGCTAGTTTGTGTGGTCATGGCACAGCACCAGTTGAGTTACTATGTGCAGTGTGGAAATCATTTACTTCCTCTAGGCCAGTAGTACTCAACCTTTCTTGGTCCAGGGACTGGCCGGTCATCTTCCAGTGCTCATGAAATTTGGCTACGAGATCCAGGATATGTTTATCTTAGATAATACTTTGTGAGTTTGAATTTTCATCTAGCTTTGTACTGATTTGAATAGAGTATGGTAGTTTCTCTAGTAAATGTGACTAATGGAGATGGTATTTATAACGTGTTAGGCTCTTTGCATTCCTGGCGGTCAGCAGATAAGGTCTCAGGTACCGGCACTGGTACTAGGAACGGATGTTGCCATCACTGGCTACAGTTACTGCTCCAAATCTGAATTTGTTAGAGGGAGGACATGAAAGCAATGCACAATTGTATTTTTGCAGTTTTACAAGATCATTGTTCTTTATTTAACTGTTGCAGAGCTTGTCTGTGTGGGAAATAAAAATGCCAGTTCTATGTCCTTTTAATATACGTATGAATCTGTTTTTCTTTGATTGAAATGTAACAAATGCATCAAAAACACAAGCATTTAAGTAAAATTACAAAAAAAAATCTGATTTGTCGTGTAGTTAAATTAGTCTGCTTTTCTAACTTAGGAGATGTGTCTAATGGCATCTATTACATGGATGAAAAGATTTATGAGGCTTATTCATTATTAAAAGAAAATATATACAATAATAATCTCCTGCACATAATATCACAAATGTAGAACTGCAAATAATAAGGTAACCCCTGATACAGCCTATGTTGTGAGATACTTAATTACATACGTCCAGTGTGCATTGATTATGTACAAATACTGTACAATAGAGGAACAAAGTAAAATCCCATATAATTAGATCATAAGTCGGTAAATAAGAAAAGAGAATTAAATGGTAGTTATCTACATAGCCAATCACCACATTAAAAAAAACCTTAGCATGGAGAAGGAAATGAGTCCTTATAATACACATTTTTAGAACAAATGGGTGGTAGTAGATCCTTACACTGGGACCAGATCTCCCAATGCAATACAAGCTAGAAGAAAGCAGGAGTGCTCATTTGGCTAAATATGGTGCAGAAAAAAATATTACTTACAGGATGGACACATACTACATATTGAAGTTTTTTTCACATAGGGACTGATATGTGGAACAATGGATACCGGAACATCAGAATAACATCACATTCGAGATGGTGGTACTAAATATATGTGTGTTAAGATAAAACCTTCAATCTTTCACAGTCCCAGAGAGGTATCCAAAAGATCTAGTGATAAAAATGTTAATGTTAAGATAAAACATTAATAAAAGAAATGCAATAATATAACCAGCACTGTAATCCTGGAACAAAGGAAGCAGAATGAGCTCAGTGCCCATTTTGCTGGAGTACACCACTAGATAACATCCTTTCTTTCTTACTTCTTATATTTTCTGCCCTTATACTACTTGACCTAAAAGTGACTGCTCTCAGAGTGGATTAACATGTCCTTCGAACTAACCTATTAAGCTCTATCTTGTTTTTATTCTTTTATTCAAATTACCCTTAGAGCCAGGGATGTAGGAGCAAGAATAATTCTGGGGGGATACAGCTCATTGTATATACATGCCATAACATAGCTTATATATACATCCATACAAACATAAACAAATCTGAGGGGGGGGGGTTTATCCCCCCCTCCCCAGTTCCTAGACCCATGCTTAGGGCTTAGTCTCCCTAAGGGTGATAGGGGCATCCAAATATGGACTCCTTGCTCACTGTACACCTCACTGACGAGGCCCAGGAGAGGCTGAAACGTACGTCTGTGGTTTGTTGTTTCTCCTTATCAGGGTAGAATTGCCTGGCATTTCGGGGCTGGGTCACTCTAGTGAGTGGGACTGGCCTAATATACTAAAGGATATTTCTCCCTGTGAAGGGCACAAGTGAACAATAAGAGGTTGCTCTCAGAGTGGGTTATTATGTCAATAGAACTAACCTATTAAGGTTAGTTCATTCTCTGATTGAGCACCCTTTATTTTGTTTTTTTGTTTCGTGTTTGTCAGTATGTTATGGAGAAAGCTTGTGCCCATTATGGTCAATATATCAGGTTGTTGTGACTCCCCTAAATGGGAAAAAGGGACATAAGAATGTCATTAACAAGATTAGATTAATTCATCAGACATGTGACTGTGTTTGGTAAATGATTAATAGTGGCTCATAATTATGGGGCGCAGGCACCTTATGGTAGGCATGAATATTTTGGTTTATGGACACCAGAGTGGGCATGGGTTGCTGGTGCAGGAGCGGGATTGACAGAAAGATGTTGCTACTTGGGTCATATGGTTTCAGAGAGAGAAGGGTGAGTCCGGTTTTTAAGAAGTTTATTAAACAATCACGAATAAACATCAGTTATAAGAGCATATTTACTCAAAATGTTCCAATGCTTTATCAGTTTAGTCTTCATTGAATGCTACAGGTTGAGGTACTAGTCTATTTTAGCAATTTTTTTATTGCCTCATGAGAAATTGAAGGAACATGAATCCCACATATTTATTTACTATACATTTAAAAGAGCAGCAGTTACAAATTACTAAATGATTAAGAAAGGGTTTTTGTATGCAGCTTTATATGGACACTTCGTAGATAAATTCTGATTCTGCAGCCACTATATGAAGTAAATTATTTATCCATATTACTTAAAAATCAGTGGGTGTAGCATAGGGGCACTTTCTAATTAAATATTGTTATTAGGAGCTTCTGACATAGTTACATGACCTAAGCAAGGCCCAGTTGGTATGTGCATATAAGAATTTATACCCCATCACCCATTGAATATAAAATTAGACACAGACCATTTCTTGGGAGATAACTGACCACAGCGTTTATTGGTAAACACAACATGACGTAATAACCATAACGATAGATAAATAAATAAACATAACCCCAAGGGGAGGAGCCTGGACAGAGACAGTACACCCTACGCCCATCCAGGGCCTACCGTGTTTGAACATCCGTACCACCGTAGGGTAGGATCTCCCCCATTTTCCCACTGTCCCGGCGACTCCCCTCACCACCCGCCGCTGTGACAATATAAACAAACTTTTGAAACATATAATATATACTTCCATGATACATCCACAACAACTAGTACTTCAGACAATAAACAAATTAATAAACAGCTTTTATTTTTTATTTTTTTATTTTTTTACAATACCACATATACATAACATTAACAACAATACTTTAGGCATGGGTGGGTGGGCATCTGTTCCCATGGCTAGCTGGGGGCCATCTGGTGGAAATTCGCGCCAAACGCCTACCATGGCTCCACCTCCCCCAGCTAGCCACCTCCTGACCCCATACCCGGGCCTGCCAGGTCAGGTGGTCCCTCCCTCCAACCCCAGGCAAGCCTGAGGTGGCCTACGGGCCCTTCAATTGCATTCTACAGCATGTTCCTTTGCCTACAAAGTGTTACTTTTAATGCAAAAATGCTAAAAATAGCATGTTTTTTTTTGTCAAATGTGAGTGTTTCATGCCTCTTTAAAAACCCAGGACAACACTTCAAATCATGGGATTGTCTTATGCATTTGGTGGCAAAATAATACAATTGAATTATGTGATGAAGACTTTGTTTATTACTAAATATATAAAAAACGAAATTAGCGTCCACATTTTATTCAGAATATTACTGCAATAATAATATATATTTATTTTTATTACTATTAGGATATGTCATACTGGAATAGGCAAGGCCCCCTATGTTACTTACTGTTGGTTCGTTTGCTTATATTGTTTTTTTTGTGAGGCCCAACAGTTCTGTCAGTGAGCAGGACATGACCATATGACCCAATCCCATGGTCATGATCCTTTGGACATGGTGAACTCTTGAAAATTACAAAGGTTAACATGAGAATCTGAATCACCCTGTCAGAATTTCAATGGACATATATCACAAGCTGTCTCTTTTATTATATACGGCCACTGTGTGACTTTCAAGGGAGGTCCAAGCTGAGCAAGATCATATCACTGAAAGATCAGGGTTAAAAAGATGGCTTTAGTCACCAGCACTAATATGATTATGCACAGTCCTCAGAATGAATAGTGTAACCAGCACAAATGCTAAGAAACATTTAAAGGACAGCAGGCACATATTTACAATTTAAAAAAAAAACATCTGATAATTGGCAAAATTTTAAAAAGGAACATAATAGAGACTACTTTAATCTGCAGTGGGAGTTGACATTTTTCTATATTTGAAATGTGGCAATCCTTAATATTGTTGGTTTCTATAAGACTAATGAAATTACATTAGTTTACAAGACCCTTCCTTTTAAGCAACCTTCTCAAACATGGCAATAGCTGTGAACAAATAGGAATATTTGCATTTGTTTAAAAAATATATATAATAATAATTTTACTTTCTAGATGTATTTCAGCCATTATGGAGTAGCGTTCCAAAGAGAATAGTGTATATTTTATAGCACAATATGCATATAAGGTTGCATTTGATATATTACATACCGTATTCTAATTAAATATATTCAAATATGTTCTTAAAAGTCCATGCTATTGTTCTTAAGCTAGTATATACCCTCTGGGTACTTTAACTCTTTCCCGTTATTTTGGCACTGCATCAAACATAAAACATAATTGTAATTGCACTTTTAAGATTTTAATGACTTAAGTGACCCATCTTTCACTTAATCCATTGAGCCCTAATTTCAACCAAGTGGATCTTTCTGAAGGGAATTAATACTATAAACCAAGAATTAATATAGCTTTGATGTAAATCATTTTTACATAATTTTCTTTAATGAAAGTTTGTTTGCAATAATTTAATACATGCATGTGATTTATTTTAATATTTAAGGCTTATATTCTTCTGTTTTGGACATAGTTAATAACAGATAATATTGTAAAGGGATTCCTTATGGTTTGATTGATAAAATAAACTTGAAAATTTCTTAATTATAGTAGGGTAGCAATTATCTGTTAAAATATATATATTTTTTAGACTGTAGATTATTATTCCTTATTGATTTTTTTTAAAATATTTTAAACTTTATTTAGTTTTTCTTAATTTGTACATAGTTTTTGCAATCAAAAAGGTTGTTGACATTAGATATTACAAATGATTGATATCATCAGTTGACATACCTTTACACTGTGCTTATTTTCATTATTTTATTAAGAAGTCCCTTAGGGAAACATTTAATGAAATGGATTTTTATTAATTACACCATCATTTAACAGGAATGTGAAAATACCAATACAAACTATTTTCATGTTCTTTGTATTTAAAAATATAATTGTTGGATATAAACTTACATAGAAAACTGTTCCCTCCCCATATCTTTCATGTAGTCTTTTATAAAGATATTATTGTTGATGGCAAAGTGTGATTAAATAACTATTGACTAACCTAGATGGCTGTTATAATAAGCATCAATAGCACTTTTCACGATCTGCTTCTTCAAGGGGGCTTGATATGAACTTAGTTCAAACCTACAACAGCAGAATCGTGTAGTTCCTGTTCTCTGTGGCACAAAAGATGGCTTCTGCAGAGGGCAAAGCCCAAAAGTACAGACAGAGAATAATGGATAAAGGTTACTAGTGGCCCATGGCAAGACCACTCCCCAAGTCAGGATACACAATACAGAAATAGTCTCACACCTTGTATATGTGAAAACTACAACTGAACCTTTATTGAATGATCAAAACAACATATTTATACTTTCCAATACCACACCCTTGTGCACATTTGTGTATGTGTCTGATGTCACACATCTGTCCTGGTTGCTATAACAATTGAGATAACACTCAGCAGATATCTAAAACGATAGGCCAGGTGTCCATGGCTAGCATGGGCAGAAAACCTTGATGTAAAGCTTAAGTGTTTGCTTAGGACTACTTGAAGTGTAGGCAGCTGTCTTGACTGAAGGCCTGTATCTGTACAGATGCAATGTCCAGCAGATAATTTCCGTGCAGAGCATTCTTACCAATTCCACATATATTCTATAACACATTTTTCCTCTTATAATATATACTATCTAGTATACATAATAACCATGTACAGGCAACATATAACCACACACAATAATACATAATCCCAATGCAACAATGTCATGATCCCTTGGCCATATTCATACAGTGCATAGCAAAATTATTCACCCCCCTTGACTTTTTACCTTGTTTGTTTCATTGCAGCCTTAACACAATAGTCTAAGTTGGTGAAGTGAAATGAGAAAAATATATACATAAAACTATTTTTTAGAAATAGAAAACAGAAAATTGGCATGTGCGGATGTATTCACCCCCTTTGTTATGAAGCCCATAAAAAGCTCTGGTGCAACCAATTACCTTCAGAAGTCACACAATTAGTGAAATGATGTCCACCTGTGTGCAATCTAAGTGTCACATGATCTATCATTACAAATACACACCTTTTTTGAAAGGCCCTAGAGGCTGCAACACATAAGCAAGAGGCACCACTAACCAAACACTGCCATGAAGACCAAGGAACTCTCCAAGCAAGTAAGAGACAATGTTGTTGAGAAGTACGAGTCAGGTTTAGGTTATAAAAAAAATATCAAAATCTATCATAACCAACTGGAAAGAACATGGCACAACAGCAAAACTGCCAAGAGACTGCCGCCCACCAAAACTCACGGACCGGGCAAGGAGGGCATTAATCAGAGAGGCAGCACAGAGACCTAAGGTAACCCTAGAGGAGCTGGAGAGTTCCACAGTAGAGAATTGAGTATTTGTACATAGGACAACAATAAGCCGTACGCTCCATAGAGATGGACTTTATGCCAGAGTGGCCAAAAGAAATCCATTACTTTCATCAAAAAACAAAATGGCACATTTTGAGTTTGGGAAAAGGCATGTGGGAGACTCCCAAAATGTATGGAGGAAGGTGCTCTGATGAGACTAAAATTAAACTTTTCGGCCATCAAAGAAAACGCTATGTCTGGCGCAAACCCAACACATCACATCACCAAAGAACACCATCCCCACAGTGAAACATGGTGGTGGCAGCATCATGCTGTAGGAATGTTTTTTAGCAGCCAGGACTGGGAAACTGGTCAGAGTTGAGGGAAAGATAGATGGTGCTAAATACAGGGATATTCTTGAGCAAAACCTGTAGCACTCTGTGCTTGATTTGAGGCTAGGACGGAGGTTCACCTTCCAGCAGGACAATGACCCCAAACACACTGCTAAAGCAACATTTGAGTGGTTTAAGGGGAAACATGTAAATCTGTTGGAATGACCTAGTCAAAGCCCAGACCTCAATGCAATAGAAAATCTGTGGTCAGACTTAAAGATTGCTGTTCACAAGCGCAAACCATCCAACTTGAAGGAGCAGTTTTGTAAGGAGAAATGAGAAAAAATCCCAGTGGTAAGATGTGGCAAGCTCATAGAGACTGGCCCAAAGCGACTTGGGGCTTTCTTTGCCACAAAAAGTGACTCTACAAAGTATTGACTTTAGGGGGGTGAATAGTTATGCACATTGACTTTTTCTGTTATTTTGTCCTATTTGTTGTTTGCTTCACAATAAAAAAAAAAAAGAAAAAAACATCTTCATAGTTGTGGGCATGTTCTGTAAATTAAATGATGCAAATCCTCAAACAATCCATGTTAGTTCCAGGTTGTGAGGCAACAAAACACGAAAAATGCCAAGGGATGTGAATACTTTTGCAAGGCACTGTAATTACTGGAATATGAGTTCTTAAACAATTAAATCATGACACCAGGCAACCAGGAATACATTCATAAAAGATAGGAGTAGCAGTATATTACAGATAAGTGGAAAATTACTGTGGTTTTCCATGTAAATTTTCATTTAGATTTGTCAAGATCTGGTTATTTAGATCATTAGGCTAAATGCTCACTTTGTGTCTGCACATGCTCATCCTTGTGAATTTCCATGGCGTAATTTACAGATTATTTGAAATAACCAACTACACTGAAAAATAATATATAATGCTCGGGTGGTGGATCAGAAAGATTGAGAGAAGAAAAGGGCAACTTTCAATGTTATTTGCTTTTAGAAAATGCTGTTTTTTAAAACTGATATAATTCTAAATTATTCCGTATTTTAATCTACTGTGTCCCTTTAATTAAGACATTTTATAATAACGTCACATAAGAATAAAACTGACAAAAAGGGGCAATTCTTGTTGTTCAGGGGCATTTTTACATCAGATCTTATTCGTAATATAAATGTTGCATTGTATTTTTATGTTACTGCAGTTTATGTATTTATTCATTGTATATACATACTAAGAATGACCCTGGAACAAAGTTACTTAGTTATGATTTATCAATACAAACAACATGATCATGGGGCTAATT
>CM050165.1:71633707-71858707 GCA_027410445.1 Discoglossus pictus
TTCCAGTACTTTCAAGTGAGTGATACTTATATATATACTGATTGTACAAACCTGCATTGTATAACTATTGTGTGTCTTATTTGTTCTTTTTCTTTTTACCTTTGTTCATGTTTTATTTAGGTGATTGATTTTAAACTGTTCAACATCTGTACATTTCTTTTTATTTTATCCAGAAATGTATTTTATAGGTGACTGGCTCTGTCTTGATCATTGTGGAATAATAATGTAAATCAGTGGAATAAAATAATGCAAATGGGCTCTCAGAAGCAGTACCTGCTGAGAACTAAGCAGTTGGTAGAGACACTAGCATTAGCCACAGCAGGAGTAATCAGCCCTTGGTCCTCTTTAATCAGAGATATCTACGGAAATTAGAATATCTTCTGCTTGCATTCCTTGCTAGGAACACTGTATTGACGTAAATAAGTATTCTGGGATTTTATACATTTGTGACAACTGATGTTAAAACAATACAATTGGGACTGCAAGTTGTGATGGACATTATGGAACAATTAAGGAGAGTTGTATGGGCTTATTCGTTGCCTTAAGATCATTGTTTGGAGTGAGAATATTGCAACACTAAAGGAGGAGGCATCTGAATGTCACCAGAGAACCAGGAAGCCATGTTGATAAAACACCTCAACGGACAACTGAAGTCAGAAAAAAATACAGTTTAACTAATATTCCACTTTTTAACATATTTTCTTGTATTAATACTTTATAAAGGGATAGTACTACTTTCTTGTGATGTGGGATGTCTATTTCCCACTTTGTGTGCAGCCATTTTGCTATTAAAAGTATTTCCTTGAGAGTAAGGCCTTCTAATTTGCTATTACTACAGTTGCAGATATATCTCAGGCCCATGCATGCACTCCCGTGTATTTCACTTGGCCGTGCAATGTCACATGTTACAAAACAGGCACTGGTGACAGCAAACTCTCATGTCACGGGACGCCAGATTCTAAGCTCAAAGACAGGGCCCTCCATTCTTTGCAATGTGTTAATATTGAATATGTCTTGGCCTGGAAATTAACTTATGTATAGCTCTACGGAATTTGTTGGCATGTAACAAATAAACGATAATAATAATAATATTAATAATCATTTTAAATACATGGGATAACATGTAGGAACGCAGATAAATCCGCACCAATAGCAAAATGAAAACCTTACTTTCAAGGGATGACTGTTAATAGCAATCTGGCCGCAGCAATAGTCAAAAACAGAAATCATAAATAATGATGTAGTGACATTTCTTTATTAAATAATGTAAATACAAATAAAATAAAAAACATATGTTATAAAGACGATCAGCACTCCCCCGGTTACACATTACACTCCGTAAAGTTCACTTTGTGACCTCTCAGAGCATTGTTATTTACATGAAAGACATCACAGCATAATTTTCCCTTTGGATCATAATATAATATAATTAAATTTGGAGAAATCAGCACCAGAACATGATATAATTTCATGGGCTATGCAAATAATTTTCAGATCTTAAGATGATTAAGAATATATAATACACTGTATGCTCTATAAAAGATCATCAGGCTCATCATATGCACGTAAATAATTAAATTGAGTATTAAAACTATATATGTATTTATTTCCAAAAGCAGTAATAAGTCCCTTCTAATAAAAACATGCTTGTCTACATTTGTACCACTCATGTTTCAGATATCCATTTAAAATGTACAAGCATACTGAGTTTGTCACGCGTCGATCATCCACCTACCAGCTGTTTTAATTTAGCTAATTAAATTATGAGAATTAATGTAACTTTCATCTGTTCTCATTCGTTATTGATGTCCTGCTGAGGAAGACAACTCTTACTACAGGAGATAAAATCTTACTGCATATAACTGCAAGGTGAAGTGATGGGAAATTATGCAAATATTTAAAGGTAAAGACACATCATGATTGATTCTTGGTGTGTAAATTAGGTGTTTTGTATAGCTTCAGTAAGATTCATAATTAGCGTAGCTGTAGCTTTAGTTCAATTTGCATTTTTAGTAATTCAATAAAAATATCTGTCTAGTGTAAAAAAATGCAAAAATTCAATAACAAGAGAAAAAAACACATGCAGGTTGGTTAATCTCTATAGCAACATTAAGTAGGTTACCAAAATTCTCAAAGTTGTAATAATTTATCCGGTAAGAACTGCCAATTGTTATAAATGACAATATATATGACAATAAGCACCGAAAAAAGTTTAATATAATAACTCTGCCAATGTGAAGCTAGATATGAAACTTATAATATGGATTCAAAAGTATAAATGTGATAGGGACTTTTATGCCCCTGCCAAAAGACAACCAATACAATACTAGGTGAACATTTTCTCATTTTAATGTGTTCTTCCAGTTTTGTGTTGGGATAGTCACCCTATATATTTCTTACTTTAAATATAAACATTATTTGATGAATGTGTGCATAGAATAATAATACATAGTTTTACTTTTTTTTTCTGTATGGTTAACAAATAATGCTTCAATATTTTTTTCACAGCGCCAGATGTTGCATGGCTAAATTTATTACAAAAATAATCAAAACTTCCAGTGAACACTTTGTATTTGACACACTCATGTTGTGCATGACTCAGAAAATATATCTGCTTAACAAATAATGTAAAGTATTAATAAGTTTAAATTGGGCAACATCAGTTTTAGAAAGATATATTCTGTAGTACTACTGTGCTGTGTCTCATACTAACCAATCAGTGACCATCTCACAGCAACATTCTTTAACGTGCTGCTGATACATGGTCCCTGATAGGCTAAGACACTTCAATGCACATCAAGTCCTACACAGTCTATATCTGCATACACTGCAGTGGGCAGACTCAAGCATGGACTATTTGTTTGATTCTTGGCAGTAAAATTGAGCTTTTAATCACTTCTTAATAAAAGTAAATAGATACATAAGTATATTTGTTGTTGTTTAGTAGTTCAGTCGCGTCCAAATCTCTGTGACCCTATGGATTGCAGCACGCCAGGTACATCTCTCAGTCACTGCCCCTCTGAGCTCCATCAAGTTTATGTTCATTGCTTCAGTAACCTCATCTATCTATCTCTACCTCTGTCACCCCCTTCTTCTTGTGCCTTCAATCTTTCCCAGCATCAGTCTTCTCTAGGGAATCCTGCCTTCTCATAATATGGCCAAAATGTTCGAGCTTCAGCCTCATGGTCATACCTTCTTGTGAACAGTTTGTATTGCTTTTCTGAAGTACTGATTTATTGTATCTTCTTGCAGTCCAAGGGACTCTAAGTAGTTTCCACCAACCTCACAATTCAAATGTGTAAATTCTTGGGAGCTCAGACTTCTTTATGGTCCTGCTCTCACATCAATATGTTACTACTGGGGATACCATAGTTCAAACTATACAAACTTTTGTTGATAGTTTCATATCTTTACTTTTTACTAGCTTTCCTCCCTAGAAGCAAACTTCTTTTAATTTCATAGCTGCAGTCACCATCTGAGAACTTGGATCCCAGGAAAATAAAATCTGCCTTCACTTCTTCCCTGTGTATTTGCCAGGAACTGAGATTGCTCACTTTCAGCCATCAAAGTAGTATAATTGGCGTATCTGATATTTCTACCAGCAATATTGCTCCTAACTTTGGATTCATCCAGCCCAGCCTAACGCATGATATACTCCAGGTATGAGTTGAATAAATAAGGTGACAATATGCAACCTTATCGCGCACCTTTTCCGATCTTGAACCATTCTGTTGTCCAATGATCGTTTCTGACCGTGGCTTCTTGGTCCAAATGCAGATTCTTCAGGATGAGGATGGGATGATCTGGTAAGAATTTGCCACATTTTGTTGTGATCCACACAGTCTAAGGCTTTAGAATAATATAGGAAGCAGAACTAAATGTTCTTCTTGAACTCTCTTGCTTTCTCTATTATGCATTAGACATTAGCAATTTAATCTCTTGTGCCTCATCCTCTGCAGAACCCAGCTTGCACATTTAGTAGTTCCTGGTCCATATATTGTTGGGGTCAAGCTTTTAGGATCTCAAGCATTACCTTGCTGGCATGTGAAATTAGTGCAATTGTTCGATACTCCTAGGGCCCATCTCGCTACGCTCTCCAAGATGTCTGACTCCAGCACATTGGACAAACTATAGAGGTCATCCTTTCAGTATAGCTCTTCAGTGTATTCCTACCACATTTTCTTTATCTGATCTTCTTCTGTTAAGTCCCTACCATTTTTGTCTTTTATCACAACTTTAGCCTGAATGGTGCCTCTGAGATCCCCATTTTTTTTTTTTTTTTAAAGATCTCTTGACTTACTCATTCTTTTGTCTTCTTCGATCTCTTTATATTACATAACTAGTAAATACCATGTCCCTTTATGTAAGCAAACAAAGAGATGCTAGCCTCAAATGACACACATAATCTTTTATTTAAGATATTAGATTATTATTTAAAGGTTTATTCATGTACCATATATGAGTAAATACGTTTTAAAATTGTCCATGACCCCCCTTCTCCATGGATGTTATGGTTCTATGCCAACAGATATGAACTCTGAAACCACATTCAAATTCCAGGGTAAAACAAAGACCCTGTTATCAGTGGTTAAATAGCAAAAATGTCATGTTTATAGTGAACTGTTTTGCAAAGTTGTTTATATTACTGTAGTCTACAGTATTATCCTGTGTATACTATATATATATATATATATATATATATATATATATATATATATATATATATATATATAATATTTACTCTATGTATGATTTTAGAGTAGTAAGTTTAAAAGCTTCCAGGTCACCCAGGAGTTGATCATAAAAATAATGTTATATGCACAGAATAAGGAAATCTGCCTGAGTTCTATATTTTCGTTACAGACCCAAGAAGTTCCAATTTTATTTTGAAGTGTTCAAAAAAGATATAACATTTTTACTTGAGTTCAGGTGTTTTCTTTTTCCCAGTACCGGCCTTAGCTATGGCTTATTCAGGAAGCCTTTTTAGTGTCAATGAACTTACTCTGTGTTCTGCTTTGTGAATAAGCCCCTTGTGTGATACGCACTAGGTTTATCCAAACTGCTAGGATCCTTACTGTTGAACAGTTGTAGCCTCTATGAATAACGACCACAGATTCTAACAACTAGCAGCTGTACACACTTGTAAATATAGAGGGTGAATATCGATGTCTGAGCCGAAGATTATAGAGGAATTTTTATGTGAAACAGTAAAGCTTAACAACTTGTTTTTCCACAAAGAATGCAAGTGACCATGTAGAACCAAGGGAAATTTATTTATTGGTATGTGTCAGAAGAAGCTAAAACGTTTTCCATCCTCACATCCCTAGAGCTTCGTATCATTTTGGTTAGAGGAAAAGTATAATGGCCTGTTGAAAATGAGAGCACTGGTGTGAAAAGGTTCGCATATTGTGTGGATGCACTTGTACAAAATGTTTAATTTAGTTTGGATGCTGCAAAAGTTCCCAAAAATCTTTCTATTTTGTGCTCTGAGTAGAAATCAGCAACTGTTCCAAAATAAAATTAATTGAGTATCTGGGGTTTTGCACACTTTTAACTCCGTGTTGCAGGTCTGAATGAAATGGCATATTAAATTTTTAAGCACTCAATAATATTAATAGCTATTTTGGGGTACTTTTTTGACAAACTAATGTTTCAGGGGAGTAGGAGTCGAAATAATTCAGTATACTCATTGTATACACAGACCACAAGACAGCTTCTTCATATCCTACACCCAGGCAGTGATCACATTGTTGAGAATAACTTTATATACCGTTTTCTGATTGTTAAACGACCACAGATACAGAGAGAGGCGCCCAACCTGAGGACAAATAAACCATAATAAGTTGGTTCCATTGACGTTAAAACATACTCAGAGTAGCTCTTTTATTTATTTTTTAGCTCATTGTGCCTTTCACAGAGGATAATATCCTGTACTATATCATTCTGATCTTTATATTATTCTCTTTATGTAATTTGGAGTAGCCATGTTAGTCCAGTGATGCAGATGCAAAATATAGAGTATTGTGGTATATTAAGTAACTATAAATATTAAGAGACAAGCATTTGAAAAGAGAAACATTTTCTTTTTCAGGTCTGGAGAAATACAGACCTATTTGGTGATAAAAAAGGCTAATTGCTAAGGATCTGATTTGTATATTCCACCAAAGAGTTTTATCGCTCCAGACGAGAAGAATAAAAGGACCCTCTTTCTAAAAGCTTGTCTCTTAATTTATTTTTTGCATAATATTCTCTATTGAAGAACTGCACTGGATTATGTGCAAAATGTTCTTATATATGTATATAAAAAAAATCATGATTAACTTCATATATTAGCTTATATTTGCTAACTATTAACTCTGACACTATATGAATATTTTATTTGGAATGTGGAGAACAGTTTGAGGACACTAAATAGATAGAAAAGGTTGAACAAAGGGCAAAAACATGAAGTGAGGGATTAAGGTATGAAGAGAGGTTAACTAAATTAGATTAGTAAAATAGGTGCCTATGAAGTGATATGATTTTTCTTATATAAATATATCCAGGGTCAGTATAAAGCTTTGTCGAGTGAAATTTTCGTGCCAAGACATTTACAGTTAACAAGAGGTTTCCCTTTGAGATTAAAGGAAAAGATATTTCAATCTACATAAAGAAGGTACTTTACTCCGTGAGAGCTGCCACATAGTGATACTCGTTACCAAATGTGACTGTGACAGCAAAATCAATAGATAACTGTAAAAAATGGGTTTTATGTATTATGGAATAAAAGAGCCATAAAGGGTTATGTCATATAACTTGAATAAATAGGATAATGGTCCAGGGAATAATATGATTGACAGTTTTTAGAATACAAAAAAAAAATCATGTGGGACAACTTATAATATATTTTGCCTTTATGTGGATCAGAGAAGAACTTGATGGTATGGATCTTTTTTCAACTTATGTGATTCTTATGTACAATTTTTCTGTAGTTGAAGCCACCATTTTATTTCTTCTGTTTGAGAGAGACCTGTAATGTACAGAAGCTTCCAGTTGCTCCAATTCAAATGTGGCAATGCCATCATTTGCTGTAGTAATGCTCATTAGTTTACATACCTGTAGAAAAAACAGTTCAAGGTATTGATTGTGCATATTAAAGTATAATGCTAATCAATGTTAATGCCATTGCTTGATAATTAATAAATTCAAAGTTGTATATACTTTTTTACTTTCTGGAAAAAAAATGCCTATTATCAAGAATAGTTCTTCTAAAGAGCATGTTGTAAACAGAAGACTAGAGGGGTCTTTTAAAATAGCACAGAGCAGATGTTTTGCCTGAAAAAAACGTCATTTATTTAGCGCAGTAAATATTCAAATTCAAAGGCTTTAGTTACAAGTACATACTTGTATCTGTCAACATTTCAAGTGCTCGAATGAGAAATCCTTACATTACATTTTAAAAGTAAACTATTGGTTGAGTGACTTTTCGTCTGCAAAATGGCAGCTGTATGTTTCAGAAAGACATTACACAACTTTATTCACACTTCAAGTATGCACACTTATTCACTTAAGTGTTTACTAGTATGTATATATTTCATGAAGTGCTGTTTAAGTAAAAAAATTACTTTAATGGGTCATTATTATAAAGAAATAAATGAAAAATAAATAGTTAATATATTTGTATATTTATTATTAAAAAATAATAATTTTACCATGTAATTGTTTTTAAAAAAAGGTAAGTCATTAGAAAAATACTGTGATGAAGATGACAACCTATTGGTATTAGTCCAGGTCCACTGTTTTTTTCCCTGTGCATGGACAGTACCAGGTAGGTCACAGGTACCGCTATAACTTGTTTAACGCTGTAGATCGGTTCCAGGCAATAGGAGTGCTAAGCGAAACAGCTCTAAACGGGGCAGTTTAACATGTGGAAGATAGGGATAGGGGAACTCATGAAAAAAAAACACCAATTTCAATTGAAATTTAAACTTTTTTTGGTTTTATAAAAACTTCAAAGAAACAGCAAACATAACTTTAAATTAATGATGTTGAAGCTTCTGGCTCATCCTGGATTCTGTTTTTGGATCAGAGCGTTCAAAGGGGTCCGGCCGGCAAAAACAGCATTATAGTGGGGCTAATGCTATAGAAATCGGAGCATTAAAAGGGATCTGGTAGGCAAAAACAGTGTTATAATGGGGCAATGCTATAGAAATCAGAGCATTAAAAGGGATCTGGTAGGCAAAAACAGTGTTATAGTGAGGTTTAGCATTAATAGGGGTCTGGCAAGAAAAACAGCTCTATAGTGAATCAGTTCTAAACGGGGTAGCTTTAAGCGGGATATACCTGTATGAAAGAAACTGATTGGCTAGAAAAGCTGAAGTCTCTTTCAGAAATGATGTGGTTGCTTGCAGTGGCTACTACACTCAGACACAGGTAAAAGCTCCTCTTAAGACTAGACACCAGATAGGCGGTGAAGAGAAGTATGCCTGCTGGAGGCTAGTGTTCGGAAGTTTACATGGAAAATAAAAAATAAATTAAAACTACATTCTTTTTTTTTATTAATTAAAATATTGGTTATATTGCTGATTAATAAATAAATAAACAACTGAACTCATGTATTATCGCCTCTGTAGTCTCCCTTTAATATAAATCCCTGATTATCTTATATAAATACATCTAGTATAAAGCTTTGTCTGGGGAACTTTTTGTGCCAAGAGGTTTTCAGTTGGCAAGAGGAAATTCCTTGAGTTTAGAAGGAAAAGGAATCCACCTTAAAGAAAGAAAGGGTTCTTCACAGTAATCCCAGATAATTAGAGGAGGAGTATTGATCCAGGGAGGAATCCAATTGCCAGTATCTGGGTCAGGAAGGGATTTCATTTTTGTCCCATTATGAGACAATTGGCAATGTTTCAATGGGTCTTTTCTGTTTGCCTTCCTCTGGATCAATAACCAATAAATACTCATGTTACAGAGATCAGAGGAGATCTAAAAAGGTTGAACGTGATGGACTATATGTCTTTTTTCAAACTTAATTACTATGTAATTTATTATTTAGTTGACCTAGCCATATTTAGCGGGAAGGAGTTCTGAGTTCGAGAAACTACTGAGAAACATAACATCACAAAAGCCCATAATGACATAATAAATAATACAAAAATGTATTTGTCATTCGGAAATTTTACCACAAAGCAGATTCTTGCCCCTTGTATTTCTCTTTTTTTTACGTAACATAATGAAAATATGTTTTATGCATTTTAATGTGCCATTTTAAAACTATCATCCTTTCAACATCTGAAGAGTTATAAAAGAGTGTAATTGGCAGGGAATTTATACCATTATATACAAATTAGGGATATTGTCTTTAAGTAGTACTTATCAATTTTTTATTATGGAGTGGTCTATTTTAGCACAGGATCTTCAGTCTTCTTCTTGACAACATCATTAAGCCTAAGGGGATATGATTTTGTTCCATTTTTGCTTTCCTTAAGTTACTCTCAGTGTAAAACTTTCCATTGCAATTATATTTATTTGTCTTCAGATATATTATAACTAATGATATTTCTTTGATTTAAAATATTGTCGTTAAAACTATGCATGCTTAAAAATTCACTTTCATTACAGTCTCTCCCCAGCTACAGTTCTCATCATCTTCCAATAAAAACTGTTATATTTCAAAGTAATAGGTGAAAAAGCACAAAATAAAATCAGTCGCTCTCCATGTTCTTTAAAGGAATCTGTCACGTAAGAGACCATTGACACGGAAAGTGTATGACCCTCCTTAACTTTCTCTCCGCCATGTTGTAATGTCCAATGTGATTAGATTACACACAATGCATTCTTTAAATATTATCACAAAGTTGTTTTTTCTGCAGTGTACAAACTGTCCTGTTCTGAATTTGTATAACCAAATATAACATTAAACCTTTCATTGGCACAGAGGACTACAATGCAATAACAAGGTAATAACAAGCATTTTTATCAGTTAAATGTTATTAGAAAAAAATGCATTTTCCTACGGAAAACTATAATTGAAATTTGCAATATTTAGCTGTCATTTCGCCTTTCCGATCCTCCCAGAAGCCAAGCTTCCATCTTTTGTTAATGTGATATAATTGCTCTGATTAGTTACCAGCCCTGTGGCACTGGGTCCATTATCTTGAGTGCAGTAACCTGCACAAAAAGACTACGCATTCTCAGACCCAAGTGACTGCTCTGAAGACAACTATCCCAATGCCTCATGAACTAATCACTATTTTTTTTTTTTTTTTTTAAACCCCAAACCTCTTGTCTTTACTCTATATTTTCAGGTTAACAACCCAAAATTTAAGAGGCACGGAGGTGCGAGACATAACAACGTTATAGTTCACACATGTTGTTGTTATCATTCTATCCTTTATTACCTTTTCTTTCCTTTTATTTTTTCCCTAGTTTTATTTCGATTTGTTAAAGCATTCCATCTCTTTATTGGAGCCTTTACACCATTACGTTCATTAAAGAAAAAGTTGAACTACACTGTCCCAACGATAACCCAATAGTATACCAAACTACTATATTACAATATATATTCAAAACTAAATCAGAACTAATCACTATTAAAGGCAATGATCTCTGATTAATAAAATATTAGAATCTTGGAGCCTCATTCAATTAGAAGCCCACATCTTGTGGTATACAGGCCGTTTGTCTGCGGGCTTGCTGCGGGCTCGCATTCTGCTACAATTACGGTGCTATTCAGTTGAACAAGCCCACAAGTTATAGGCCGAAACTGTAAACCATGCCCTTGTACATAGCAGTTCAGGGTGGGAACATGATCAATTAAGCAAGGCCTTAACTACCCATTCCAAAACAGCCAATAGAAAATGAGACCGCCATCATTACGTCAGTATAAGATGTAGATTACATGTCAATCAATTAGCGTTTGGGGGTCCGATATGCGATCAGACTCGCAAAAGTTCAAAATACAAAATAATAAAATGAATGCCTATACTGATCTAGTCCATGTGGGTCGCCTGATATGTATTAACTGATTGATTCCCAAGATAGATATAACCTTTAATTGAAACATAAATAAATAAAAAATGCACTGTTGTGCAATTAATTCTAATGTCTTTCATCACTTTCCCCGTCATTTACAGGGCAGTAGTGATTTTTTATTTGCATTTACAGTGCTATGGATATGTCTTTAACCCCTTTGCAAGTCCTATCTGGTACTTGTAGGATTATCTTCTATATTTTCCGTTTACGGGTGTAAAAACATTTGCGGGCTTGGGGCATTGTAGCAATTGAATATAGATTTGTGATTTTAGTGATCGGAACTCTTGCGGACGGGAAAGATCAAAGGTTTCGATGGGCTGTAAGTTACGATTTTAACAACCACAAGGTATATGCTAACAATTAATAACCAATTCTTATGACCAACAATTCTAATAATTATGGCCCATAGTCTTAAATTATAACTTATTTCAAACTTCTGTGCCAATTTTATACTTTATCTTTTGTGCGTTTTTTATGATTACTTGATTTGAAATGGAGACTTAAAATAAATAATTTTGTCTTAAACCCATTATCTACAACAGTTTTTATTCAAGTATCTCTGTAGGAGGAATGGCAGCTTTAAGCTCGTTCTCCTTTCTTTGATCCTTTGGGCATCAAATATTTTGATTGGGTTCAACTGATTGTGTTGTTATCATGGTTGAAATGTATTTTTTAGAACTGCTCAGGTAGTAAATTGGACATTTGGGAAAAATCATTTTAGAGGTCAAAACAGACCATTTACTTTACAATATTGTAAAAAGTTTGATGGTTTTATCTGGCCTATTTACAATATTAATTAGGTATGTATATGAGTTGCACCTTCCGCCATGTTACAAGTATCTGCAAGCTGAATCATTACCAATTTGCTTCTTATTCATGTTTACTGGTGTTTGTTTGATATCAGCCACACTTATTATGAATTACAAATCAATGTACTATGTTTTACTGATTATATTGAAGAAATAGGAGTTTCATGTACATTTTGTGAGTATAGAAATTATTTGTACCGGTATTAGCTTGTCCTTTAGGAAATTTCACATTAGCAAGATTATAATGTTTCTAAGTTTTGAGAAAAAAGTTAAACTCGTAGATAAAGAGCCCAGTAAATAGCTCCTATATTTTACTGCCCTTTTCCTGTCCTAAAGTATCATGTATGTTATTTTATATTTTCCTTATAATTATTATGTCTCATTGGACAGATGGTCATACATCTAATTGCTTTATTAGTGTGCTAAGGAAGAGCAGATGTATCCCCTACCTGTCAACAGGACAACATTTTTGGCATCGTGTAACTGAGAAGAATCCACACAACCTGTTATTTTTTTTAAGGATATGAAACATTAAAGTTTTACTGTTATTAGTTATATGGGCACTAGCATCAGGATTGATCTTGAGCTGTATAAGTAGTGATAATATTAAATGTCTTTTACTATGTAATTATTTTTAAAAAGGTTGCCTAAAGAACCACTGTATTATTAAAAACATATATCTTTGAAAAATTAAAGGTATATCTAAGTTTCCCTTTTTTTTTTTACATTTTTCTAATCTAAAAACAAGCTGTTGATATCAGAAACACACATTACATGGACTCATTCTATACACATACAGATTTATTTTAACTTGTTTTCCACACCCCAAAGCTGCTTACATATGCACAGTGAACCTCCCATTAGAAACACTGCATTTGGGTACAGATTGTAACACTTTACTAACCATCATGCCAGCAGCAGCTCAATGCAGAGATCTACATATCAGTGTTTGGCTCCTCCTGCTTCCTTTTACAGTGGAACTACACATCCCATGATTCCTTCCTGCACAAGCTGCCATCACTGATTGCTACAATGTATTAAACTTTATTTGCTGCCTGTGATTGGCCAAATATAATATCCATCTCAGTGCATATTTGGATGTATGTAAAAAATATATAATTGTTACTTGTCTACACAGTAGCAATATTATAGTGAAACATAAGCCAGTAAGAATCCGTTGTGAATAAAAAAAATATATATATATTTTTTCCAGTATTGTGCAATATTTTTAATTACACATAGGTGTAATGTTAACAGTTTATGACCCAAAAGTTTTTGCATAATATCCCTCTTTTAGATACTGGTTCAAGTTTTCTTCCCGCTAGTAAGTCCGAGAAAAATTCAAGAACAAGAGAGATAATATTATTGCTTCTGGGACATGCCAATGATTTAAACAAAAAATAAAAAAAACACCAGATATTTAATGTATACACATGCTACCTCCAGACGGAAAAAAAACTTTCAGGCAGTTTAACTAATTTTGTCTAAAATACTTTCTCAAGATATATATATATCTATATTATGGCCATAAGCATCACAGAAAGAAAGCTTGTTTTTGTTATTGTCTCTGTATGTACAGGGCATCTTAAGTGTGGTTTCACCCCCACTTGTCACACCATAGATAATGCAACTAAGCACTTCTTGTCCTACTTATAACAACTTAATAATGTCCTAATTCCCATGGACAAAAATGCCTGGCCTCCATTAAGCACTATTTCATTAAGGCAGATATGGATTTGATTTCTAAAAACTGCTTCAAAAAGAACCTTCTAAAGTTGGTACCCGGAGTGATCTAGTTGTTTTTCTCTGCCTTCTGTAAGAACTTATTTTGTCTCTCAGCCAATCTTAGGACGGTGCAACTATTGTCTGCGTAATTTGCACTATATTAAATTCTTCTGGAGTAATACATCATTAGTTCATAGCAGGACATTTTTTTACAATAGTGACTTGGTTACAGTCCTGGACAAGGTTCTGAACAATACTGTTTTGGGGAAACCCAGCAATGCCATCAAAAATACGTTGGGTCCTTCACAGGTTCTCAGCCGTGAAGCTACATTGTCCCTCTTGGCTCTATAGGGTAAGCTGGCACATTTTAACCTGGGGGGCAAACCATCATTCTGGTTCCCATCATTATGGACTGGGACTAGACCATACGCACAAATAAAGTTATAGACCCTGAAGGCATTTTCAACTGGCCAGTTTGCCACATTTCACTCTAGTAAGGATGTCACAAAATTCAGTAGGGTGGTTACTCAAACGTGAAGAAAACAGATCAATTAATGAATGTTGAACATCTTTAATATATCATGGGTTGCATACATGTTTACCAAGCAAATAATTGCTTGCCAAGAGTGGATCCATCCAAGGGGAAGGGCCAAATTGACAACACACATTAATGGCAGTGAGCAGTGTAATACGAGCTGCTAGCCATGTACAAACACACTTTCTTGTCACCAGCCACTCTCATACTGCAGTTGTAGTATGTCCTCCCCTGGGTTGCTCCACTCCAGACACAATACTTTATTCAGCTGAATCTTATATAGTCTGGGGACATGATTGAAAAATAGCAATACATTTTAAATTTCTTATCAAGCTCTACCTAACTATTCTTTAGAGAGTCCTTTACAAAATCACTGAAGTGGTCCTTTTTTAAGATTGGATAATGAGGCCCTTCAAAGTATAGAGATATTTTCAGAGAGTGTGCTGTCAAGATTAATTCTCTAGGATTAGTCTAATGTTATTATACTGTGTAGTATAGCATTCATTAAAACTGAGGTTTATTTCTTGGGCAGGGGCATTACCCCCAGTTACAGCTTGTTTGTTCCTTATAGGCACTTTGAGCGGAAGTGGATTAAAGGAAGATATTTTGCAAGTTAAATTGTACATTATTTTTCTTGCATAGTATGGATTGGCAATCAAATTAAATGTATAGCCTTCAGTCATTTCTATTAAGGAGTGCGGATATATTTCAAAATGCCAAGCACACACTGGTATCTTCTTGTCATATTGCTATTGTCTAAAAGACACCACACAGGCTAATTAGACCACAGTGTGCATAATCAATTTCTGCCTTTCTTGTTCAACCAGCAGCTCTCAGCAGATTTTTACTGTGATATTTGCAAAATTAGAATATAATTATTTTCCCGATTCATTCGGCAACATCTGTAGGTGACATTTGTTCAATGTTGCTCAGTGGTGTCTTTAGAAAAACAATATACGGGACTTTGTTGCTATTAATGATATTTGTTTGTTTACTTTAAGAACTGTTCTGCTTCTAAGAGTACATTTGATATAGGGATTGAACCATCAGTGTGGATACTGCCAGATGTATTAAAAAGTGAACTATTGGATTTATGTAATGCTCTCCATTGTGGGTTATTCTATTAAGCATATATACTAAGATGTGACATCTGCAAGAGTACTCCAACACTAAAAAAGACATGGAACACAAGAATTGTATATACAGGCAGACCCCGCTTAACACTACACCGTTTAACACGGATTCGCTATAAAGCTGTTTTTGGCTGACACGTCCTTGAGTAACTCTGATTTGATGCTTGTGTTTTATTCCAAAATACCAAGGGCCATGGAAGGAATTTTAAAATTTAGTTTTCCTGTGCTATTTCGCTTAACATTCCTATTGCTTACAGCGTTAAACGAGGTATAACTGTATCTACAAAATTAAAAATACTGGTGGTTGTATAAGCTATGGGCATTAAGCATTTTTTTTGGGAAAATCTGAATTTTTGAAGACTCTGTTTATAAGTACAGGAATCCATTTTCTGTTTGATACACCACTTCCTTAGAGCTGAATCATGAGGGTGTTTGTTTTGAGTGGATGGAGGGATAGGGAAGGAGGAAACAGAGAGCCATTGTAAGGATAATTGGATAAGACTGAAATAAACACAATGCCCATTCCATTTCACTGGCCCAGAAGCAGACCATGTGCATCATTCACTGCAATAATAGCTCTCCAGAGATGTAAACTCCCCTCTCACACACAAAACTTCCACCAATGTATCATGGATAACTCCAGGACCCTGCAGAGGTGTGTATATATATATATATATTGCTTGAGACTTGATAAAGGGAGGCTAAGCCTCTCGAAAGCTCGTCATTATAAATAAGACGTTTGTCCAATACAAAAGGTATCAAATTATATTGCAATACTCATTATTATTCTATATATATATATGGATTAATAATTACTAAATTACTAGATTACTGGGCATTCACGGCTGCTTCACTCTTCAAATATATATATATATATAAATTTGTGGACACATTTGCATGTCCCAGCTCAGCTTCCCAGAATGCATTGTAATAACTGTTTTTCTCGGAATTGTATGACCGTTTTCCTACTTAATTATGCTCTGAATCAGACTTAAAGTTTTCAAACATTTTTTTTTTCATTTTGCAGTGTAAAACCTGTTTGAACTTTGATGAAACTAACATAAAATGTGGAGAGCATATTTTAGTCTGCAGAAGGCAAGCCCCGGAACAGTTAAACTTCTGAATACATTTTTGTGATCTAAAGAAAACCCACTGTGACACATTATAAAATAATCTTTTTCTGATGCAACAAAGAAAAAAACAAATCTTTCCATGTCCCCATTAACTTAATTTTGTAAATTGTCCCTATGCTGTTAGGGAATACAAGGTTACCCATGGAGTTTCTTGTTTGGCAGCTTTTTTGTGTCCTTTAAATTAATGTATCTACTAAAGATACCATAAACTAAGGAATGTATATACTGAAAAGTTATCTGGTAGCTTTCTTACTCTCATTTGTGGATATATACTTCATAGATTTAATGGATTTAGCTAATCTGCTGCTCTATATACAGTTTCACTAGAAGGGGAGACTACTGGGTTTTGTAGGGGGGCATGGGAAGGAATATGCAAATGAGTTTAGAGATAAAAGAAAAATCAAAAGCGGAAAAGGAGGAAAAAAGAGGGTATTTATGGGGAGAGAGTATGGGCAGTAGAATAGGGTGATAATAGGTAATGGCGTGATAGAAGAAAGGGTTCCATGATGAATAATAGATGGAATATGAAGATCTATTGGATTGAATATACAGAGGTTGAGTGGGAAAGAGTGGGTTGAATTGATTTGAAAATGGGAAAAGAGTGGCAAAGAAGGGAAAAAAGAAGAAAGATAGTAGAAGGCAAACAAAAGAAAGACAAAGTGGACAATAAAAGACATGGAACTAAAGGATCAGGGTGAGATGGAGAAGAATCAGAATAAAGAAGGAACCCTTCTTTCCTATTGACCACCTGATTCCCTGCCGTCCTGTTGAGTTTTTTTTTTAATCTGGCATTAATTACATTGCTTTAATCTTTTTCTTTTTTGGTGTGGTATTGGTATCTCCTGGGGATTTGCATATTTAAATGAGCCAGATTGTTATATTTGCATGTCCGATCAATATACAAATAAGATGCCTGTCTACATATGGCATCACATCATTTTGTTAACGTAAAACCCTTGCACACAGTACTATATTGATGCCTGATTAAAATGAGCAACACAATTACTCAAATTTCAGTGCAAATAGCTCAAATGTTTCAATGTCATGAAAACTGGTGGTAATGATGATATAGAATGACTGATTTCAATCTATGTTGCTAATACTCAGGACATTTTATTAATACAAATGTGTTCAGACTGGAGTGAGTGCATGTTTTATTAAATCTCATACCGTATGGCTATACACACTGGGATTTCAGTATGTAAATACTCATTAAAACATATGTAGTATTGGAGGCTCCAGTGTGATTTATTTATCATCGGAGAGCAGTATTTTTGATGCATGCGTCGTAGTCTTGTCTAAAACAAGTCTCCGAAAAATTAATTACTGTACATACTGCTCGCAGGAACCTTTTAACAAATGAAGGCCATAACAACTCATTTCAAAACGTGCGTGTGGTTTTAATCAGTTCATGAGTTAAAACAAAACAAAATAAATCATTTACCAGTCAACTTAAAGTGAGATCGGAGTTGAAATAATATTTGTAATCTCACTGCATGGTTAGATACATTGAGGATTTTACATGTAATAACTTGCCAAAAATGAAATCTATACTGGCAGAATAATTACATTTCTCCCCCAAAGACTGGTATTCTGTATGTACATGTCAAAATCTTCAATACATTGCATAAACAATATGTTCCTTACAACATTATGCAATTCTAATGCTTGTTAGAGCATTGTACTGAAGGAATGGGGTTGTAACCTTTTTATAATGAATTTGGAGCTTATCATTGTGTTTTAAATTATTGTAGCAAGAAATGTCTTAATTGATGCACTGAATGGGGTTATACATGAGTGAAAGCAAGTAGAATAGATATAAAGAAGAATTATATTGATAGAATGAATTTACATATGTTATATGCAAAGGACATTTGTCTCTCTTTTTACATCTGCTTGCTTCTTTAGATGCTTATAGTGCTGTGCCCTCTAAAGACCAGGGGCCTCATTCTATTATCGGCCGTAGAAGATGCGGGGCCGCAAGGACCGGCCGCAGGCTATTTGCCTATTCTATTCCCTTCTGGCCGGGGGCTCCGGCAGGCTTGCGGCCGGCACCTTGTTATCCCTTGCGGCCGCACGCGCTGCAGTAAAGCCTTTGATCTTAAACGGCCGCAAGAGTTTCGGCTGCAAGAAAACCTTGTTTGCTATTCAATTGCTCCGGGAACCCTCTCGGCAAAGCTAAAACCGAGCCGCAGCTTACTTGCACCAAAAAGGTCCCACAAGCACACAATTAAGCACATAATAAAGCCATCCTGCACTCTGATGAGACGATAAAGTGATTGTAGGTGTTAGCATTCATAACACAACATTCCCCTACACTCAAATCCGAAAATAATTTTTATTTTAATTCATGTCAAATATCCGTGGACAAAGTCCCGAGGGCTTGGAGCACCTCAGACCCGCCCAGGCTGCGGGACGGAAAATAAACCGTTAATGAAATATCGGATTTGGGCTGATGTGCAAGCTTGAGAGTGGGTTGCTATTAATCCTCATGTCCCCCATTATGATCCCTAGCATTTACAGAGCTTTACAGTGCCATCTTGAATTTATATTTGCATTTAAAGTTTTCTGACCTTGTGGCTGGTTGCATGATATGTGGCCGGCCGTAAGGGGGATATCCTTGCGGCGCCATCTATTTGAATTGCAAGGTAAAGGTAGCTCTACACAGGGCCGTAAGAGGGCCGCAACGAATTGCAGCTTTGCGGCTATTTTACAGACGATAATAGAATGAGGCCCCAGGCATGCACCCCAGTCAAGAAGCAAGTCAAATTACTTTCCCATTTTGAATGCTCAATGTCAATCTGACCGACTCATTCTTTCACCCCTAAATATACTGTAGCTGTAGGAGTCTATTAAATTGTGTCATTTTCAGGTGGGAACCTCTTTTTTTTTTTTTTTTTTAATACAGGCGTTGGGCACTGCTCCTAGGGAAATGAGTAGCACCTATCTGACAAAATTATGGCTGAAAGGTACATTGGAGGGTTGTTGGTTCTCACTAAGAAGAGAAGACTTGCTTGACATTTTGATCTGGTTTGTCCTTGGGGTTATATTCAGTCTCATATGCTGGAAGAAATGTGTTCTTTATAATGGTGTAAGTGAGCAAACACTCAAGAGGATGTACCGTGAGTGTTATTCCGCATAGCACCCTCACTTTTTTTCATAGCAGTCTTTCAGCAGCTGTCAAAATGCTTATTGTACTTAATAACCATCAGCCTTATTAAATTGCAATTCTGCAAATTCTAAAGGGCTCTATATAAGCACATAGCATATGTTTTTTTTACAGAAGTTTTTAGTTCTTCGTTGTTTGTTAACTATCCAAAAGCAAGGTCTTCACTAACTAAAAACTTCTGCAAAGGAAATATGCTATGTGCTTATATGGAGCCCTTTAGAATTTTCCGAATTGCAATTTAGTAAGGCTGCATATGTTCTTTATTTCAAAATAGACTACTCTCTAAATGATCTCTGTCAGGGCCCTTGACACCATCTTCTTCTATATATGAAGACCAAATGTTACATCCTCTGGTACTTGTGTTAAAAATTTTGTGTTAACATTTTCTGTGTTAAAATTACTTATATTGCACTTATTCTCAGGTAAATTTCCACACATACCTATGCATTTATCTTTGAAAAATGGGGGAACTGGAATATAAAGTATTACCTTGTTATTGAACAATACTTTATTTGAAAGAATTAGCAATCTCTCTTTTTCTTTTTCAAGTGACGAGAACGTTCCATGTTTTGGAAGACTGTCAATTTAAATACAGTAGACTCTCAGTTATCCGGCACCCACAGAGATTGGTAGATGCCAGATAAATGTAGTTTCTGGTTGCTTGAGAGTCACTATTAAAAGAGGTCTAGATTAGCTGCATGTTCTGCTAAGTATATTGTGTCAGTGAGTGCTTTTCTAGCAGCAGCATTCACTCCTCATTTAGACAGCGGTATGTACGGCTCGAGTGTGCAGTGCTGAACCCGGGGAATGTAACGCCTGCTCTGGCTCAGTCACTCATGCCTGTCTGCTTCCAGGTAACACTGAAACACACAGTGGATGCAGTCTAGGTGCCGGTAAGCGTTTTGTGGCATGACCACCTGGCTCCTGGCATTTGTTGAGCCCGGTAAAATTACGTTTTTATTCAGTATTCAATTTTCTTTTCTGGTTGTTTGAAAGTTCTGGTTGCTTGATTTTTGGTTAACTGAGAGTCTACTGTATATTTTGTAAAGGAAATAGATAACTGTACACCGCAGTACTCTTGCTTTGCTTTTCATCTACAGTGGATATAAAAAGTCTACATACCCCTGTTAAAATGTCAGGTTTCTGTGCTTTAAAAAAATTAGACAAAGATAAATAATTTCAGAACTTTTTCCACCTTTAATGTGACCTATAAACTGTACAACTCAATTGAAAAACAAACTGAAATCTTTTAGGTGGAGGGAAGAAAAAAAAAAAAAAAAAATAATGTGGTTACATAAGTCTGCACACCCTCTTATAATTGGGGATGTAGCTGTGTTCAGAATTAAGCAATCATATTCCAAACCGTGTTAAATTGGAGTCATCATACACCTGCCATCATTTAAAGTGCCTCTGATTAACCCCAAATAAAGTTCAGCTGCTCTAGTTGGTCTTTCCTGAAAAATTTTTAGTCGCATCCCACAGCAAAAGCCATGGTCCACAGAGAGTTTCCAAAGCATCAGAGGGATCTCATTGTTAAAAGGTATCAGTCAGGAGAAGGGTACAAAATAATTTCCAAGGCATTAGATATACCATGGAACACAGTGAAGACAGTCATCAACAAGTGGAGAAAATATGGCACAACAGTGACATTACCAAGAACTGGAGCAGAAAACTGGTCTGGGAGGCTACCAAGAGGCCTACGGCAACATTAAAGGAGCTGCAGGAATATCTGGCAAGTACTGGCTGTGTGGGACTGTACGTCTCCTCCAATCTTTAGATTTATTTTAACTTTTTATCTATTGTACTTTGACAAAAAATTGTTTCTTGACTATCTAGCAAGCACCATGGAATATTCTTTGTTTGATATTGATGCACTTTCTTCATTAGGTTGTGCTGTTAAAGTCCACAGTCCCACCTTTAGACCTGGTATCAACTTAAAAAGTGGCCTGGAAATGAAAACTGATGTCATTGGGTGTATTTGTGTGAATACCTTAACTCCAGACCCTTACTGCACCAGAAATATTGTTTGCTGAAGCATAGATGTTCTCTTAAAGAATATATTGAATTTACATAGTTTTGAATATATGGTGTCCTTCCAGATCATATAATGTGTAACAAGTTGAAGTAATTGTTATACAGGTATACACCGCTTAACACTACCCATTTTAGCTCTGATTTGCTATAGTGCAGTTTTTCCTGCCAGACCCCTTTTAACCCTAAACCCCACTAAAATGCTGCCAGACCCCCTTTAACGCTCTGATTCCCTATAGCACTGCTTTGCTATAACGCTGTTTTCGGCTGCCAGACCCCTTTTAACGCTCTGATTCCCTATAGCACTGCCTCGCTATAACGCTGTTTTTGGCTGCCAGACCCCTTTTAACGCTCTGATTCCCTATAGCACTGCCTCGCTATAACGCTGTTTTTGGCTGCCAGACCCCTTTTAACGCTCTGATTCCCTATAGCACTGCCTCGCTATAATGCTGTTTTTGGCTGCCAGACCCCTTTTAACGCTCTGATTCCCTATAGCACTGCCTCGCTATAACGCTGTTTTTGGCTGCCAGACCCCTTTTAACGCTCTGATTCCCTATAGCACTGCCTCGCTATAATGCTGTTTTTGGCTGCCAGACCCCTTTTAACGCTCTGATTCCCTATAGCAATGCCTTGCTATAATGCTGTTTTTGGCTGCCAGACCCCTTTTAACGCTCTGATTCCCTTTAGCACTGCCTCGCTATAATGCTGTTTTTGGCTGCCAGACCCCTTTTAACGCTCTGATTCCCTATAGCACTGCCTTACTATAATGCTGTTTTTGGCTGCCAGACCCCTTTTAACGCTCTGATTCCCTATAGCACTGCCTTACTATAATGCTGTTTTTGGCTGCCAGACCCCTTTTAATGCTCTGATTCCCTATAGCAATGCCTTGCTATAATGCTGTTTTTGGCTGCCAGACCCCTTTTAACGCTCTGATTCCCTATAGCACTGCCTTACTATAATGCTGTTTTTGGCTGCCAGACCCCTTTTAATGCTCTGATTCCCTATAGCAATGCCTTGCTATAATGCTGTTTTTGGCTGCCAGACCCCTTTTAACGCTCTGATTCCCTTTAGCACTGCCTCGCTATAATGCTGTTTTTGGCTGCCAGACCCCTTTTAACGCTCTGATTCCCTATAGCACTGCCTTACTATAATGCTGTTTTTGGCTGCCAGACCCCTTTTAACGCTCTGATTCCCTATAGCACTGCCTCGCTATAACGCTGTTTTTGGCTGCCAGACCCCTTTTAACGCTCTGATTCCCTATAGCACTGCCTCGCTATAACGCTGTTTTTGGCTGCCAGACCCCTTTTAACGCTCTGATTCCCTATAGCACTGCCTCGCTATAACGCTGTTTTTGGCTGCCAGACCCCTTTTAACGCTCTGATTCCCTATAGCACTGCTTTGCTATAATGCTTTTTTTGGCTGCCAGACCCCTTTTAACGCTCTGATTCAGTATAACACTGTTTTTTTCTCCAAAGAAAACAGAATCCAGGATGATCCAGAAGCTTCAACATCAATAATGTAATGTTTATATTTATGCTAATGTTCAGTTTGTATTGATGTTATTTTTGCTGTTTCTTTGAAGTTCATATAAAACTAAAGAAGTTAACCTATACCTATCTGCCCCATGTTAAACTGCCCCTTTCAGAGCTGTTTCACTTAGGTTCAGGGCAATAGGAGTGCTATCTTCAGCGTTAAATGAGCTATTCTTGTATGGTAAGTTATATGTTGTCCATTAAATTAATTCTGCCTATTACACAGCAGGGCTGCCCTATGTACTCTTCTCTTTGCATATTACAGCTGATACAGTAATGACTTCGCAACTATTTCCTATTAGATGACAAAATGCTGAACACCTTTGTAAATATCCAGCCTAGCTTCAGGTATATTGCCCAGTAGCATTGGTAACTATTTGCAATCCTAATCAAACAGGCTTACTATTGCGACAACACATCATCAGTAGGGTAAAACTCACCTATTTCACGACCGTCTAAACCCAGCTCACGTTCCCTATTATTGGGTGAACAATCCAACACTTGGTGAATTCTGCTTCACAATGATAGGAAGGATCAAAAAGCGACTTCGCTATGAATGAATGGCCGCCACAAGCCAGTTAAAAAATGTAATGGGGACACTGGAATGTTACACCTGCTGATATTTCTGTCATATACTAAGATATCCAGATATATTTGTAATAGCTACCATACAATATTCTAAAGTATTGATTTCCATAGACTCCATACTGCTTTATAATACTTTTCAATATTCTCAATATATTCCTGGTTGTACTAAGCTGTGAAAGCTGGGGCCTTCAATATAGTCTGTAAGTGAATGTTGGTAGTATTGGGAATTGTAAAATTACAGATTAATGTGACACAGACTCAGGTTCTATTCCGGTTCGAGAAAGGACAGGAAGAACAAGTATTTAAGAAAATGAGAAGCAAAAAAAATATTATACAATCACAAATACACATTTGAAAGTTGGACATTTCTTATGATATTAGCAACCCAGGACAGAATGAAAACAAACAGGACAAAACAGGATAAATGGCATGTATATATATGTATCTTCAGAGGAGTGCTAAGTGTTAGTGGCTTGATTTTCATAGTTCATATTGGCCATTTTAAGTGATATCAATAATCTGAGTGAATTATAACCCTTCAAATGACTCTTTCTTACAGCTTCTAGCTTCTGTATATATTACTTTGCACGTAGTGCTTTTTTCCCTAATATACATGCACACACCTACACTGAAAAAGTATGGTAAATCCCATTGCCACTTTTATAGCTCAGTTTCACTCCCACTTACCCTTTCATAATTGAACATAGTAGTGGTTCAACCTGCAGCCCTTGGGGCAGCTACTTCAAACATATTGTAGCTGATATATAATATTTCTGTCTTGATCTTCTTCTACTTAAAAGATCTTCTTAAGACAGCTTTCTCAACTTGTGGCCCTGTTATATTCTTCAAACATATACAATATATTGGACAATGTTTTTCAGTAGAAACATAGACCTAAAAGCTTAATCATCAGTATGGTTATCTCAATCATTACTATGTTTGAAGACTCTATGTTATCTACTTCGCTTATTCCGGGTTATAAATCTAGGGACACCAATATTCCTCCATAATTTAATTTGTGTTGGAATATAGATTCCTAGACAATGTATCACACAGTATACTATTAATCTATAAACAAATACAATTTTGAACAGAGGTATCTAAAAGATATTTTTTTGGATGTGACTTTTCACTTAATCTTTGCATATTTTCTTTTTCTCCAAAAAAAGGAAATCTGAGATAATGAAAAAAATGTATTATAAAGAATCAATCAACATAAGTTTATAAAAAAGACAAGCACAATTCAATGGAATAAAATGCATTCCTTGCATACTAAGATATCAGTTTTGTTTATACATACCATTGCGTAAAGTAAATTTAGAGGCATGTGTATTTATACACCGTGTGTATATACTGCTATATGTTTTTGACTGTGCAGTTTATTTTATTTTATAAGTTTAATTTGAAGGTGACATTGAATGTGCATTATATTTATTATTGTACATATTATTAATCTGTACCAAAGTGTGGACATACATAAGCAACTGCTGTTTGGAAATGCCGTAACAGCTGTATGAAATGTGAGAAAGAGGCGGTGGAAGTTTCTGCTGAAGTGATGACAAATGCCATACACCAGACTGATAGATTGAATAATGATGATCTAAACATCTTCCCGACGGGAATTTAAATGAGGTTCTCACTGTTCGTCAAAAACGCATTTTGTTTTCTTAACCTGCTAACTGCAAGAGATACAGACAGGCTTTGTGGAGTTAAGAGGAGGTCAGTGATTTTAATTAGAACATAAGCCTGCATCCAGGCAGCGCCCTGCCCAAGCTCACAGCTTCTTCACTGCTGGTATAACGCCTGGCTCCTAGCTCGCCAACAATATGCCAGGCTCATGATGTCCATGGATGGTGGTCTGCCAATTGTGCAATTGTAATTCAACACAGTGGTCAAGATAGGGACATTAGCTTTTAAATTGTTTTAACTTGTACAATCACCATATGACTTATGAAGATAGCGTTTTGATTTATATGTGCCCTGCCAGAAAAAAAGCAAAAAGCTAAGCATTTCCTTAAAATCCATTGGAAAATAACATTAGTATATATATATATATATATTTTTTTTTTTCTTCAATACTCTGGTTTCTCTTCAGATCGAATAAATCTTTCGCCTTGTATATTTCTTTATACAGTTCCATGAATAGTGGAGCAGTACATACATAAAATATAAAGTGATCTACTAACTCAGAAAAAGCTATGTTTAATGCGTTAAAAATGGACAATGGATTCAAGATTTTTTTTTCCTAAAGAAAAAAAAAAAAGAAAATAATAATATATATATATTTGTTATTATAGTGTACTGAACTGTAAAATTCAAAGATTTGCCAATTCTATGGATATAGAAATATCAAGAAAGATATAAAATGTATAACTAAAGGCTCCACAATCCCGGGATCCATGGAGAAAAAACATTTCCAACATTTTTATGTGACTACTGAATTTACTTAATTATTATGGACATAAACCTAACCATTCCCTAACTGTAAAATAGTGCCCACAGTAATATTTTATGAGATTTGTAGGTTAGTCACTGTCCAAATATATGGGTCATGGGATAATGGCATGTTCTTATAGTCCAAGCAAAGAGTTTAAACCCTGTTGACCAACTTGTTTGTCCTGTTTAAAATAAATAGAAATAATGATGAGTAAATGTATCTATTTATACAAATACTTAACCCTTTATTTGTATACAAAGCAGCAGTTGGAAAAATACCAGTGTGAGAGATAGATGAATTACAGGAAAATAGAGGATAAAGATGTAGGTGTATTTACTTTATGGGGTACGATAGCATACTGTGTGTTGTAGAAGATTGGTGCCATATGGAAAGCCTCCAATGGCTACATGAGGTCCTCTGACCTCTCATTGTCCACCACTGGTCTATGGAAGATGATTGATAATAGTAAAATAAGAATGTTGAACAGCTGAAGAGTTAAATGGTCACTGTTTGAAAAAAACAACAACTTACATTTGGGATATATATAACAAACTAGCAACATTAATAGTTATCTAAGCCAGAAACATGAAAGGATTTTAGAGAATAAAATATATTTAGCGAACTTGAGTGATAGGCGATGGACAGAATTGACTTATCTGAATTCATGGTTCCTCCATTCCTTCCAAGTTTCTAATAATGTCAGGGATTACGCCAAAATGTAATACAATATTGCATTTATTTATGTTAAACTTTGTAAAAATAGTTAATCAATTAAAATTCTTAAAAGGAACATACTACAGATATGAAAAATCAGTAGTTCTTATTTTTTTTGGGAAATTCAATTTTTTCCCGAACATACAACATGCATTTCTCTGCACTTCTCCATCTGTCATTGATTCTCTCAACATTTGAGTTGCCTTTCTTTGGTTTTGCCAAATATTGTATCTGTGCAGAACACGTCTAATAGGAATATTCAATGTTGAAATACTAAACTCCAGGCATGAGATGAAACACATAAAATGCTACGAAGACTATGTAAAATAAGGCTGAGAATGCCTCTCAAACTGTAACCGTGAACAACTGCACATTATTACCCTTGAAATATGTACCTGAGCTTAGTGCACGGCAGTCTGAATAAATACCATTATTCTCTTTAAAGTATTACTGCAATATGTGATCCAGAACTAAGGGCACGGTAAACATTAGCAAACAACACATAAGATTTATTTACACATGTAAGTGCATATATATGACACACTTATACTTGCTATTTCAGAAAGAGCATTTGGAAATTCCATGGGGTCCTTACCTAATGATCATCTAGATCTCATTGTTTATTTTGGGCCTATTTACTGCCATAACAGCAAATTATTATTGCAATGTTACCTGCTTTTTTTGTCATGAAGAATAAACATTTAGAGGATTTACTGCTGAAAAAGTGATATTATAAAGATATTGCTTTAATAAGCATATAGCACCACTTGGGAATGACTAGGAAAATGATGTATTTTCTATAAATTCTAATTTGCATGAAGTAAAGAATATGGTATATTAAATTATGGAATATACTCTATAATTTTATCTATCTCGTTCTCTTCGTCTTTTCTTTTTTTTTTTCATTCTTTCTTTCTCTATCGTTCCCACTAATTCTCTCTCACTGTTACGTTTTCTTTTCTTATGTCCTCTCTTATTATTCTTAATCTTCATATCAAATCATTGTTCTTGTATTTTTATCTCTTATCATTACTTGTTCACCCTGGTTTAAGGATGAGATACATTCCTGAGAACATTCTTATGTTGGATTTGTATGTAAGTCAGGTCCCTTTTGAATCACATATATAGTTGTGAGCGTACGAGTTGTTGCTAACGCTGCGGGCTCGCATAGCGAGCTGCGGCCCTCGCGTAGCGAGGGCCGCGGCTCACGCAGCGAGCCCCGGCCCTCGCGAAGCGAGGGCACTGGCCGAGGGTCTCAGTTGCTGGCATGGAGCGCCGAAGGCGCTCCATGCCAGCACCTGAGGACCTCGCAAAGCGAGGGCCGCAGTTGCTGGCATGGAGTGCCGAAGGCGCTCCATGCCAGCAACTGCGACCCTCGCAAACTTCACGTCGCAACCCAAACAGCACGACACACACATTACGACACTCGCAAACAACATACGACACACGTTCACACACATTACGGCCTCGCAACACTCGGACGCAACTCGTGAACATTACAAAATGTAAAACACAATACATACACACAGCACATACATAAAAACCTTACCTACACCAAGAGGGAGCACCCAGCACCTCAAAAATGCAACTTAGACCTCGATTTTACTCGAAATAAAAGAGTTTAGAGACTAAAAAAAATCTAAGCGACAGAAAAAATGGCCGCCGAACAAAACGAAAACGAGGCTACAGCACTCTAAACTTGCAAAACACCACAAGAAACTCGCAAAACACCACAAGAAACTCGCAAAACGCCACAAACCACCTACGGATATTCATACCACACAGTGCACACATTCACCACGCTTACACAGCAGCTCCACACCACTAATGCTGCAGCAACATCAACACACATTGCCAGCTCTTCATCACAATGCTTCAAAATAGGTACAGTATATTCATTTAGTAATGTATTACATATTTCATTATTACACACCAAACAGCATTAGCTACCTTACAATTTCATTGCCTTCATTTTTTGACGGGCAATTCGCTAGTAATAATAATAATAAGTCAGGTTGCTCTACCTGCTTATGTTGTGTTTGGTCTTATTAATTTGGACTTTCTCATTGCTGTGTAATTGTAATGAACATATTCGTCATTGTAAACTGCTTTATCATGTGTAATAGGAAGCTGTCTATAAGATATACCGAGTGCCTTTTTTTAATTCCTCCTCTTTCTCTATGTCCCTCTTTTCCCACCACCTTTTACCCTGTCTCCCCCCTTATCTGTCTTTCTCATCCTCATCTCCTCAGGGTCACGCTCACTCACACACACTCTTATCTTCACACTTGACCCTCTGCAGTAGGGTTACCACCCACACTGTCATTCGAACATCACACTCAGTAAATACTTTTTAATTGCGCATTTATTTTGTGCAATAATGTAACAAAAATAATAAGAAATTATAGATGTACTGCTGCAAAAAAGGTAGTATATAGATCAAATGAGTTTTGCAGTAGGAATCATGCATCAAATACAAAGCTGCAGTGCTTTAAAAAGTAGCAGTCTTATTGACATACACTTTAACAGACCTTTGCATTTTTCTTGTGCCTCATGTATGAATATATATATATATATATATATATATATATATATATATATATATATATATATATATATATATATATATATATATATATATATATATATATATGGGAACCGAGGAGTGAGGAGTAGGATGTTGGTAGGACACACAAATCTGAATTAGTGTTACAATTACATATAACACTTAAGAATGGATCTATCTATCTATCTATCTATCTGTCTATCTATTTATCTATCTATCTACAAACACATTTATTTTTCAACACACAGCACACAGTGTCTCTGGCTAGAGTTGGTGTGTTGTAATGAACCACATCTGGTCCAGTTAGGTATAAATAATGAAGAGTTCTTGAAATAATCAGAGTCAAAAAGCAGTTCTAAACAAGGTGCTAATTTGACAAGTGCACTCATTCTTTTTCAGTCTCAATCTTTGCCAGGTGCTTGTAAAATTGTTACACATATCTTAATCAAATTCTTAACTTACAAAATGTTATGTTTAAGAAGCAGAGCATAGTATCCTGCATCCTACTAATACAGGGCCTCATTCAAATGCGATTCGGCAAATTGAATAGGGCTCTATATAAGCACATACCATATTTTTTTACAGAAGTTTTTAGTTGGTGAACTTCTTTCCAAAAGCAAGGTCTTCACTAACTAAAAACTTCTGTAAAAAAATGCTTATATAGAGCCATATTCATTTGCCCAAATCACATTTGAATGAGGCCCACAGACTGGCCATTAAATCAGGAAGGTTATATATTTGTGCTGGTCATCAGTTAAAGGGTCACTGTAATGTTCTGCCAACAGAAGCTAGATTTTGTAATTAAGCTTTGATGTTGATTAACCAAATTCATATTTGATTATTAAGAAAAACAATATGGGATCGTAGATTTACTTATTTTTAATATCCACTGCTGCTGCTGTTTTCCATTTCCATAAGGTCAAATGGAGTAGGCAATTGTGGCCGACAGGCATTGCTAAATTGTCAGACACAAGATTGAAGCCACAAGATGCATTGCATTTACCTGGAAACTATTTTATAGATTTCAGTTGCTCTCTGCCTAATTAGCTGATAAGAGGTGCCGCCCCCCCCCAACGCTCCTCCTGATGATCCTATAAGGATGGAGCCTGACGGCTCAGATGGGGCTAATAATTTATTTTTTGAAAGTAAGTTTAGTATTTACTTTTATGAATCATTGAATATACATTTTATTTATGATCAATGCACAATAAAACCATCTAGCTACTCACTCCTAGGGCAATAACGTTTTCCTGTAGAAAGAGCTTACAATCTATTAGCTGTTGACTGGCAGATAGAAATATTCAGTGATGATGATTTATTTACTTCTGCTCGCTCATTTTATGTACTTTTGATCTTTTATTTCACCATTTTAACGTTCACTTTACTTTTTCTAAATATTCATTGCATCAGAAAGCAATTTATCAATTTGTGTAAACCTTATTTAACCTTGCATAATGTTCAAATATGTTGTTTCCATTTCTCACAACACAGACGTGATCCATTTATACAATGTACCCTGAAGACATTAACAGTAACTGAAAATTGAGCTAGTCTGTGACAGGTATAAACTTGCTTCATTTCATTGACAATTTTGACAGAATTCTGTAAAAAGGAAGGAATGTATTCATTATCCCAGAACAACTAATTGCATTCATTCCCGAGGTGCATTTAGTCTTATTTGCACTATATTACTGTAAGTCACACAAGTGTTACACAAACACACCGCTGTCTAAAGTTTATAAGGAACCAGGAGAGAGATTTTTTTTATCCTGAAATGTCACCATAGAGAAGTCTTTACTTGGGAGGAGCCGGCAGGGTTCTTCTTTTACAAAAACAAAGAAACATAAGTGACAGTATATTTGACCTAGACTCCAAGAAGAAGTGAAGTGGAAAGAAAATATTATTTATAGCTAGTGTTTGTTATTATGTCTGGGGCAGCCATGCTAGACATGCCTATGGACAGCTGATCCATTACGCAATGTCTCCCACGTAGTTCTGTTTCCTGCAAAGCAGCCACGCCAATGCAAAGAAAACTTGTGCTAAAAACAATGTGACTTGTTCCTTTTTTTAAATATAGAAATGTATAGTGTGACAAAAACCACACATGGCTTGTTAAACATCCCTTCCTATGTTTCTCTTGTAATCTGCACATATGATTGAGATCAGAATGATGTCAGAGCAAAGGCCCACTCAAAGGACTGCCAGGTGATTGGCATGGCAATATTGTCTGATAGTATCCATTAGTTTTGATCTGTCCCTCAGTGTTTAGGGGAGTTCTTATATGAAAGAGGGAAGTTATGTTAAGATAAGTCATGTTCACCCCAAAGTAAAGTGGGGAGGTAATGCCTAATCTTATCTCAACCCACTCAAAAACATAATGTTTTCTCTCATATGCTGAATTGTGCCCGACTATTGTTTCTGGTTGTGCTTATCCATATGGTTGTTTTGGCAAAGATACTGGAGTGCATTGACAGTTCCTTCTCCACTGGACTGCAAAATGTCTTACCTCTTTGCTATGACCTGCCCATCTTGAGTGGCCCTACATGGGATAGTTCACAGCTACACTGAGACCCGTCGCCATGACAAGGTAGTGATCCAGAAGGGTATATCATATATGTAGCCGCATATACATGGTTTACACAGAAACCCTAAATCTATTCAGAAAGTCGTGATAATGAGAACTTGGCAAAAGCTTGAGTATTTGTTAGGAAATATATGTAATTCAATCATAGAAATTCACTTTTTAGCACATATTACATTGTTGAAGATTTATTTATACAGCCATGATCACAATATTGGTTTTTCAAAAGTAATTGGGATTTCAAGGTTTTGTTGTGGCCAACTTTTTATTAGTCAAAAAAGAGTCAGAGGTGCTCATCTGAGAAGGAACAACACCTCAGTTGTTTTGTTCTATAGGTCTGATAACCTACTCAGAGAGCAACCTCTTTTAGCCACTTGTGCCCTTCACAGGAAGAAATATCCTGTAGTATATTAGTCTGGTCCCACTCAAAAGAGTGACTCAGACCCGAAATACCAGGCAATTCTACCCTGGTCGGAGAAACGGCAAACCCCAGATGTACGTTTCAGCCTCTCTTGGACCTCGTCAGTGAGGTGCAGCTGTACTCCCTAAGGCACAGGGAGCAAGCAGTCCACGTCTGGTTGCCTCAATCACCAATAAGGTGAGGAAAACTATATTTAATTTTTTTTGTGCCAAGTCGTATGCAGTGCGCTTTGTTAAAAAAAAATCAGGCATGAGACCTAATATGTGAGGACCAATATATTGTAGTTTCTCTGAGGAAATAGACAAGTTGAGTATCCTTGTAATCAGAAGGATTCATTGGTGCCAATATTGAAACCATATGTTCTTGAGTGTCGGAGCTGAAATATTTCTGGGTGGGTGGGAGAGGAATACAACTCAATGCATATATTGCACAATATTGTTATTGGAGTACTTATCATTTGTTATAGTTTATTCTTTTCTAAATTTATCTTATTTCCTGAAGGATTTAACCAGGGCATTGAATAAATATCATAGTTGATAGACCTAAATGCAACATGCAATTTTATATCTTGATTTAAAACCAATCTACTATAGCTTTAACTTATCTATATTTTAGGTTAATTGAGTATTGCACTGTATGAAAGGATTTACGTGACTTTTTTTCCTCTGGTTTTGATCAGTGTTGCACTACAGAAACTAGTATGATCTTCAGTTTCAGGTATTTATTCCACTTATTCCAAGGTTTCAGTATACAGTGGTTTTATAACTAGGACCTGAAACTTCACAAAGATTAATCATAAGAACAAAGGATGAGTCATTTATCTGAACAAACTAAGATTTAATTCCCTATTCAGTTTGTACTTATTGAACCAGATTATGTGTGGATAGAAAGGATGTTTGTGTAATTGTATCTTACAGATGTTTTGTAGTGGTTGTCTCCCATGACCTTTTCTGGCCACTATATATATTTCACATGAACACACACATACCATGGTCTGAATCTCAAGTTCCGCCCCTTATCTTCCATACATGCATGATTATTTGTGCATCAGTATTGTGATTAAACCATGAATTCAGCTGCTTCCTTGACTATGTAAACGTCATCATATTAAAATCATTATATTAAAATATAGGTTAATTTGTCAGACATAACAAATATATATATATAAATATATATATATATATATATAGTTGAATAATCAGAGTATTCATAATATAGCGACAAGCTTTCGAGAGAAGATCCTCTCTATATCAAGTCAAAAAGCAAAACTTGCTTTTTGACTTGATATAGAGAGGATCTTCTCTCGAAAGCTTGTCGCTATATTATGGATACGTTTGTCCGTCCAATAAAAAAGGTATCACTATTTACTGCAATACTCTGATTATTCAACTGGAATACTGGACGTCTACCTCAATATATATATATATATATATATATATATATATATATATATATATATATATGAATTTTGGACTTCATTCAGTTTTCACATAGATCCAACTTGGTGAACACTGTAAACTGATAATGGGCTATTCATGTTATAACTGAAAAATCCATTGTAAAAATGGTTAAATACAAGACATCGTGGCTAACAGCTTCATTCCTACCGCAGCCATTAACACATTACTTAACTAGACCCTGGTCACCTAACATGTTAATTAATTCACTCATTTATACCAAGTGGATAACATACATATTTGTCAAGGAAAAAAAAAACTATAATGGAGTTTAGAAGTACTTATAAATTAGGAAATACATCTTCCTCCAAAGTTATCAGGAATATTAAAATTCATGGTAAGTGTGCTATCATTATGTATATTCTCTTCTTGAAAACCACTTTTCCAGTACTGCTAGCACTTCTTCAATTTTCCTAACATGTTGAAGTTACAAATTAAACTTTAAAAGCTTGCTTGTTCCAGTCTGCACATTTAGAAACCCAAAAATGGAATATTCACACCCCCACTTCCATCAACTCATTTTATATGGGCTGCATTTTGTTCAGAAGCAGGACTCTTCAGCAATCCTCCTCTGCACTCTGCCCTTTTTAAAATATTTATAGTCATCATTTTTCTTCTCTGCTCCATTATTGCTTTTCAGACTTTTGACCTTTTTTCAAAGTAGGCTGCAGCTATCAGCCATGTTAAGGATGGTAATAGGAAACATACTTGAGTGGTTGATCATTTTGTACCATGGAAAATAAAGCACGAAGCAGGCAGAACACCTCTAAGCCTCACCAACCACTGCAAATTCACATGATATTGGTATCAGGAGAATTTTTTTTCCGAGGTGTTATTCCAGACAAATAACCTCAGGTTATAGCTTTGTTATTCTTTAAACCTTATTTTGTTTTACCTGGAGTTTGTTTGTATACGTAGCTGATCCAGGCTTGACATTGATCTTAAGTTAGACGGGTAGATAAATATAAAGGGCCACTGTAATACTGCAACATGTATTATTTAGAGATTGACTAATAATGACATTTTTATTTGGTGATTAAAAAGAAAAAAACTATAAACAATATTAAACTTAATTCTAAGGCTCTAGTTAATTATATTGTGGGGGCAGGGGCTCTGAGAATTTAAACAAAAACAAATAAATAAAAAAGTTTTTGAGGGGCACTGCAGCAATGGGGCATTGCACCGGGTGCACTGGCAGTAGATCCGCCCCTGCTCCCTGTCCTGGGTGTAGAGTTGAATTACACCCCCCCCCCCCCCCCACAGATTTTTTTAGGCTCCACGCCCATGCACCCAGTCCCTCTCGACATTCATCTCCACACAGCAGCCACACCTCTAAGCCTCCATCCCTACATAGCACCCAGTTCTTGTCAGCAACCATACCCTCTCATCATCCATCCCCACACAGCACCCAACCTCACAAAGCACCCATCTCCTTTGTTTCCCCCTCACAGACCCTCCTTGTAATTTGCTGTTATCCAGCCCTTGCTTTCTCTCTTACCTATTACTTGATACATATCCCCAGCGTGCTGAACCGCTCCACACTGCCAGCTCTTGGAGCTTTAGTAGAAATGCTCTATTTTAAACTGGCACAAACCAATTTGAGTCTGAATGGGGAGGGGTTGCGGACAAAAAGGCCCCAGATTTGCCCAGTAGGGGCTGGGGTACGGGGCGCTGGGGGGCAACACTGCAGACAAAAAATGACACAGCACTGCACCCAACTATATATATATATATATATATATTTTTTTTTACATATATATATATATATATATATATATATATATATATATATATATATATATATATATATATATATATATTTATATATGTATTTTTATATATATATATATATATATATGTATTTTTATATATATATATATATATATATATATATATATATATATGTATTTATATATGTATTTATATATGTATTTTTATATATATATATATATATATATATATATATATATATATATATTTCATTTTTATTTTCACATCAGCATGAATAACAACTTGAATAGTAAAACTTATGTATTTGGGAAGTATGTATCTGCTCCTGATGTCATCTGGACCAGCAGGTAACATTTTATAGTTGCTTCACTGAAAAGCATGAAAGGAAAATCTAAAACTCGGAATTAGTGAAGCAGAAGTTTCAACTTTGTGAAATAATTTATGTGAAATTTCTATATAACACAACAGTTCAAAACATTGCTTTGCTGACATCAAGTGGTATTTTAATCTATTGTTAGTAATATTCAAGAGAGGGCACATACAGACAGAATCAGTGCAGAAGTTAATGGGTTGCCACACATCAAAGTGAGATCTGGATTACAGAATGAAAAATGGACAAAAGCACTTATGGGAAGTTCAGGTCCATAGCTGTGCATTTCATGGTTCGAGTGAAACAGATGTTTGAAATGAGATACTATTTTCATTTTTTTTTTGTTAAAAAAGTGTGTTTGTTCAACATTATCTATCAACACATTGAGTCTTTCTCAGTCTCTACTAATATTGGAATATGAGCCAAATGATTGTCATTTTTAGACAGCCGACAGCTTCAGAAAATGGTGGCTCTAGTAACCACAAAATACGCATCACTATATTGTAAATGGGAAAATAATGGACATCTGTTCACGATATTAAAGGAGCCTTGTCACAACAAAAGCAATGTATTCTTATTTATTTTCTTAGAGAGCATGACAAACTTACTATTTTTTTCTAAATTAAGTCATTCCTGATATGTTCAACATAGTTTGTACTTTATTATGCAAATTAGTGTTTCTGAATACTAATTAGCTGGTGTGCTAGTTAGTAACACAGTCTGCTTGTTTCATTGTGTCAAAATAAAATACACTTTTCAGTGTCAAATTTCTGGCCTTAGATATTTGATAAAAACAATATATTGCAAAACTAGGGACAGATAACATATTACACACCTGAGCCATTCACTTCACAATGTCACACTCCTTCCTACCTAAGTGAACTTTCACTTTCTTCCTCACCCTTGCTATCCCCTATCTTTTCCTCCCCAAGTTTCTGCCTCTTCCATTCCCTTTAGATTGTAAGTAGCAAGTTTCAAATCTTGTAGGGTGCTTTGGAAAAAAGTACTTCCTGCAAAAATTCTTAGCTCAAAAGAGGGCCCACCATTTTTCTGCAGTTTGTTAACATTGTATTCTTCCTTGTCCTTATCCCCTGTACAGCACTACATAATATGTTGGCACGATACAAATAAAGATTAATAATAATAATTGCAAAATAGGGTTTGATCACTGCACTGCATCTTAAGGCAGCCTATTGCCCTCTTAAAATGGTGTGCTCTATACCTTGTAGGCCTATGTAGAAACACGTCCCTTAAAAGAAGATTCACATTTTCTGCGTTTTTTCTCCCATCAAGCAACATTTCTCTCTCCTTGAAGGTGTCTAGTTCTTCAGGCATCCCTTACTCCTTTCCCCTTCCCTACCATCACATTAAAACAAAAACAAGGGATCTAGCTGCTTTGTGTATATACATCACAGTGAAATATTACACCCTAATACAGGTCTGAGTTTGATGCAAACCAGATTTGTTTTATGGAATACTATATGTTGTAATCTGTTCTTTACTGGACTGCAACCTTATGACTACTTCAATAAAAAAATATTTTAAAAAGCATGTTTTACAAAAGATCTTGGTGACGTTGCATAAGAAACAAGTGACCTTTCTTTATCAAATATCATTTTAGCAGCTGTTAGATGAAGACATAAATGGCGAGAAACACTGGCATTTCAGCTAGATCTTTGTACAAAATAGTAACAAAAATGGGACTTTATTTTATAAATACGATAATGCTAATTCTACAATGTTTACATGAAAAAATTAACCATTGTCTCTCAATAATTTGATAACTTAATGGACTTAAATTGTTTGCTCTATTGTAATTAAAATTTTACTTTTAATTTTAATTTATAATCAATTTCTCGAGAAAAAAAAAACGTCTAATTAAAGATACAATCTGCCATATCCTGAAAAAAGTTAGCATTTTTGGAAAGTAATAGAAAAGCAAATTCTCGAGAAAACCTTGTGTAAAAACTGAGAAACATGACAAATTGTGCAGATTCTAACATATTTCTTAGTTTCTGTAGAATTAGCATTTAGTGTTCAGAACAATAAACCTCACTATTCTCATGGGCACTGTCTGTCCACTTGGTTCTGCAAGTCTGGAATTAGCAGATAAGAGTTAACATTCATGCCTAGCATTTAACATTAATCTTACTGAACCATTTGCTAAACATCAGACTAAATCTTATTTTTCACAAGAACTATCATATTACATGGATGTGATTGAGCACATTTCATATGCTATTTGTCAGTATCCAATGTCTGAGTGTAGTGGGTGCCTTGTTTTTAAGTATATCACACTTCAGATTTAAAAGATGCCACAGTGTTACTAAGACAGGTTCTATTTTACATAAATATTTAATAAGGTATATGTTTAAAAACAGACACATGTTTGCAATTTATACATTTTTCTTGAAAAGAGATATTTTACAAGTTGGAAACATGCATTTCCTTTGGTTTGCTTCTGCATGCCTCTGTCTCAGCAGCAGTAGCTTACTATTAGAGCAAACTCATTGTGGTACTGTTGTACATAAAAGACCTCAAACGATTCAAAAAGGGGTTAGATATATTTTGGAATAGCAAAGGAATATTGATCCAGGGAGAAATTTGATCGCCAGTTTCTGGGGTCAGGAAGGTATTTTGCCTTTTTTTCACCCTTATGAGACAGTTTGCCTTCCTCTGGATCAATTAACAATTAATAACAAATAGTCCACATATTAAAAAGACCAAGAGAGATCTAAAAAGGTTGAACTTGATGGACTAACTGTTTATTCAACCTCAAATACTATTCTATTCTTGATTATTATTTTTTTAATTTATCTGTAAAGTCAATGTTCGTCTATTCAGACAATGTGTGGATCCATATTAAGTATAATATATGTGGGTGTGGGGGGCTGTTAAAACCGCTATTTCATGCTCAGAATCTCGAGCAATACCATTTTTGCACAGCATTCTGGGAAACTGGGTGGGAACATGCAAATGTTAATCCCACTTTATACATGGATCCTTTTAGCATAGGCTTGCCATTATAACACAGGTTTCACGAATAGCATATGATGGATTTACATACATTAGTACACCTAGACACAGACAATCACTGTTTGATTCATTTTGTGGGAAGGCTATTAACTTCAACATCATTTAATGTATATTGAGCAGCATATACCTGTGAGTACCTGTCATTAGACATGGATACCCCTGGTGATATATGAATAGTTTGTAAGCTTGTCACGGTAGTGATGTCAGTTCTGTTGCACCAAGCTCTCTGCTGTATTTGTGTTGTATTGTATCTGAACTTATATTTCTACTAACCTTAGAATTTGTCTATGCCTGTGTAATTTTATAATTGTACCCAATTGTACTTTATTCCACTTTGTAAATAGGTCTACGTAAAATGCTGTAAATATTTTTTTTTTATAATACTGTATATAAAATGTGGATATATGGCAGCTGGGTAATTGGCTTTCCCTGTTTATGGAGTCTGATACCTATGGACTTTTGCATTAATAGATAGTTTTACTAGAAGCCAGATAGGGGTATTTGTATACTGATATGTGTCAAACTGAAGGTACTAAAAGCAGAATTTTAGGAGCTAGTAACCTGCCTCCAGGATTTGTCCAGTTTTTCCTAAAGTAACATATTTCACAACTAACATACTAACATTTACATTATGCATTTACAGTTTCCTTTTATTAACATGTGGTAATATATTAATACAGGAGATAATAGCATTATATTGTACTGCTTCTGCTTTCTTAATTTTTTTATTTTGTAAGAACACAATACATTTGATTACCACAAGTAAATTGATAATGGAAGTTTATTTTTTAAGGATTTCAACAAAAGTAGATTTAATGTTGCGAATTCGCACGTTAGAACAAGGCTTGGCAAACCCCAAGAAACAGGGAGCCATCGCTCTTAAATCTTACTGATGACTCCCAACGTTTTAATTATTATTCATTTATTTCTATGTATTATTCCTTCTCAGTCTCCTATACTAGTGGCACACATATATTTGTCACACTTGAATGAGAAAATTAATTGTGAACATTGCATCACAACCACACAAATCCAATACTTAAAAATGCAGCAGAATGATAGTTACATAAAAAAAGGTTCAACTTATAATTTATCCAATGAAGGTGTTACAGAAAAAAACTCCTGAATTATCATATACAATTCAAGTATAAACTTTAGTTTTTACAGAAATTAAATACCGTATTTATCGGCATATAACACGCACCTCATTTTAAGAAGGAAATTTCAGGGGAAAGAAAATAAATTTCAAATAAAGAACTTTGAAGCAAAATCCTTAACCTCAACCTCCCTCCTCATCCTCAACCCCCTCCTCAACCTCCCTCCTCAACCTCCCTCCTCCTCCTCCCTCCTCAACCCCCCCATCCTCAACCCCCTCCTCAAACCCCCCATCCTCAACCCCCCTCCTCAACCCCCCTCCTCAATCTCCCTCCTCATTCTAAACCCCCTGCCACATTCTAACCCCCCCCTCCTCATTCTAAACCCCCCCTCCTCAACCTAAAGAAGGGAGGGGGTTTAGAATGAGGAGGGAGGTTGAGGATGAGGAGGGGGGAGGGAATATCGGCGTATAACACGCACCTCTCATTTGGCCCCTATTTTCAGGGAGAAAAAGTGCGTGTTATACGCCGATAAATACGGTATCTAAAAATAGGCTCCTTAATATTCATGCTTTTTCTTATTATCTTTGACAAACATTCAAAGTTTAGGATGAACTACAAATGATTAAATCCTAATCAACTTAACATGTAGTCATTGAATTGCTTTATTTAAAAGTTGGCTGTTTTCAATTTTAATTAATAATTTAAAAAAATATGATTAAATGCATCTGAAATACATACATCTCTGCAACATTATTCCCAGGTCTCTTTAGACGCCGTACATAATCATTTAAGTACAGCCAGTTTCTTTTGTGTACTTGCGAAAGAAAGATAACCATGGAATTTCATAGGTTTCGTGTCCGATAAGAATGTGTATTTTATAATTAAATTTCAAGGCGTTGAGAAGATGCTCATTTAAACAAGATACCAGAACTCTTTGTAGTGTTAGGGCGGTGTGGAGATGAGGATAAAGTGTATCTCTGTGTTTGGGCGCAGCCTCGCTTTCAGTCTGTAATTAGACTTTGTTCCCCTGGCCTCGAGGTTAAACGTCTTCCCACAGTTCCAGTCAGTGATCATCTGCCCCTTCACCTTGTGTATCTACATAGACATGGGAAAAGAGGCTGTTTAAAATGATTTAAGACGGGTCAATTACTTGATAAGGAAGTTCATTAGAATCAATGTAATCAGGATTTCAGACTGTCTCTGTAAGACAGAAATCATTAGCGTGGGGCTGCTAATGAGGATAAAATACATTTGCAAAGACATTAAGCAATGATAAGAAACCCACCAGAAAGCACAAGTTAATATTATACCTGAAGACTTTGAACTATAGAAGTTAATGCAGCTCCTCTGGGGATGTTGGAGTACAGCATTGCTAGTCAGGAGCTACAACAACATCAGGCATATAACTTTACACATTTTCTAGTCATAGTTATACAAAAACTAAATAGAGTATTTAGACATGTAAAAAACGTTCTCTAGTGTTAAGCACTTGCTTCAGGGTATGGTCAAGAGGGATAGATCAATCAGTAGACCAGCATGGCAGCTGCCTGTGGGCGTTCTTCCTAGGGGTGCTGGCCTGGTCCATAATATGATCCTGCTCTGTGATTAACGATCCCATGTCTCACATTCTTTTTGCTGGAAACATGGCCGCCTCGTTAGCTTCTTAAAATGCAGAGTTCTGTGAGTAGAAAGTCAGCACTTCATGAATAAGAGTAGTGACTTAACATAGCAGAGGTGAACTGGAAATGGATGGGTTAGGGTGGGTGCCTAAGGAAGATATTAAATACAAATTGGTTAAATATTATTCTTTATGTATATCTGTGTCATAGGATCTCAGTGTGATAGGTACCTCTGTTAAGTGAAAAGGCAAGAAGATAACAAGTTGTTTACGTAACATAGTAAGACAATGACAAAATACAGAGTATGTCTAAATTCATCTATAATATCTGTTTTTAAAAATGAATGATATTATTATAACTCGCCATTGGTGCATTTTTTCACAATACATTTTGTTTATATACACACATAAAAAGTGTATATTTTCAGGAATTATGAAAGAGTGGTTAGAAGCTAGCTAGTGATGGTTGAGTGCCATTACGTAAACTTCAAGTTGAAGCAGATGTTGAAGACCACTCCTGCAAAGATGCCCATATTTATACTGTACATTATCTTTAATCACTACACTACCATTCACTTCACAATGTCACACACCTTCCTACCTAAGTAAACTTTCACTTTCTTCCTCACCCTTGCTATCCCCTACCTGTTCCTCTCCAAGTTTCTGCCTCTTCGATCCCCTTTAGATTGTAAGTAGCGAGGTTCCAGTCTTGTAGGGTGCTTTGGGATAAAGCCCTTTCTGCTAAGATTCTAAGCTCAAAACAGGGCCCTTCAACTTTTGAATTTGTTAAACTTGTATTTCCCCTTTTCTTATCCCCTGTATAGCGCTACGGAATATGTTGGCGCAATACAAATAAAATATAATAATAATAATGTATCTGTGTTATATGATTGACATATTCACTTCCTGTCATCTACTTCTACATGCTAGTGTATTTTCTATTACCAGTGTATATGGTACTATTGGAACACAGCCAGCATGGTATACTAGTGTGAGTTCTGATTTCAGAATCCAACAGAACAATAGCCTGCAGCACAATACATTGCTCTAAAGCACAGTTCTTTTCTCAAAGAAATGATGATGTACTCATCAATAGTGATGATGATGATTTGTATTGCTTCTATAATGCCCAGCATATAATGGGGAAGGATTTGTTTTTGCTCAATTTTGAATGGTGCATCCTAAATGTTTGTCATATACCTATATCATTGTTAATATCTTAAAATATGTTAAAATAGGAAGTAGTCACTTAGGGCCTCATTCTATTATCGGCCGTAAATCGGCCGTAAGGCTGCGATTCCTTGCGAGGGTTCAGTTAACTCGCGATTCTATTATACGGCCCCGCAAGGATCTCCTTTTACGGCCGGCCGCATATCTTGGAACCGGCCGTAATCTGTGAAATATAAAAACTCAAAAATAAATTCAAGCCTGCACTGTACAGCTCTGTAAATGCTAGGGATCATATTGGGGGACATGAGGATTAAAAGGAACCCACTCTCAAGCTTGCACATCTGCCCAAACCCGAGTTCAAATTAACTGTTTATTTTCCGGCTGCGGCGTGGGCGTGTCTTAGGTGCTCCAAGCACTCTGGACTTTTTACATGGATATTTTACGGATATTAAAAAACAAATATTTTACGGATTTGAGTACAGGATAATTATGTGCTATTTTTTCTAACACCTAAAATCCCTTTATAGTCTTCTCAAAGTGCAGGATGGCTTTATTTGAGCTATTTTATGTGCTTAATTGGTGCTAGCGAGACCTCTTTCCTGCAAGTAAGCTGCGGCTCGCTTTTAGCCTTGCAGAGAGGTTTCCCGGAGCAATTGAATTGCAAATCTCTTGCGGCCGTTTTAGATCAAAGGCTTTCCTCCGGCGCGAGCGGCCGCAAGAGATAGCAAGGCACCGGCCGCAAGCCTGCCGGAATCCCCGGCCGTAAGGGAATAGAATAGCAGAATAGCTTGCGGCCGGTCCTTGCGGCCCCGCAACGGCTGCAGCCGATAATAGAATGAGGCCCTTAGTAGTTACATATCCATATACAGTATTTGTTGCAAACATAATTAAAGTATATGTTAGTGCCTGTTGGCTCAATATATTTTCCAATGATATGGAATTATTCAAAATGTCTAGTATATTTATTTATTTATTTGTTTAGTTTTTGCATACTACACCTGGCACTTTTAGCGATGTCAGGGTTAACTATTTTTGCATTTACTGTGTTTCTTTGAAGTTCATGCAAATACGGTCTTTTACAGCTGTAATTACTGAAGCTACATTAGATTTAAAATGTATTTTTAGGAGTCACCCTTTGTTACAGAAATTCTGGAAGGTTTGCTTTATATATTCCCCATTAATCCAATGGACAAGAAGCTGGGCAGATTTAATTAGATCCAACTGTCCATTACACATGCATTGTAATTTCATGCATTCTAATAAGCTGGGTCAGGACAGGGTTCATGCTCAGCTGCTTGCACTGAAGAGCTTTTGGGATGAGTGGAAAGGAATGCAATTATTGACTTTTATTTCTTATGAATCCAAATATTAATAATGTATACAATTAGAATACTAATATATTGTGTATTCAGGCTGTTATTTCCTACAACATAAAATGTATAATATATTTGGACTTTGAGAAGGGATAAAGGGCATTCTTTTTCAGCTGGAAAAATGACACAAATTCAACACTGTGGCTGTTTTTATGAACACATGCTGGCTTCTCACTTTTTTTCGGAAGCTTTGGCATACCAAAAACTTATAATATGCCTATGTGAGATTGCCAGGTGTAAGAATGTACTTGGCAATATTACGTAGGCTGTAGCTCTAGTAAGAATCAATTTAGACTTCCTATAGGAAACACATATGGATGCATATTAAGGGGTGGATTACATTAGATGTATTTTTACTTCTCGTGCAAATGATGTCACATTGGTCCTGAGGAATTTATCCAGTGACTGCTAAGCTGTTGATGAACCGGTTGATATCATTCTAGTTAATGAGTATATTTAGATGCTATATGTGCTCCACATTGTACCTGATAAATTGTAATGGTCCTCTTTGGATTAGTTTATTCCTTCAGTTCTCCAACTACCTGTTTGTCTGTTAATATCTATGGCCATTCTTTGTTTTCAGAACTGTCATCTAGGCCTAGGCATGGCACCTAGGTTTTTTGTGCAGTCGAATGTGCCAAAAATAATGCTGTAGGGGCCTATCAATAATTGAATGCACTTATCTCTTATTAAAGGACCACACAAGTTGTCATATGCACTCTGCAGTTACAGGGTGGAAATCATGTGGAAAATGTGTTTACATTTTTCAAATTGACCAAGAATTGATTTAGATATTGTCCTTTTAGTTTAGCCCTTCAAGCCCCACCGTAAGAATTTGCACTAATAATGAGTCTGGAGTCTGTAACTGTTAACATTGTATTATTGATTTAGATTGCATTTGAGAGCACAGTGTGGTGGTGCAGTGTTAATAATTTTATTTTAAATGTTTTTATTTTTATCATTGATAAGTCACAGGTTCAATTCCTCTGCCTTCCATAAACATGTATGTATATATTGTTTTAAAAAACTAGTTCACAAAATTATTAAAATAACTTTTTTTAAAGTAAGCAAAACATCCACAGTTACCTCATTTTGACATATGCTTTATTATGTAGCCTATGTTGTATTAGAAAACGATTTATAGCGATTTAAACCCAGGACCTTCTCCACCATAGAAAGCAGCCTATGTTACTGTGCCATCTGCTCTGTTGCTACTCAAGCTGCTAGAGTAGTTACAAAGCACTTAGCAACTGCCTGATGCAGAGCCTCTACACCTGATTCTAATTAATATTAATTTTGTACCATGTGATCCAGAGCTCATTACTCATTCAGGCAAAAGCAAAATACTGAAATAGCCTGACTTCAATTGATCATAACTCAATGAAATCAACATCAATTTTAAAAATAAAAACACTTTTTTCCACATGCTTTTTCACCCTCTATCTAATGGTGCAGAGCACATATGACGAATGTTGTGGTCCCTTAAGATAACATTTCAACCTTATTTTGCGGGCGGATCACAAACGTGATACGCTTCAATCTTATTTTACTGTAGGAAAATATGTTTCTAATAACATTTAATTGATAAAGTACCTGTTATTGCTAATATTTTAAATTATATTCTATTTGAAACCTTCACTGTGCCGCTTTCATAGACACATCCCCATAGCTGGTATCATGAAACACACAGTTACAGAGAACAGAAGGATGTAGGTGATGGCGTCCAGGTAGAGCTTTCAAAAAGCAGCGCTTATAGACAATCCCTTCATATTTTTTTTAAATATGTTTAAGTGTTTTGATATGCACCAAACTTTATGCTCTACCTACAAGTGGAAATTATATTATTTGGGTGTCTTTTCTGGTACCCTCCTTTTTTAACACACTGTATGTCCCTGCCATGAGGTAACATTTGCAAATGACTTGTGTTGGTTTACATGTTACCGTATTGGTCCGAATATAAGCCGCACCTTTTTTCTGATTTTTGAGCTTGCGAGTTAAGGGTGCGGCTTATATTCGCGACCGTCAAAAATCATTGCCGATTTGCGAACTTTGCTTGTAACGCGTGCGACTTCTATTCGCGAATGCAAAATTACTGCCGATTTGCTCGATTGCGAGTTAAGGGTGCCGATTTTCGTGCTTTAGACTGCGGTATTGAATAGCGATTTACGGTTTTATTGATTCTAACATCCTGTAAAGCCTGTAACCTGCAAAAAAAAAAAGCCTCTTTCTTGCAATGGCTGATCACTTTGAGAGTCTTTTTCTCTCCAATTTTACGGGTGCGGCTTATATTTGAGTACTATCTTTTTTCTATTTTTTCCCCTTGCACTTTACGGGTGTGGCTTATATGCGGGTGCGGCATATATTCGGACCAATACGGTACTTTTCTTTTCAAGGTAGGGAGGCATTGCCCTTGTCATGCTGCTGTTTTTACATTTCATTAGGACGTGACTGTATATTTTTTTATTCATGAGTAGCAGTAATAGACCAACTTAAAGCATTTAACGTTAAATGTGCATATTTTGACTATTTTATCATACCACATAAAAATGATTGGTTGCAGACAGTGCAGAATAGCAGGTGCTCTAATGTAAATACTTCTCCTTGTTATTGTTCGAGGTGTCATATTCTACCTTTCTTCCAAGAAATATCTAAAGAATAACTTCAGTTTATAGCACTGCAGTTATATATATATATCCATCAGCAGCTGCATGTACTTAGACATATTGATTTGGTTGAATTTATATATATATTTGTTTTTATTGAGACTCATATTCCTTCCCAAGTGTAACAAAACCAGGAATACATGTATCGAAGGATATGTGTTATGTAAAAGAAAACAACAAAAATACTGCTCCAAAGAGCATACAGTTGAGTAAACTGTATTATATTACGGGGTGTCTGTAAATATTTTATATGAGCAATGAAACATAACCTATAGATCCTTTATTCTGGATCTTCACCAGATAATTATATTTACTAGTACAGTGAATGTACTACTAATTTACTAATATGTATGTATATTTATATATATATATATATATATATATATATATATATATATCTAGCATTTAAATGTCTAAAACAAGTTAAAAAAAACTTGTTTCCTACCAAGAATTCCAAGAAATACAGTTATGACACTACAGTCTGGCAGCCTGGGCAGGGATATGCAAATGTGCCCACAAAGGCTAAACTCTTGCTAAACATAACGATTTTAAACATGGCTTCCTTTAAGCATGTGCCCACCATATTACATAGATTTTTGGCAAAGCTCAAGATGGATTATACACAAGCCAGGAATCCTACCCATGTACACCTGTTTCAAGGTTACTGCCTCTCGTCAGCGTGGGGCGTAATCCTAGCTTGTGTAGTAGATTTTATGAGGAGGTAGTTTACCACAACAATCATTTAATTTATAGTGTGCAAAATATTGATAAAAGCAAACTACTGTACAATAGTACAGGATATATATATATATACATTTGTGTTAACGTTTGAATGTCTAAAACAAGTTAAAAAACTTGTTTCCTGCCCAGAGTTCTGAGAAATACTGTTATTGCACTGCATTCTGGGAGCCTGGGCAGGGACTTGCCCTTTGGTTTACTGGAAAATGTTTGGATTGAGGACACTGAGTTAATTTACAATAATACATTGATTTGAACCTTATGAATTTTACAAAAAATAACTGACTTGCTGTATAGTGCAATCTGTTTATTGAAATATGAATTCAAATATGTGATCAAGGAGTCTCTTATTATCAGCTTTCTAGATTTTTTATGGTTTCATTAAGAATTGGAAGTATATTGTGTTATCCATATGGAACAGTAGGGTAAGGATGCATTGATCTGTATTGGATTGAATCCATATAATGCAATATAATGGTTGTTGTGCATCTCATCTTAAATATAAGTAGAAATACTGTATTATGTTCATAAAATAAAAGTAAAAAAGGTTGAACAACTTTTTTTATGTTTGATCAAGGAAGAGAATACTACTACTCAACTTTTGTAAGACTGCTTTTTAAAAATAAAATAAAATGGAAAGCTGTGTTGCACTATTATGATTTCAATTAATCATTACAATAACCTACATTACCATGATGCAAACATATACTAGCCTGTCATCATTTTGTATCGCTGATCTAAACATTGGAAACCTTCTAAATAATTGTAAAAGTTAGTAAGACATTGCTATTTTATAATTCAGCATACATGTATTATGTGTTACAGTAAATTGCTGCGTATCATACAAAGAAGAACAGTGAAGAGCTAAGTACCCTATATATAAACTGGCCAGTGTATGTTCTTGTATATACAAATTGTCTATACTTTTAGAAACAAGACTGCTACTCCATTATTTTGTAACTGCAACCTTGAACTGGCGTTTTCTGATTGACACAATAGAAAATATGAGTTTACTAGAAAGACATAGTATTCTGAGATTTATGACCATGAACAAAAAAATCAATATACAGTGCTTGAGGCAATATAAGTCATTGGTGGCTTTGCAAAAGTTGGCAGTATCATGAAATTTGTAGTTGAAATTGAAGTTGTATGTTGAAATTCAAGCCATTTTTGATTGGAGTGGGGATTACTTAATCACTTAATTTTCTGGTCTTATATTCTAGTTTTATGTTGTTGTTATTATTATTAAGGTATATGTGTAGTAAGAGTTTCAAAGTAATATAAAATGAATCAGTATTGCAGTATATAATATCCATATTCCTTTCTAATGTGTGCAAACCGTGTACTTTATCAGCAATAACTTCTCCCTTTATCAAGTGCTAAAAATATGTTGCAGCCTTTCTTATTATGTATTGTGAAAAGAATTGGGATGTCCTGCTGATTAGTTTATCAGGATTATATGTGGATATTTCTAATGCCAATTGCTACTTTGCATAAAATAATGTGTTTCATCATAGCAGAAATAACTATGTGACCTTAAAACAAAGATTATGCAAAAGGTGAGGTTTTTCCAGATAAAAAAATTACAAGCACACATCACACATTTTTATCGGTTAGTAAGATCCTTGGAAAGGGCTTCTACATATTATTTAGTATTGTTAGATCTCGTGGAAAATATGTCTATGGTAAATTGGATCATACTGTTGCTACATTTGTGACTAAACAAAGGTCCAAGTAATTGATGAAATTAAAATTGCACATTATAAATGAATATAACCGCCATTAAACATTGCGATACTTCTTCTCTTAGACATATGAAGGCTATGTAGCAGACTAGGGCAACCTGTACTTACCACATCTTTCTCCCTGCTGAGCACAGTAGGGCTCTCGTTAATCAAATGCTGATGTACTACTCAACCCTTGAGCAGCTGATTTTTTAAAGCAAGCTGCTTAATCCGGCTTTTGGAACCCCCTAAATACACACACACAGCACCATATTTTAATTACTTATTGTTTGGGGCCTGTTACGATCTGCTACTTCAATTGGGCTTGGTTCAAACCTATCCAGCATAATCGTGCGGTCCTTTTACTTTACACCACTGGTAGCAGAAGATTGACCAAACACCAGTACCACGCCCAGGAGCTTGCTTCAGCAGACCAGAATATCAGGAACACCATATAATCCCTTAGAATTAGGATTAATGCATAGAATGACACTTACACCTTGTTTATGTAAGTCCTGACACAACTGACACACCTATATTAATTGTCACATTTTATACAATTTTCTGGCACACAGGCTAGCCAGTTACAGCTACCCCTGCTTACTGGGAAACCCTGTACATCTGATGAGGTCATGCCATTAAGGTTATCATGGTGATTATATTAACTATAACGATTTGCTGTAATCTTGAAGTGTGTGTACAAGGATTATCTATGAGACTACAGTCCTGGGCGTTGGTCGATGCAATAGCCTGCCCAATAGCTAATATGTTTTTTACAACAATTTGTATAACAGATACCAAGATACATGCAGTATAACAGTGTAATCATATTTTAACCATAAGCACTAAGAAATACAAAACCATTATAATAAATACAGAACTATAATCAGAAACAGGGTAAATTCTTGTCAGTCCCTTCCCAGGCCATATTATTAAACAGTCCAGTCAGGCCTTGGGCATGATAGGGCCCCTTTCCCAAGTAGGTCATAATAATAATAGTCTTTAATTACAAGAATATTCGGGTCTTATCATTATTTTGACTCACATACATAGATCTACCAACCTGGCATACTTATGTAATTAATGCTTAAAATAGCCAATTTCCAAGCTTAGTTGTCTAGCACTTCCATCCAAATTGTAAGTATATGTATTTACATGTGTCTAATTTCCAATTCATGTTTGCATTATGACAAAATATGTACTGTATAGAATTTATATAACCATAGGTGCATGCTGTTGGAAAGTACACACTTCTCTCTCTCTCACACTGTCTTAAATACATCATCATAATGCTATGTCATAGGCAGATGTGTAATAGCAGATGGTTCAGCAGCTCTCATTAAGGATTCCATTAGCAGCCAGGAAAGGGGTCAGCTAACAGCCAAGAATGTTGTGGATATGTAAGTTAACACGCTAGCTGACAATTTAAATGTTGGGGAAATAAACTGGAAGAATCATTTATAATGTCAACCTTGCCATTTTTTTTTCATTATTGATTTTTTTTAGTGTGGATAAGAAACACCCAGTGGTAATGTCTGGGAAAACAGCCATTCAATACCACACTGGCTTTCTTTTCCAGTACTAAATAAACTCTTAATATCTGAGAGCCAGGCCATTATAGAAAGTGCATAACTGAACAGTCTGTGTCGGGACGTGACCCTCGGAAATCGGGACGTGTCCGTCGGCAGTCTCTAGAAGTTGTGGTTCTTGTAATGTAAGATGTTCCACCTTTAAATTTCAGACTCACATTGTTGCCACCTCAATAACAAGGTGTTTAGTTAAAGCAGATTAAAATGTGACTTTAAAGTCCTCACTTGCAGTTAGGATGTTTGTTTTTCTACATAGCCTCTATTGCCTGCTGCATAATGGATGACTGGGGGAACTCTTTGCTGTGATTGATGATTACATGAACATCTACATTGGAATGTTTTCCTGCATGGAAGCACCAGGAAGTAATATTAATTGATACAAATACATATAGAAACAGTCCTCAATTATTATCCATCATAATATTTGCCACCAAGTTAGATATCTTACATTGCTAGTGCTTACTCAAGTTGCCAGAATCTATAAAATCTGTGTGTCAATCAATGTACAATGAAATAGATTGGTGATGTACACACTGCACAAATACAGGGATCACATTTTTATCTTTTTCTAAAAAAAACATAATTTAATCATTCTGGCAATTGTTAGAAAACAAAGTGCTTCATTAAATTGTCTAAATTGTAGTTACTGTAGCCCGCAAAAGTTAATGCTATAAAATTGACCTCTTTTGGCTACCCGCAAAGCTAAGCCTTTGATCTGTCAAGCCAGCAAATGTTACAATCGCTAAAATCGTAAATTACTATTAAATTGCTACAATTCCTCAAGCCCGCAATTGCTTTCACACCTGTAAAAATCTTATGAGTACTATAAAGGTCCCGCAAGGGGTAAAATACCTGTTCATAACACTATAAAAGCAAATAAAAACTCAATACTGCACTTTAAGATATGGGGAGGCTTTGGCCCTGTACATACGACCTTGTTCCATTTAATCGATCTGTAACTGCTGCAAATCTTGGAATTTAATGAGGCCCAAAGTATAATTAGCCCCGAAACAGTGAGTGCTATAGCTTGGTAACATCTTATGATTTGAGTCTGAGAAATAGGCATTAGAGTTCAGGAGCTGGTGCACCTTCTCTGGCTATCTATCTGTCTATCTATCTATCTACCATATATACTTGAGTATAAGCCGAGTTTTTCAGCACATTTTTTAATGATGAAAAAGCCCCCTCAGCTTATACTCGAGTCACCCTGCTCCCTGCTCCTACTGCTCTGTGCGCGCCTTCTGGCTATGTCGAGACCCGGCATATGCTAATGACGTGAGGCACGTGTGACGTCACGTCATTAGCATATGCCCGGTCCGGACTTAGCCGGAAGACGTGCGGAGAGCACGATGAGCAGCTGATGAAGGTAAGACACAGAAAAGGATGAGGAGGATGATAAGGGAAAAGGGAGGGGGAGGGAAAGAGACACGAGGGGAAGGGAGGGAAAGAAAGAAATGCAGGGGAGGGAGAGGGGGGTAAAGACACAGGGGAGGGAGAGGGGTGTAAGAGACATCCTTATAGAGGGGCACACAAGAGGGGGACACAGGGGGCAGTGCATTTCCCACTCTCGGCTTATAATTGAGTCAATACGTTTTCCCAGTATTTTGTGGTAAAATAGGTGCCTTGGCTTAAACTCGGGTCGGCTTATACTCAAGTATATACTGTATCTATCTATCTATCTATCTATCTGTCTGTCTGTCTGTCTGTCATATGTACAAATAAAAACTATGACTTTTTTGTGATTTCTTTACACATAATAAACCTAAAATTAACTGATAAACGAGGGTAAAATGCATTTTATTGTGAAACACTCTCTAAAGCATTATATTTTCATGTGCACTTTATGCAGTATATTTAATTTTGTTTAATTCATGCAGGGTATTATACAAACACTTGTATTCTGGTTAATTATGTGGCAGATGACCTACATAAGCAGGGATGTTATTCTAGGTGTAACACAAAATCAGAGCTAACTGTAGAAAATCAAAGCAAATAAAAATCAGAACTGTATTTCATGCTGTTTTTTTCTCTCAGTGGGAGGTCTGCTGCTGAGATTGCTCTTGTTTTAGACATATTACTTTCCATAGCTGTTTTTCTTCTAATTAATCTAGAAATACTCATATTAGTTGCTGGTGTAATGAAGCAGGAAATGGAGAGCTCAAAGGTCTTATATCAGATCAGATTTATTATAGTCACGCTGGCACAGGGAAGTAATATTGCTTAATTCTGAAGCAAATGTAAAATTATTCATCCCCTTCCCTTCCTGGACACAAATAGACTGTTTACAATCAAGTTAGACTTAACCATTCTGACATCCTAGGCCACTTTTAAAATCAAACCATAGAAGAGAATAGCTTTAGGATTCATAGGGCCTTCTTCAATTGCATTTAAATTTGCAACAGTTACAGAGTGATTCAATTGATCAAGCCTGCAGCTACCTGGCCGAATGCCGAAACATAAACCATGCACCCATAAGTAGCATTTCAGAGCGTGATCATGATCAAATAAGCAAGGCCGTAACTACCGATTTAGAAACAGCCAATAGTAAATGAGACCGTCATCTTTATGCCAGTTAGCATTTAGAAGTCTGATATACGATCAGACTCGCAATCTGGCAATGTACAAAATAATAAATAATGAGGATACTGTTATAGTCCATGTGGATGGCCTGATGTATTAACTCCTTGATTCCCGGGATTGATATGACACGGAAATGAAACATATATTTATTTTTTTATTACTGATTTGTGAGCTTGAGACTGTTGTGCAATTAATTCATTAATTAATGCAAGTATTGACTTTATATTTGCATTTACAGTGCTACGAACAGGTGTTTAACCCCCTTGCGAGTCCTATCTGAATTTTCTTCTACATTTGCTATTTACGGGTGTGAAAACATTTGCGGGCTTGAGAAATTGTAGCATTTGAATAGCGATTTGTGATTGTAACATTTACAGGTTTGAAAGATCAAAGTCTTAGCTGGGTCGAAATTCCCGATTTTAACAATTGCAGGGATTTTCAGCCCTTAACCTTGCTATTCAATTTGCGAAAAGACGCCAGTTGAATAGCAAATTAGTTTACAGGCTCCATTATGGGCTCCCGAAACTAAAATTTTCTCAATTGAATAGGAGCCTTAGTCTGATTTGAAAGTGTGTTTTATGCTTAACACTTACCATTTTTATATTCTTTTTTGATTAATAAACGTTATTGCACTCAATTAAAATAGTTGATTTTAGAAATAGAAATTGATATTATGTTAAGAATTTCCTCCATAATAGTCACAAAATTAATTCTCCTCAATTTTACTGTTTACGATAGGAGTCAAAGATCTTAATACTTCTTTTCATATATCTGTCAAATTGGATCAGGGCATTTATAGAACTCAATATTCTTCATTCACTGGTTCTAAGTCTATTCTATGGGGAGACGGATTTCCAGGACTGATATACGAGAGAGAGAGATAATAAGGGATTATGCAAGAGGGGGAAGTGGATATGGAAAGAAGGAACCAATAACAGTGATAAATGTAATGGAAATACAAATGCTCTGACATGCATATAAATTGTTTAATAAGCATTCACCCATGGGAAAAATCTAAAAAAAATAAAAACTGCAGCATTTTTTTTATATAAGGGTGGCAATGCACAATTTTACCGTAATAAGCAATCATATATCCTCCTCTTGCAAGTCAACTTTATCCTCTTTCCTACTTCAAGGTGAGAACAAGGTCTTGTATCAATTTTCTGGAATTTCTGTCCTGCAAATATAAAGCATTTTTATTTTACCAATTTGGTATATTCCCTATAGATTTTTATGTTCTTTTTTAGGTTTATAACTAAAGTTGAACAAAATTTTTCTGAAGTACAATATAATATATTATCTTATTTGGGTTGATATACCTCTGCAAACAGTCAGCTCCTGCATTCCCTGGTAGGACTGAACAGCTTACAAGAATATCATGCTTCAAAGGAGAAACGGGCACTGGAAACTATCATTTCAAGCCTAATCGAACAGCATTGAAGGAAGGAGTGTCCAAACAGACCATGTACATTGAACCTCACACTGCTACATCATCATTGATCATCATATGCAAAATATGCTCTCCAGCTGTTGCTCACCTATATGCAAAAAAGGTCAGAAAATGGGGCAACCAAATCTTCTTCCCACCAGGTCGCCATTAGGTCAAATGATGGCCGTGCTCAACTTCCTATTTTTTTATGAGGAGGCATAATTAGCCTGAAAGCAGTTAAATAAAATATTGAAAGAGGCTTCCTATTTCAATCTAAATTCCCATAAAAGATAAAGGTACTACATTTATTTCAGAACACTTTCTCTGAAATCAAGGTTTTGAGTTTTTTTTATTATTGTTTAATTCTCACACAATATATAAATATAATAAAAATCAGATGCATATGTTCTCCTAGCTGAATTCAAGTTGGCAGTAGTAGAGGTTTTTATATAACATTATAGGCGCTCATAGTCTATAATTTTTATTATGTCCTACTCTCATGTGTTTTCTGTTTCAATATATAAAAATTATATATAAGTCTTACATCTTAAGTTAAATAATTGTTTTTCCTGAAACCAAGAGACATTTCATCTGGCCTTAGATGTAATTTCCTATTGACTTTCAATATTTAAATAGAGCTTTTTACTTAGATTTTTAATGAATTTGCTCCATTGTGTAGACATCAATTTGAACTTTATACTTCTGCTATATGAAAAGAGTACAACGTTTGTTTGTTGTTTAACCATAAAGCATTACAAAGAAAAATCAAATAATTATGGAGCTATTTCACTTTCACCAATTAGGAATTATATACTAATGTTCTAGTTTTTAAAATAAAGGGACACTGTCACCACAAGTGGATTTAAGCTTAAAAGGCATGACAAACTGGTTATACATTGTATTAGATGAGTTTGGCTATAGTGGATCATCCGCAATATACAACATTGTTTGTGCAGATCCTTCATGCTAATTTGCAGCTTATGGTGCTTAATAAAATTGGGGCGCATTATTTTGGCCAGCACAGAGATAGATAGGCAGACAGTGATATTAATTAACATATCAAACCAGCTAGTTAGTTTCTTATTTGCATAATAATACAGCTCAAACTATGCTAAATATCTCAGTAATGATCTTTAAGAATAACTAAAAACAACAACTTGACCTTGTGGTGACAGAGTACCTTTAGTTTGCATTAAACATTCAATGTTAAGGGCATACTAAGGGCCATATTTAATTTTAAGGGCCATATTTAATTGCTATTCAATTGGCGTGTTTTTGCGGGCTCCGAACGACCTTGAAAAAATGGCGATAGTTAAACTTGTAACTTACAGCCTCCAGAAGCCTTTGATTTCTAAAGGCCATAAGTGTTACGGTGGCTAAAATCGCAGATCGCTATTCAATTGCTCAATTTCCCCAAGCCCGCAAATGTTTTCACACCAGTAAATTGCAACAGGAGAAAATCCTATGAGTGCTAAAGAGGACCCGCAAGGGGGTTAAACAACTGATCGTAGCACTGTAAAAGCAAATAACAAATCACTACTGCACTGTAAATAATGGGGAAAGCGATGTTAGACATTAGAAGGAATTGAACAACAGTCTCAAGCTTGCAAATTGGCAGAAAATTAAATTTATTTTTATGTTTCATTTTGGGCATAAATCGATCTTGGGTATCAATGAGTTAATACATATCAGGCTACCCATATGGAGTAGAACTGTATTGGCATTCATTTTCATAATTCTTTATTTTGCGGGTTTGCGAGTCTGATCTCATATTGGACCCCCGAACCTAATTGATTGACATGTAACCTCCATGTTTTACTGCCGTAATAATGACAGTCTCATTTTCTATTGGCTGATTCGAAATGGGAGGTTACGGGCTTGCTTAATTGATCATGTTCCCGCCCTGAACTGCTACGAGCCAGTGCATGGTTTACGGTTTCGGCTTTGGGACAGTAACTTGCGTGCTTGAGCAACTGAATAGCATCGCAATCGGAGATGAACGGGAGTCCGCAAACACACCCGCAGGCATACGGCCTACATCGATTGAGTTGCGGGCTTGGAATTGAATGTGGCTCCAAGTCTTTATATTTTGATGCTAATTATTATAATGTAAACAAATTACTATAACTACTCACTGTATCAATAATTTCTGTAATGGTATGCAACAGTACTTTTTTCCTCGTTGCCACTCTCCCATGAACACTGGCCTCTACTGATGGAAGCATAACCAGATCACGCAATTGTTTTATTCAGTTACTTTATTTAATAGACCTGATGTACATTGCACAACCATTGAAATCATGTAATTAATGTTAAATACTTCCTTTTATAAATTGGAGAACCAAGCTAGATTGATACGCAATGAAGCAGAGGCAAACACTGCACGTAGAGAGGAAGGCAGAGACAGTGAACTTCTTTGAATATCCTCACAGAAAGAGAGAAAAAGAGTTTGGCGATTTCTCCAGTATTGAGCATCAGTACATTGAACTTCCAGCTATAAAATGAAAAAGAATAGGAACATCAGTTCACACTGAGGACATTTTTTTAACAACCATCAAACGTATGTCTGTTCTACTGTGCATCTAAGTCAAGAAACCATGGAGTCCACAAGTGATATAGACACACTTCCTTTGCAGAAGTCAGAAGACCATGGGAGACAATTACCTGAGAGAGACCAGGAGCAAGCATTCAATGTGTATCATCACAAATTTGTTTCTGGCATGGAATTTACTTGGGCTTTGAAGACATATTAAAAGTATCTAACGTTCCTTACCCACTGCCAAAGCAGAATACCAACATTAATGGCAACTCCCTGTTTTTATTTCCTTATTTACTTTCTTAAAATATTCTGACAATTATCAAATCTACATATTCATAAGAACCCACTATATACATTGGATTTCAGTAGTCCTTTAAGAAAAGTGATCCTCAATTTCCGAAATGCTTGGGGGGAAAAAGTATTTCTTTTAAACAAATAAACAGTTTAATGAACAGTTCCATTGAAATTTTGACTGCCCAGTAAAATGATGGAGCTGTACAGTTTTGTGATGCCAAAATTGCCTACAGTGGAATAATATTTGCAGCAGTGACCCAAAACTTTACTGGATTGGGAATAGCCCAATGGAAGTTTGAATATTAGCATGCATACTTTACAAGAATGTGTAATTTGATTTTCCCTGAAACTTGGCAGAGAGTACGTAGCAGCACAGTGCCAATTTGGGACAAGCTATTTATATCAAGTTATGAGGAAATATAAGGTAACAATACACACAATAACATAACAGTGCACTGTTATTTTCCCAGAAACCATCGGTACCTAAGTTTGTGAATTGTCACTGTGTTTTTACCTTATTATTATTGGAGTGGTTTCAATAAGTCAAAGCTAATGTACAGCAAAATGGTTTAAAGAGCAAACATCATCACACTACATATAGGATTTAATGGCAAGAGTTTATGGAAATAAATGGTTGTGTATAAAAACATTTTTTACCAGAAATTATTTTTGTAATAATTTTACATTATTTCCAAAGTCTTCATCATTCTTTGAAAGAAATGAGTAAATATGTGAACTGTACTTTTTCTCAATGATTTAATAAGGGTGGGTTGAGTATTAATGCAATAATAGGTCAATGACCCAAATGTAGTAATGTGTCTATGTGTTTGCGTCGCTCAGTCATGTCCGCCCCCCCGTGACCTCATGGATCGCAAAACACACCATGCTGATCTATTTGGTATTCATGGCAGAGATACTGGAGTGGGTTGCCAGTTCCTTCTCCAGTGGGCCACAGCATACAGCTCCTGGTATTCCTATGTGGTCTCCCATCCAAGTACTGACCAGGCACAACCGTCTTGACTTTAGAGTGGTGTGACCACTTGGTTCCCTGATTGGAATCGAACCTAGGTCGCATGCCTTTTTACATTTCTTAGGAAAATAGACAATAAATTGGTAAGATCAGGAGGAAACAAAAAACTATGAGCCAATACCTCTGATATATTGAGTCAATTGGTGTTCTGTCGCTTGTTACTTTACATTTTGTGACATACATTTGAATATCCTAAAATAAAATACAATCAACAAAAAGTTCTTGGATTGGTTTGTTGGCTTCAGGTACAGTGGTGTATTGGTCAATGCTCATGTTCGCTCTCTTCTTTGGTGACTGTTCTCCTCTTCGGCTGCCTCCATCATTCTTGGCTTCCCATCATGTGATATGCACTGTATAAAGATCTAAGCATAGAAGACAGACCTCACACTATATAGAACCTACTATATGGAGAGCCGGAGAACAAAAATTCTGATATGGGCATGAAGGGTGCATGATAAGGGTCTCCTCCATCTGACTGCCTTACATCATATGAGTTGTACTGAGTACTCCCACAGTTATGACTAAGATCAAGTTGTTATGTTAAATAGATCCTTTAAACATTTATTTGTTTTATGTAAATGTGTAGATTGCTTCATTAATTTGATTCTCCTCAGTGTAATTGTGATATAATAAATTGACACTTGTGTCTCCTGCTGCTCAGACTCACAGTAGGGCACTATCTTGTTAGCAGCATAAAATACTGGTAGTGTGACACGCCTCCAATGTGGGCGTGGCCTTAGGTCACAGCTGTGCAACATATCTGCTTGCATGAAAGAGAACGGGAAGAAAAGGGCAAGCTCCTGAATGTAGAGATATTTTACTCTTGCAGATTAGAATTAATTGAAGTTTAAATGTTATATCATAACTACAATGAGGAAGATCAAAGTAAATAATTAATCTAGTTAAAACATTTATATAAAGCATTTTTTGGTAGTTATGTTTTCCTCCTGGTTCTGAAGTATTGCTTAGGTCTTGAAACGATTACATTTCAATAATTTAAGTTTGAAGTCAAGACAATTGTCAAAACTGTGCAGATTTTTTTTTTATATATGTCCCACTAATAGAAGACTTTGTATACAACTGTATTTTTGTTATCTCGTTCAGTTGTGTCCGACTCTCCGTAGCATGCCAGGCACCATTTTTATGTCTATGGTCATGCTTAGTCAGAATATTTTCTTGGCAAAGATACTGGAGTGGGTTGCCAGTTCCTTCTCTGGTGGGCTGTGATTTGTCTCTCTTCTTTGACCTTCCCATCTTTGGTGACACAGCTCATAGCTTCATTGAGATACACAAGCCCCTTCACCACAAGGTAGTGACGCAGAAGGGGACACAACGTTATTATCTTTAGATAAAACAGTGAGGCTTGCCTCTGCTTAAAATAATGAATTAGGATTACAGTATGATTATCTGTCTCTGTAGTGGCCAAAATAAAGATCCCAATGTTATCAGCCAGTTAGACCCCTCTCCCACCCCTATCAAGCACTCTTAGTCACACATTAACTTACAAGAGCCACAAAACTAATGCTAAATATTTGTTACAGAAAATGGCTAATACATATAGCCAGTTTTGAAAGCTCTTTAAGATGAAATCAACTTCCTGTTGGGGTGACAGTGTCCCTTTAACATTGGCCGAAAATCGATTTGTTCCTAATAGGATTATACAGCTAAATAGAAGATTAAATCCCAGTAGGATAACTCTTCCTTCATGTTGCAGGCAAACAAGCAATCCAAGATGAAAGTGGCCAAGACACAAGCCAGAGTATACTAAATTTAAATGTTTCATGTAAAGTGATTTTATGCTTACATAGTTGCTAATGTTGTTTTTTTTTCTTACATACTTTATCCATAATTATGATAATCATTACTCAACACTACCGCAGATTATTTTTCTGCATTCAGTAGTTTCAAAATACAGAATGAATGGCCTATATTGGTATTGGTAACAAAATAAAAACATATATTTTTATATACAGATAGAGCTAACATGCAGACTACCTTACATGCACGCATTTTGCCACAAGCCGAATTTCTTCTGTTTTCTCCTATTTTCATTGCTTGATTTATAGGTATCATCTGTACACTTTAAGAAAACAACAAGCAAAATGGAGCAAGTTTAAATCCCTAATGTTCTCTTTGGAGCCAGAGAAGCCTGAAGTTCATTGATTGGCCATACTTTTCCAAACTTGAAGTATGTTACAGCTTTCCTTAAAGAATGCACTGTTATTTATTTGACTTATCAGTCAATGGAAATTTTGTTAATGGAGCTTTTGCAAATCTATAATTAAATGCATTGGCACACCTAGGAGATTAAAATTCTAGTAAATTCAAAATGTTGATGAAAAAAGTGTGCTGTGTGTTTCTAAGGGATGCATTTTGCTAACAGTTTCATGTCTTACATATCGATGTTTTATTAGTATACATGCAGCCCTATTAAATTCCCTGAACGTAACATAGCCCGCAGACTTGAGGCTATTAAATTGGCCCGGTAAAGCAAGCCGCCAACCATTTGTGGCTGAAGGGCGAAAAAAAGGCTACGGGATGTGAAAATGTGAACTGTGCGCCCGCAAATCCTATGTTCTCTCAAGCCCATAACTGCTATGTTCCCAATTTCACTATAAAATTGCAACAAATCCACTGGCGTTCAACCCCGTAACGCGCAAATAGAGCCAAGAAGCCAACACGTACTAGAGAGGACCCGCAAGAGGGTAAAAGTCCTATCCGTAGCTCTGTAAATGCAAATATAAACACACTACTGTACTTATAATAAAAGAGAAAGTGATGTTAGGTATTAATATAAAATACTTTTATTTCTGTTTAATTTCCGTGTTATATCGATCCTGGCAATCAATGTTTTAATACATATAATGGAACGCGCATGGACTTGAATATCATATTTACTGATATATGAATATTGCATTATTTCTGGAATGCAGGACCGATCGCACCCAGTTATTGAAACCCATAAGGCTTTAAAATCTAACCTCCATTTTTCAGTGACGTAATGATGACGATCTCATTTGCCATTGGCTCCGTCTAAACCCGTAACTACGGGTTTGACCAATTGATCATGTTCACGGCCGCACATCCCACTCTGCAAGAATGGTTTATGGGCTTGCGTCTCCGGCCCATAACTTACAGCATGGTCTAATTTAATAGTTCTGTAACACAGCCAAATTTCAAGCCTGTAGGCTTTGCGGGCTTGCCAATGCTGCTACAGGCTTCAAATTTAATGGGGCTGACAGTCTTGTGTAATGTGGTTATATTGGGCCTTTGTCTTAATTCTCTGCCTGTTCCTCTTCATGTAGCGGCTTTGTTTTCTGAAGATGTTTTCACTTTACTATCCTTGCACAATTATATGATACAAATACAAGAAATATAGTAGGGATCTTCAAATCAAGACCCAAAGCCACGACAGGACTCTTCAATGCTTGTTATGCAGCCTCGAATTGAACAAAATGTTGTGCCTTTACAAGGGAAGTACTTTATACCAATTTTATAAAAAAGGAGCTTAATGAGAGAACAAACTAATCTTAATAGGTTAGTTCTTTTGATAGAATAACCCATTCTGAGAGCCATCTCTTTTAGCTCATTTGTGCCCTTCACAAGAGGGTATCCTGTAGTATATCAGCCTGGCTTCATTCAAAAGAGTGACCCAGCCCCAAAATACTAGTCTAATCTGTTCTGAACAGAGGAAACCGCAAACCCCAGAGGTACGTTTCGGTTTTGATTGAGCCTCATCAGTAGGGTGTGACTGAACTCAATGTTACTAAAGCACAGTAGCATGCTAAGCTTTTGTTTGAAAGCTGGATAACTTTTCTTTATGATGTCACTCCTCTTCCTCTCTGCCTTCTCCTTCTCCTATTTCTCTAACATAATTTTAAAAGTGCTTAATAATAAAAATATATTTTCAGCAAAACTAAGTGAAATTTTGGTATGTGCCCCAAAAACTGGCAAACCTACTATATCAAGTTAGGAAAACAGATTGTGTCTCATGTTCGTGTCAAATACAGTGTTGTGCATGTTGTGCCATGGCTGAAGACTTTTGGTATAGAGTTTTACAAACCGAAGTTGTGTTCCAAGAATGTTGGTCCTCTGTAGTGCATATGTACATGGTGTCGTATTGGCCATGGAGAATGGCATGTTGGTTGTAGTATGTGATCATTTAGATGACACATTTTCAGTTGTTTTGTAAAGGTATCAATGCAACCATGGCATTTGTTGTTTAAATGGATCATCATCTACAATAGTTGGTAGACAATTCCTATGTTTCCCCAATCCTGTTTTCTTAATGAATAAAGCATTCCCCTTTTACATGGTATACATTCCATTTTAATCCTTTACACAACTAGTTTATCACTGTATTTTCCCATAAAATATACTTTACCTCTGTCTGTTGCACAGTGAATATTATCAAAAAGATTAAACACATTGTTTTGTTTTCTCACAATGGTCTACAAAGGCTAGAGGGATAAATAAAAGGATAAAATAAACTCAGGGAGATATATTTAAAGAACAACTCTCCTCCTTTTTTACACCCCCCCCAAAAAAAAAAAACCTCTATATATTTTTATCCACACACTCTTTCTCACAATTCTTATGGTCTTCCTTCTAATTTCCCTATCTTAATATATTTTCACCTTCATCATCTATGTATTCCTAAAACATACTTATATATCCTAAATTGGCATGTGGATATAGGTATAATGTAAATTACCTTCAACAAATACTGTATATCTTTATATGGTTAATCATTAAGCTATAGAAGCCTATCACAAGTATATGGAACAATGGCAATAATATATTACTATATTATTATTATTGGTCCGAATTTAAGCAGTACCTTTTTTCCAATTTCCGAGCTTGGAAATTACAGTTGCGGCTTATATTTGCTACCTTGCCGATTTGCGTGCTTAAGACTGTTGAGCAATTATCAGTCAATCATCACTTTCCCCGTATTTCACAGTGCATTATTGACTTTTAATTTACATTTACGCTGCTCCGAACAGGTGTTTGACCCACTTGCGGGTAGGATTTGCTTCTACATTTGACACTTACGTGTGTGAGTACCTGCAAAATTTAAGCAATTGAATAGCGATTTACGATTTTAGAGATTGTAACTCTTGTAAGATCAAAGGCTTTCATAGGATCGGAGCTACAATTTTGTGATTTTTCAGCCTGTAACTCGCAAATCCGTTTATATACGTGTTTTTTTTTTTTTTTTTTTTCCTTGATTTTACAGGTGCGGCTTATATGCGAGTGCGGCTTATATTCGGGCCAATATAGTATGTCCAATTGTTACTTAAATCTATACTGCCAGTAAGGAAGCTTTTGTTCTCTCTTAATTGCAACATCCTGTCAAGAGGATTATAAAACTATTATATAACTGTAGCTGAAGAAGGTAGGATTTTGCCTTCTGAAACTTCTGTGTTTAATACACGACCTAACCACCTTATCTGGCAAATTCACACTATAACATGCCACAGAAATGTGCAAAGGGCTGTCCATCAATATCATTTTTAGAATGTGATTTATCGTTTCTTATTCTTTGCAATTCTAGACTGTTATACAACTATTGAATTGGATTTTAGAATAACCAGTTGGTTGCTTTCATATAAATATGGATATTGTAAGCTTGAACTCCTGAATAATGCTGTTAAAAAGCACATGTATTTGTATATCCAAGACTAACCTGGTACGTGGTACATCATAAACAACCTTTTTACTCCCTCACCTCAATCTAAAATTGAACTACCATGCAATCTGTTTTCCTTCATCTTAATATCCTATCATCTCCATTTTAATATCCATGTCTTGGGTATACATGTGCATGGCCACATATTGTCTCCTATCAGCAATCTTTATATCTACAAAGCCACAAGCACACAGCCAGACCTTATGAATAATAAGAATTATCAACCCTATGACAAAAACAAATACACTTCTGTAACCCTGGAAAATATATCAAATACGCTGTTGATTTTGTCCTGTTGGAAATGCTTTCCAATAACTTGCCTTCACGTTTCATATGTAATTCATATTTAAAAAAAATACTTGAGGAGAACAGTTGAAAATACACTGATGATTTACATTTTCTTGATACAGATATTATATAGATAAGCTAGAGGAAGAATTTTAAGGAGAGAAGATGAGGTACATGCAAAAACAATTATCACTGATTGATGGCTCATTAACTTAGATTAACAGCCATTTACTTGGAAGACTACTAATGAGCTTTTGATAGCCGTGGAGCTCTTAATGTGTTATATTTCACTCTGTTATTACTTAGCAATATAGATTCAAAAATAAATGTAAATGTATAAACCATTTTGACTCGTATAGATTTGAATTTTTTTTTCCGAAAATACATTAATAGATCTTCAGAAGAAATAGATAATCATCTTAAAGCTCTGTTTATGTTAGAAGAAGCGCACGCAACAAGGTAAAGATTTAAACGACCTATGGCCATTACAAGGATGAACTTTTTCTTTATCAAGAGCTTTTCTCTTAAAATACTCTATAAATGATTTATTCAGTGCTCTAAAAATAAATAACAAACAATTTGTGATAGCATATCATTGATAAAAAGACATTTTAAAAATAAATTACATATTGTCACCAACAATTCAAACTATCTTCACAGTCCATATATTCAGAATAATGCCATCCAGTCGGACATAAATTCTGGGCCCCTGTTGCATCAGATGATGACAGGAACAAAGTGGTCCAGGTCAGGTTGAATTATGTGACAAAATGAAAGTTATTTAAATGAAATACAACTTGAGAGAGATCTAAAAGAAATGCTAAAAGAATTAGTACAAGGGAAGGAGATGTCATTATGTGAATGGCAGCATAATCTTGAAGAATGTCTCTGCCCTGTACCTTCTAACTTCTTTTAGTGTTTTAACAATTTATCTCTGTATATTGTCCGTACAATTTATCTGTGTTAGAGAATTGGATTCACATTGCCAATAGGTGTATTTGTAGAGGTCATTGTAATGTATTATAATGCCTAGGAAACTTTTGTGTAACTTAAACATCACTACATATGTAGCTGGCACTGTTTAAATGAAGATACACTACAAATATACATAGCAGGAGCTTCTTGGGAAATGGTCCATTCATATCTCTGCTGGACTGCAGTCCTATGACAATAAAAGATACATACCGTTATAGTAATGCTGAATTTATCTTAAAATCCTCTATTTTGAGATATCCCAGTGTTAGCAGTGTGTGTCTTATTCATTTGTAGTTATTTCCCTTGTGAGCAAGAGAATGTGGTGTCATGTTCACAATGGTATAAATACAGGTCTAGGAGTGTCACTGGAATTCTGTCTCGCACAATGAATGAAGGAGTTGTTGAGATTCATTTGTCATCATCTAGTCCTGAAACTGTAGTTCTTTCATTCTTCAACTACTTTGGAATTGTGCTACAGCAAATGTACATCTTTTGACTGCACTAAAATGAATACTACTGCTTTTATTTTGTATTCTCAAAATGATTCTTCTACTTTATGTAAAATACACAACCTAAAGGAAATACTATTCGATTTTTGCTTTGTATTGCTATTTTCCATCTTTGGGAACAAATTTAAGATTTTTAAAGAATGTCAAAAAATTAATTATTTTATAGTCAAAGCACTTTTTTATTTAGAGAATATTTTTTTGGACATTGAGAAATTAAAGTTTAAAAAAGTATAAAACTGTAAAACAGGAATATTAAAAATATATATTGTTCAAAGTTCAGGTGAATCTCTACATTCATCATTAATCCATTCATGACGGACAGATACTGAATCGGATGAATATAGAATGATTTTTTTTCAATAGGAATTAACTGAAAATGTAATATTCTGTTTACAGCCCCTAATGTGATACATAAGTAAATATAAAATTAGCTAGACATTTACTGAAAAAAAGATGAAGGCAGAAGCTGAAGAGAAGCAAAGGAATTATTGTTTAAAAGGGGAATTACCTTTCATTAAGACATCCTGTAACTCCAATTCTTTTTTTTTTTTAATCATTTTTATTGAAGGGAATGGGAGACATAACATTATTAGATTAACAAAACAATAAAAGTCCAACATTCATTATATACAAATAACAACCCAAAAAATAAAAACAAACTTATATACTATGACAATGTTATATTGTACCAGTTTGGAATAAACCAATGAGTGAAAAAAAAAATGTAATAAAAAAAAAAAAAAAAAAAAAAAAAGAATATATTAAAAAAAAAAAATGGATGGTGGGGGTGGAGGGAGGGGTGAAGCCTTGCATTATGTCGTCTCTGAGGGCTTTATTTGAGTTACTGTCCTTCTATACTATCATCCATTTCGAAGTTTCCACATGTCCCAACATGAAGTCCATATTTGTAGTTATCATCTAGTTCAGCAGAGATCATGCACATTGCGTAAATATGTTTACGTTTTTTCTGTACCTTCACGGACTCAGGGATGGACGACTTCCAAGTTTTAGTAATAGTGTTCCTAGTTAACTCCAATTCTGAAGATCAATGTATTTTTTGTCCCTTTCCTGGCTATCCACCAGCACACAATATAGCAAAGAACTTGTCCGATGTCACTCTGACAGAACAAACAGGCACAAAATACATCTCAATAATTCCTATTGGCTAAAGAGCCATGACCAAATAGCAAAGCAGTGACAAATTAAGAGTGAGGATTAAAAACAAAATATTCAAAATATGGTAACATAGCTAAAAAAATTAAATATTAAAAAAATCAAAAACTATTTCCACATATTTTAATAAGATTTAAATGATCCCAAAGGCCAAGTTTTACCAGTGGAATGAGGTGGGGGGAGGAAAGACGGAGAAAGAGGTGAATTTGTTAAATAATTTAAGCTTTTAGAACTTGACACCTACTCCTTTCCCTGCACTTGCTTTGAAGTAGACAGTTTGCAACAAAAGTAAAGAAACATAAAAGCTCCTCTCAAACACACAAAAAACCTTCACCAATCTATCATTGAAACCTCAATGGTCCAAGCTATCATAATCTAAAAACTAGCCTTGGACACTTTCCGTGTTTAATTATGGTTTTGGTCAGATTCAAAGTTTTCAAACATATGCATTTATTCATTATACAAAGAAAAAAGGTTCTTGGTTGTGAAAAATTTAACAAATATTAGCAGATATGCAAGCCATGGACAGAAATGTTTTTTTTGGGGGGGAATCAGAATTTGTGAAGACTTGTTTTATGAAAAGAAGAGTCTATTTTGTGTTGTCCTGAAATGTAGACACCTCTCTCACACACACAACTTCCACCAATGTACCATGGATGCCTCCAGGGTCCTCCAAAGGCAAATGTATTTATTTTTTCCACTTAAAAACTAGTTTAATTGCTTTAGCCCTCTTTAGTTATGCTGTTAGGCTCAAGTTTTCAAACATGTATATATATTGTTATTTACATGTGTACTGGTCCATTAGTCATGCTCTGTTTGTGCATGGTCTTATGAAGCTATCTGTAAAAGTCCCTTTAAATTTGCAATCATGATACACAAATATGTGATCTGTTCTCACAAAGTCTATCAGTATTAACTGCTCACTTCACAGGGAATACTGGTAAGATAAGAACAATCATAATGAATTCTGCCTGATTTATGCAATGCTAAAAAACTGATATGAAAGTCTAAAGGGAAATCCCAAGGAGATATAATTTGCACTTGGTAGATTTAACAGCTGCATTTTTGAGAAGTCTGCTGCAAATGCTGAAAAAAAGAACAACAAGCCCAGAATCCAATAAGACAAGACTATGGCATTATCATTATTTCAAATCTTTATGAGCAGTGGAGTAATAAACCACAGTCGTATTACTCTGTTCTGTACTGGTAGAATATGCATTTAATTCCACTGTTTTTGACATCTTTACTTTGCCACACTACACTTCCAAATAGGGCTCATGGGAACCTACACTGAAGAAAACCGGATTTCTCATATCACAATTTCTTAAGGGAGAGATTTGTTTTTAATTAAAATCTTTACACCATCTTTTCTAGAAAAATACTTGGAAAAGGCATTTGTCTAATGTAGATCACTCAGAAACACAGGTGTTGGTGGCGCCTTTGAATGCTATAAATGTATTATTCAGTAGTGTTTAGCAATATAGGTTATGACAGTGCTTTTTAGCTTATAAAGAAGCAAATAAAATACATGGATAGAAAGATAGATTAGACTGCAGATAAGAACCAAAGGGGCCATCCAGTCTGCTCATTCTACTATTCCAAAAAGCTTGTCTTAATTAATTCTCAGGCTAGCTTTATGCTGAATCCAGACATGCTTTAATTCCTTTACTGTTTTTTTCACTGCACCTTAGCATTATTACAGTCTTTTTTATGCATTCATTGTGTGGTTAATAAAATGACACACATTGCCCTCATCAAAAGTTTATATACCCCTAGTTCTTAATACTGTGTATGGCCCCCTTTAGCATCAATGACTGTGTGCCGTCTTTTGTAATAGTTACCTGTTGCTTTTTCTTGTATTCTGAACAATTCTTCTGGCAGTTGTGGCTGAAATCTTTCCTGGTCTACATGACCTTGGCTTGGTATCAAGAGATCTCAAATGTTACACTTCTTAATAAGTGATTGAACAGTATTGACAGGCATTTTCAAGGCTTTGGATATCTTTTTATATGCTTTTCCATCTTTATGAAGTTCCATTACCTTGTTACGCAGTTCTTTTGGCAATTTTTTTCTACTCCCCATGGCTCAGAATCTGGCCTGCTCAGTGAATCCACATAAGAGCTAACAAACTCATTGACTATTTATACACAGACACTAATCACAATTTAAAAAGCCACACGTGTGGGAAATTAACTTTTACTTGACATTTTAACCTGTGTGTGTCACCTTGTGTGTCTGTAACAAGGCCAAACATTCAAGGGTATGTAAACTTTTGATCTGGGTAATTTGGGTAATTTCTGTTATCATTTTGATTTAAAAAGGAGCCAAACAACTATGTGATAATAAATGGCTTCATATGATCACTATCTATCAATAAAAAAAAAATTTTTGTTCGTTTGATATTCGGTTTTTACATTCAGGTTTTTTTTTTTTTCTCCTGTTCTCAAGCGAGATATCATTTTTATTCAACTGAATCTTAAAAATCGGTGTATGTGAATATATAAACTGCACAAAAAAGATAAAAGTCATTAAAATCATAACATAGACTCCTCTCCAATATAAAGGTAAATTAAAAGGTGCTCTGTTTTACCATACTCCATGTAACTATGTTATTGGTTTTAAGTCATTTTGTGTATCTCTAATTATCTTTATATTGGAGATGACATTATTTCTCAATAAACTTATGGTTAGAGTTATTTGCGGATTTTCCATATTTGTGGGGACTCTCGGAACATAACACCCATGAATGTCAAGTGTCTACTGTATTTGTAAAATGACCAGTACTGTTCTTTCTTCAGTAACAAAAAGTCTGTAAATAGCATTTAACATTATATTATTATATGTATGAACTTCCTTTTTGGATGAGTAATAGTTGCACCTCCATGGATAGAGTTACATGTGCATTTATATTGATGCATATTTTCATAGCCGTTGGGTATTTTGAACTATTAGCCTTTGGTTAAAAAACAATCTACAAGAGGAAGCTGGGCAGCTGTGAGTGGCAATAAGGCCGGGAGCTGCTTTCCATTCAGCATTCCTCCCAGTGATGTATTATACTAAGCACTGACCCTGCTTCAGCAAGTGCTGGACTTTTGATTTATTGACATCTTGCTCTGTAAATATATTTAAAGGCTTGTAAAGCACACTGTTAAATCTAGCTTTATTGATATTTGTTTTAGATGAATACTATAGTTTGTACTCATATTGCTATTTACAGTTTACACTTTGTGTTTGTTTTGTTTAAAGTATTATAAATTGGACACCATATTATACTAGCGACTTGCCCGTCAAAAAATGACGGCAATAAGATTGTAAGGCAGGTAATGGTGTTTGGTCGAGACATTAATTTTGTTGGTGGTCCGAGATCCTTTGGTGCTCATTGTGAGCCTCGCGCTGAGCGCCTTCGGCGCTAATTGTGAGTCTGTTGGTTGTTATATTTTTTTTCCTGATAGTCGCTTTTGGTGTTCTTGTTTAGTCGGCGGTAATGTGTTTTTTGCGCTTATTGGAAGGCTTTGTGTGCTATGAGCAGCGTTGGCGGTCGTTGTGAGTGCCACAGTGAATGGCTTTTATGTTTAATGTGATTTATTTTATTTTTTTGTGTATATGTTTTTATGTATGCTAATGAAATAATTATTAAATTAATATACTTTCCTATTTTGAAGTAATATATGCAGGAAGAATTGTGTTGAAGAGCTGACAATCTGTTTTGATGATCCTGCAGCATATAATGTCGGTGTGCACTGTTGTGGAGCTGAGGTGTAAGTGTCAGCAATGTGGGCAGTGTGTAGTGTAAATAGGCTGCGTGCGCGAGGAAAATCTGTTAGGGTAGCTGGGTACTTCCGCATTGTGTAAGTTAGTGTTGTAAAATGGCGGCTAATGTGTATGTGGTACGCGGCTGTGGATGATTTAGCGTCCTTGATAATAGTGTATCTTGGAGCTCGTAAGGCTTTTTGGAAAATCCGTATGTGCTTGGTCGTGTTTCGCGTGTTTAGGGTCATGTAGCCTCGTTTTCGTTTTTTTCGGCGCCCATTTTTTCTCTCGCTTAGGGGATTTTGGTGTGTCTAAACTCTGGAATTTGGACTTACAATGAGATGTAACTTCACTTGCAGAGGTCCTGTGTGCCCCCCCTTCGGCGCTCCTTGCCAGCAACTGCAGGCTCGCTATGCGAGCCCGCAGCGTTAGCAGCAACCCGCCTGCTCACAACTATATATGTGATTCTTTTCTTAAACACATTTATGATATTATTGATGTGTTCGTTTTTTAAATACGTACTGCAAAATAGTTTTACGACATACATCTGGTTAAGAAAAAATCATAAAAATGAAATAAAACTAAAAACTAGAACTAAAAGAGAGTCCTTGCATATATCAATCCTGTATTCAGACATCCCACTGTGTAATTTGTGAGAATCTGTAAATTTTATAATTTCCATATTGCAATAAATTTAAAAAAATCTAATCCTAAACATGAGATATAATTTATTTTTTGTTTTTTTAAAGGTTACACAATCTTAATTTTTTTTTTTTTTGTATGGGAATAAAGAGCAAAGGTTTGTTTTTTTTAAAGTTACATTTGCAATTTACCTGCTTGGTTATAGTGATTACATCAGATAGATTATCATAGGATTAACACATTAAACTTGGAAGTTTACCACTTTAAGGGATACCTTGCAGTTTTTGGTTCCAATCCTAGGATGAAATGTCTTTATATGGGAGTTTAGAAACTCTAGGTATATTAACGGACACACATATTTTATAGCAGCGTTGTTCATTTTTTTAAATAAAGTTTCCTTTTATTTTATTTAATATTCTGACCTTGGTGTTAAGCACCTGAAAGATCCTTGGATATTTCTACTATTTGTAAGAAAAAAGGTTAGTTGCAGCAAAGTTGGAGAAGGAGAAGTTAAAAGATAATATATACTTTTAAAGTCTTATTTTTTATTAAAGAAAACCTACAGTTTGCCTTCTTTTAAAATAATAAAACATGTATGCTGACTTTGTCACTTTAATATGTTAGAGACAGTCAATGATATTACAAAAATCTAAACTACGATGGAACCTCTATATTCGTTAGCCTTCTGTATATTTGTCTCATTTGTTCGGCAAAAATCCAATATTCATTCTGAAAAATCCAATATTAGTCCTGAAAAAGCCAATATTCATCCAAAAATCTCATATTTGTCATGAAAATTCTATGCTTGTACGATTGAGTATTCGCCTGTCCCTCAGCAACGGATTCATGAGGAATATAGAGGTTCCACTGTATACCATAAATCTGACATTTTTTAATAATTAGGCTAAAGTGACAATAATCTTCCGTATATTCAGTATGCTCTTTTGAAATGTTAAACTTGATGGAAACAAATATCCATATAGTAAATAAAAGCATTAAATGTATTCAATATTATATTATGCTACAACGTAGTCGCCATTGTTGAGTTTACTAAATGACTAGCTAACATTAATATTTTTATATACTCTTTTGAAGAATTACACTTGATGAAGACAAACTGGTTAAAAAGTGTTTAATTCAATAATTGTAATACACAGTTTTACTGTAGTTTGAGTTGACATTCTCGAGTTGCTTCATTTGAGATGTGGTATTCCTAAGTGTCAGTACTTTAAGTATCTAATTAGTCTACAAGGTTCTTCCCAGTTGGGAAATCCACTTATTCAAGCACTCACTTAAGGTAGTGGCTACCCCTACCAGAGAATACTTTCTATAATCTTAAATTAAATTTAAAATTACATTTTTTTAGCGCTACATGTTGGCATGTTACAATACAGGATATAATAATAATAATAATAATGTATATTTAACTTTCTAAGAGATTGTTTCCATGAGCAAGTCTAGTTGTTCAGAAGAGCATATGATTGACTTTAAACTAGATTGTAATCTTGGAGGCAACTGGTATCAGGTTTTTTTCTATTGAACTGGCACCAAGGAATTCCATATTAAAACAGCTGATACTTTATCCGTCATCATTTAGTCTCCTGATGGTATCCGTATTCACGGTTACCATCAGGAGACTAAATGGGCTGGGAAATGGCACCCAACTTCTGCATGCATGCCAAATGCGCGCCATAAACAGCGCGCAGTCAGAAGCGCGCAGTTGTAATGTGGACGAAAAATGGGAGCGGACAAAAGGTTGCAAGTGCTATAGCCTAACACAAGGAACCAATCTGACCCTAATCATTGGACCCTGCAGCCCAACCCTAAGCCTTAGATCCTGCAGCCTAACCCTAAAACCTGTCAACCTAACACCCCTAAGCCCACCAGCCCACCTTACTCCTGCACGCAGATGTCGGGGAAGCGCCATTGAAGGGCGAACTTTTGTCTATGCGCGCATGCGTTGGCGCGCATTTGCCAGGCACGCCAAAGTCGTGCTACCTTGGGAAACACCACAGTTGTTTCCTTCACTACCCTATACTTGCATATAATAGTTAAGAATTATTCATTGTTTTACTTTCTTACATGTTTTTAGCTATGAAGTCTAGTCTAGACTTAATAAAAAACTTTCTCCAAATATTAAAAGAGGAAATATAGTTTTTTTTATCAACTCAATATATTTTCCTTTTAGCTATTATAATACCCAAGTACACCAACACTTTCCTTTGATCACTGTGGTCCCACACATAGGTATGATATGCTCTTATTATAGATAGACTGCCAAACGACAGATAAAGTGATTGTGAAAAGTTTAGAGCAGGGATTCACTAATGTACTCACATTGCACAGTAAACATACAAGTTTGCCATTTTCATCTGTCTGTCAGCTTTTCTGATCCACTTCCAAAATAGGTTCTAATATTTTGTTAATTATAGTTCATTGGTATTAATTTCTAAAAAAAAACCTTAGGCATTCCATTAACAATACATAATCAATATATACAATTTTTCTATAGCACACAAAGATGAATTTACAACATATTGTACTGTAGAAAGCTTTGGATCTGGTAACACCATTGGGCCTTCCATAACACCCTTGTTCACTGTCCAGTACTTTATGTTTCGGTTATGGAGTACAGTTCTCCGCTCAATACCTTCCGTGTGGCTTCTTTTGTTCCTTTATCTCCATACTCCAAAATATTCCTAAGTGATTGGTCACTGCTATATACCTGTCCTTACTATGATTTCAACTATGGTTGACAATGAAAATCAGTTTTAACTATTGTTTTGAGTTGCTAAGAAAACAAGTCCATGCTGGATATTGGATCATCCAACAATCAGAATACACCATCTTTCTACCTAGACTACAGTATTCATTGTTTGTTCACTATTCTGTTGAGCTGTAATTTCCCATAATCAGACCTCAGTACATATAAGCAACTATACAATTATAATCCTAAACTCATTGACTTAGCAAGGCCCAGTTGGTATGTGCACATAAGGGTTTATACACAATCAACTATTAACATATAATGATTAGACACAGACAACTTCTTGGGAGGATAACTGGCCACAGAGTTTATATGGTAAACACAAACTGATGTAATAACCATAACAATAATTAACATAATCACGTGAGGGGAGGAGCCTGGCCAGAGACAGTACGCCCTACGCCCTGAACCCTCGTCCAGGGCCTACCGTGTTGGAACATCTGTACCACCGTAGGGTAGGATCTCACCCATTTTACCACTGTCCCGGCGACTCCCCTCACCACCCGCCGCTGCGACAAACACATAAACATAATTTGACATATAATATACATTTAATAATAACCAACAAGTGCTTTAAAACAATATACAAGATAATACCTCCAATTTTCCATTACTCATCCTTATTTTTAAAAAAAATGTTTAAAAAATGTATTATTATTTTTATTTATTTATTTATTTATTTTATTTATTTAGCAACATATACATACTTTAGACAACAACAAATTAGGGATGGGTGGGTGAGTATCTTTACACATGGCTAGCTGGGGGCATAATGGGGGTAATGGCGGCAAACTACTACAACTGACTCCCCTCCCCCAGCTAGCCACCTCCTACCCATATCAGGGCCTGCCCAGTCAAGTTGCCCCTCCTCCCAACCCCCCTGGGGTGGTCTACGGAGCCCTTCAATCTTTCTAAAGTGTGAAGCAGCCAGAATGGTCCTACAGAGTCGTACCTATTGGGGTTTCTTGTATCTCATGGTTGGTGGCATGTTTGGTTGTTGAATTTGGAGTGTGGGCACAAGCATATCAACATGTTCCCTTACCCCAGTCATGCACAGAAACAGGTAACTTGGACATATATATGTGAGCTTGTATTGGCAGTGTTTGACTTTCTTTTGAGGCTGTATGTAATTATATTATCTTATATTGAATAATAACAAGAGGTGCTCACTGGTAAATGTTTAGCCTCATCAATCGATTCAGTTAAATACGTTTTGCTCAGAAATATTTATTATAGAAACACGTGTTGAGTAATAATACCTGTGATGCACCAATGATTTAAAGTATGTCTTGCAGAGAACAGGATATATTTTCTGACAGGAAAGAAGCACATATATAATATTCCAAGGACTGATGAGATTGTATTGATCTTTGAGGAAGTACATCTTTAGCAAAAAGCCAACTTCGTTATTGACATGACTCAAGTGCTGACGCGCTGGTTAACAAGAGATGGTCAATAATAGTCACACGATAATTATTTCAAAGCCGAAAAGCTGTCAGAAATTAAGGGTTGTGATTAAGTTAGGATGTATTCTAGCTTTTCAGGCCAAAAGCCAATAGAGGGTCATGTACGGAGAAGTTAGACTGACAGATGGAGAGGGTACATTGATTTCTCAGTGCTAATCAATGTAAACTTTGACAGCAAAGTTTATGAAACGCTTGGTAGCTTTTTCTATACTATAGTAAAATTGCATAGTGCTGTTCTAAAATATATATGTTATATATCTATATGCTGACGGGTTGATAGAGATAACAGTATGATTTTATATTTGGTGATAGGTCAGCCAAGTAATTTAATATATATATTGCCAAAAAACTGGATAGGGATGAAAATATTCAGTCTCAAACTTTATCTATTCTATATAAACAAAAGAAAACACATTTTTTATTGTATACAATTTGATCTAATTTGATATGTATACAATTTTACTTAGGGCAAACTATTGTGTGGCAAAATAGACAAACTATTACATATAAAGTTTGGAAAAGTAGGAGCCATAAATAATTAAACATTACTGATGTACTCATGAGTCATATATAGATATCTATATATACATATGTATGAATGTATGTCTCTACCTCTGTCTCCATATATATATATATATATGTGTATATATATATATATATATATATATATTATTATTAGTTGTTTTTTTTTGTTTTTTTACATATGCATATACAGATCAGCAGATCCCTTAGAGCAGAGATAGAAAATCGTTTTTTTTTTTTAAATAACCAATGTGGTCAGTTGTCTTTTGCATATGGTTCTTTTATATGCAATTATTCTTTACTGCCTAGTTTCATTTTGTGTTCTGCCTTGCTGATGTTGTTACGTTCAATAGACGGTCTGTGCTTGTAAATGCCCCACTCAGAATATTGTAGTTGCCACATAGAAACTTCCTGCTGCATTCATGGTCTCCTCCCACCTCGGGAAGTTGATCTGCTAAAACTAAAATGGTAGATTCTGTATTAGCATAATCGCATATAAAAAGTAATAAATTAGAGAATTTGTTATTTGTTTACATTGTCGAAGCATGTCATCTTTTTTCAAGAGTAGCTTTTCAAAAGGGTAGTTTTTAAAAGATAACCACAATGGGCCTTTAACATGATGGATTGTGCATCCTTCCCTGGGTCCTCCAAACGTTGCAAAGCAGGAACAAAGCCTTACCCTTCTAGAATAAAATATTATGTGGCATTACAAACAACCCTAGTTTAGTCTCATCTGTGTTGAGGACAGTGCTACAGAACTTGTGTGGTTCTTTCATGTAATATTGTGAAAACCTGTGTTATTTTTTGAGAGAAAGGGGTTTCTCCTCGCCAAACTTCACCAACTCCTAAAACAGAATCATGAACTCTTATCTGCAGTATCAACATGTAGGTCACTGGATATAGAATTGGGGTTTTCCGCAATCTCTGGTAACATTGTACGGTATGAGCTGTAGGCTGAACCTAATGGGATGCTCACTTTATTTTTGTTGCTGTGGAATGATGGACCTTCATATTTTATGCAAATTATCTCAAAATAGGTTGCTCTTTAATTCTCCAGCCATGGCTCCTTTATAGCATATGCCTGTCATTGTATCGCAGCTTTTAAGCATAGCACATGATGGATATGCGTGAGCCCGAAAACCATAATACAATATCATTTCAGTGCATCAATGGCAAAAAAGTGCTATAAGTCTGGCATTTTTAAATGGTATGCAACATATTATGAACTCATTTGCATGTCCCTTTCTAATTTCCCAGAGTACTGTGCAAACACTGTAAGACTGCATCTATAGAGATTTTAATCAGGAAGCAACTTTATTAACTTATTTTGTTTCATTCAGATCTATTCATAAATGTACTATGTTGCTTGCTTTACACGTTAGGATGGAGGACTTATCTCACTCTCTTGCCCACAATAAATGAGATGAAAGAAAGGGAGAAAGAAATACTGCAAAGCTTAACTATAGTAGAAGTTTTTAGAAAGCACAGATTTTGTAGGAAATATAAAAGTGTTCATTGATAATATAAAGGTATAGGATAGTCAGCACTTCATGCATTATTCATACAATAAGAACTAACTTTATGGGTAAAATACATACAACTAGAGTGAGAAAAACAGTCTTAATTCTTATTGAAGCTTGAGATCTTCTCTGCGCTTAACATGCTCCGAAGAGGCCGCAAAATGTTAGATATTTTATTCCATTTGGTTTCTCAAAGTAGTTTAGCTTCTACTTTTATTGTGGCTAATGAGAAATATGGTAGAGACACTCTATATCTTGACTCATATCAGGTTGGCTTCTAAACAGGAATAAAGCACTAAAATTCAGAGCGCGCCAGATATTTTAATCGCTGATGTGAATAAGAAAAGATGGAAAAACTGGACCTGAGTGATTGCTTGCAGATATTTTCAAGAGGTGTTGGCTTACCAATAAAATGATTCTAAAGCTAGTAATGCATAACACTTCTGTGATATCCACCATTTTGTCTTCCATTTTGGGACCACAAACACATTTTGTGGTTCACTCCATAAGTTTAGTTTAGAAGTTGGTGCTTGCTTTGCGTCAATCTGGATTGACATGTAATTTTATGTACAAATATTGTGTTGCTCATTCACATGTACTATTATGTACAAATATTATATTATATTGTTTCATTTTCTGCATTACTTTTCCCTATTATTTAATGAAACAATTAAGAAAAGAACATTTTTATAAAGACATACTGCCCATGCTTACAATATGCCAAAGAATAAGAATTGAGCATATCATTACAAAACAACTTAAACTTACTTATTTTTAAAATGTTTTATTTTTATTGCATATGAGCCTTTTATGTATATGGGGACACGTGTTAGTGCACACAGCTCTTTGGGCGAGGCCAGAACCCTCCTAAAGTAATACAGGCACAAAAGAGGACATGTAGTGCTTGATCAGAGCTGCAAATAGAAAAAAAAATAGCAAGTATGATTAAGCTTTTTTTATAGTATGCTTAGTTCTAATTCCTTCGCATACTGCCTACCCGGACCATATTCTTTCTTAAAAAAGCAAAAAAACAAAAAACTTAAACAACCAAAAATTTACAGCACTTACCTCTAGTTCTGAAAGTGGGGCATCTCCCGAGATAGTATTGATGTAGGAATTGGGACAGTTGGCAAGTATACTGTCTTTCCTTTAATATAAAGGCTATTCTTATAGTAACAGTGAAGAGGAGACATCATTCACATCAGTAATTCAGATACTTTGTGCACTGGGGGAAGCGCAAGTGGAGTCTTTTATTAAAGTGACTATAAGCTTATTTGAGCCTGCTATTCAGATGCTTCCTTGAGGAAATGGATCTTCATTTAAGATTGGCAGATGGCTTAAGTAGGATACCGGTGTGTACAGAAAAGGATTTAGACAGATAAAGTGAATTAAGCAAACACTCTTTGGGGTGAGATGGCACTTAAACAAGCAGGGACAGGAAAGCGATTCCCTAAACGTATATAAAACAAAATGCAGGAAGGTCATCTGAGATTACCGCTGAAATACACAGATGAGCAGAAAAGATTACAACCTTGAAAGAAATTAGGGAACCTTGAAAACAATTCCGTATTTAATGAGGATTCAACATGAGCAAAGAAACAGAGACTGATCTTGAGACTGATAATTACAGCGACAGTACTTGAGGTTTGATTGCAGAAGGAAGCCTAGTATTTACAGGGATACCTTGGTTATTATACTCACACAATTTAGAAAAGGTGAGGCTATACAGTGAAAATGTAATTGTTTTGCTGAAATAGTTTGCCTTATAAAAGGAGATAATGAAGGCTTTGCTTGACTTTTGATGTTTGATGTGATTTTAAATTAATTTAATAGTGGTGCAAGAGTGATGCCAGGTGCTTCTTTTTTTATTCATTTCCACTTGGTTGAGGGAGGTACCCACATTTGGAAAAGCAATTTCTAAGGTAGAGATTATGTTTCGGCCTTGTATACTTACGTTAAATTATTATTTTTTTCTTCTTAGAAATATACAAAATGAGAAAAAAGTTAACAAATACAGATAACTTATCCCCTGTACAGCGCTACGGAATATGTTGGCGCGATACAAATAAAAGATAATAATAATAATAAATACGTACATGAGTAGCCGTATAGTATTTAACATCACAATAATAGTTCAAACAGGTTAAATAATATCATATACTTCTGTTAAATTCAAACAACAGCACCCAAACCATTAGCTGTAGTATTTTGGTATTTACTGGTGTGCACCGTGACCATGTCTTGTAGGTGTGATGGTAGATAAGAACCAACAGGCCTATTGAGTCTGCCAGTGTATCTACATCATATATTTGCTTTATAAAGTGTCAGCATAGTCTTATATGGATACCAGACATGCATGGATCCTTGTGTGATACTGTTATAGTTTTTAGTAAAGGAATGAGAAACTTGGTTATCTGCCGAGTCCATAAATGTTCCACGCAGCTTATACCTGTACTTTGTTTATTTTGTTCTGTAAACTGCAGTTAGATGGGGATAAAAGCTTTCCTCATCCCTGCGCAGCCTTTCTTTTTTTTTTTTTTTTTTTTTTTTTTTTATTGAAAGGAATACACATTTTTCCAAAACCACAACCAATAGGCACATTAGCATATAAGATTTTAACATAAACACGTATGCCTTATAATCAAAACTATAGTACACCCTTCCAGTTTTTCTTTTTTCTATTATTCTGTAGTTACTGTAGCAACCCTTTAACTTAAACAAGGGAAACTATGAACAAACAAAACTTAAACATATAAAAACTAAAACTTTAAATAAATAACTATGGAGATAAGGGAAAATTCAATAAACCAAGTTGAATCTATATATTTATATCTAAAAGATTCCTTAACCAAGGCATGAATCAATGCGTAGCTATTCTTCATCTCTTAAATAATTACTTCTAAGCTATGTCCATTTAGTTATGCAGCTCAATTTGCTTAGTTAATCTACTATTTCAGTAAGGCGCAGCCTTTCTTTATATGTAGCAGCTAATAAGGCATCTATTCACATTTCAATCCTAAAATGCCTATAACTCCATCAATTTAACTGACATTTCAAAAAAGAAACCACACTTCCACATGCCTTTCACAGGTGGTAGAGGTAGTTAATGGAGGGTACCAGTGCAAAAAATGTCTGAGGTTCCCTATACTCCACTTCGGCAGATCACAACTGGTTAATTCTGTGACCAAGTTAAACCTTGATCTGATGTAGTGCAAACATGTAGAGACAGATTATATAGTCAGGCAACACTTTTAGTATAAAGAGAAGAAAACAATAACTGATCAGTATAGATATATTGACTGCTTCCTACTGTGAATTATCTTCTAGTCACAAATAAGAAAAATCACTAGAATAAAGACCTCTGATTTATTTTGTGCAAAATGAAAAGGTCTCATGTGTTGTGCTATTACATAAAACATGTCTTATACCATTCTGCTGTATGACTTACGGCTTGTGCAGTTTTCAGGTAAGTTTATCTACCAGTCGGACACATGGTGTATACATCTGGTAATCTACATGTCGTAATCTTACTGCACAAAGCAGACATCTTTACATTAGTCTTCAAAGTGAGTAATATAATATTTATTGTTTCCTTCCTAACTCTGAGGTCTATCAAAAGAAAACCGTTCTCTTCGTCAATATCGCCTTTATTCATGAAATATACTAAAAGAATGTCAGATCAAGATGATGTTTTGATATTTTGTCAGAGATAAAGGGGAAGGGGTGTTTGTTGCACCATGGCCAGGTCTATATCGATGATAATTGATATCCTTATCTAATGAAGGCATTGCAGATTGCTCAGAATATTAAAGTATGTTCTACTATTTTGTAGATATAACATTATTTCTCCTACATTGGACCAAATGCAAAGCTTTTGCAATCAGACCATATTCTTTGAAGAATATTATGTTACTTTAGTTAAAACACATGAAAGATGTTCAAAGCTATGAGATGTGACTGATTAAAGGACTGCCGTTACTTTATCTCTGTGCACCCATTTTGATGGCATTCCATTAATGTCTAACATGAGGTTGGTTGTACTGTGGGTTTCACAGCTCTTCCTTTACATTTCATTTAGTGATACTTATAAAGCTAAAAGTAAAATTATGGGGTAATGGATTAAAATATCTTTCCTGTGGTGCAAAGAAGCAGATTTAATCAGCAAAAGCACTTCATATGCTATATAAAAATAAAATCTATGTATGTATTTGTCTATATTTCTATGCACACACATCACTCCTATTTATTTTGTCAGCAAGTAGCCATAAAGTTAAAAACACATTTAATAGATTCAATCTACGCTGAAATATTGATTATATTCAACGTTAACCATTTCCCCTGATGTTTTCCTACTGAATATAACTGTAGAGTATGTGTGTGTTTGTGTGTATATATATATATATATATATATATATATATATATATATATATGCTTTTTGTTTCACATGATATATATTTGTGTGTATTGGTTCTTTGTCTATCTACACCAGTAGTGGGGCAAAGGGAAACTGGGGGCATTTCTCAGCCTGTTCTCTAGAGCATGCCTCTCTTTAACAAGACTTACAGCCCTGCTAAATTCCATCAACGTGTAGAACCGTAGCCCGTAATGTAGCCCACTGAACTTACGGCTATTAAATTGGCCCAGTAAAGCAACTCGTCAAAGCCTACGGGACATTGAAATTTGAACCCCACCGCCGCAAATCCTTTGATCTGTCAAGCCCGTAACTGTTAGGTTTGGAAATCACTATTCAATTGCTACAAATCCACTGGCGTTCAAACCCGAAAATGGAGCCATAAACTCAACGGGTACTAGAGAGGACCTGCAATGGGGTTAAAGTCCTATCCATAGCACTACTGTACTTATAATTAAAGGGAAAATTATGTTTGATATTAAAATTATTAGATATAAAAAGAAGAAGTATGGGGAGAGATAGCGCACAGAAAACCTTGCGCACGTCACTTCATAAATTATGGATAAATCGAGAAAGGCAGTCGTTTTAAATGCTCACCTTTATATAACTCAATATTTATGAGGTATTTTAATTGCGGATAATTGTGATCCTCTTATTGTAGTTTGGGACCACTTATTGTACTTTTCAATGGAATAATACCATCTCTACATATAGTTGGAGTAGAGTGTTTATGACAGAACAGAACATTTGTACATACATAGCCAGTAGTGGTATATTTATATATGACACTATCTGAAAAGTACACATCATCTCCCGGAGAGAAGTACAACAAGTGGTCCCAAACAACGATCAGAGGATCCATGATTATTATCCATGATTAAAATACCTCATAAATGTTGAGGTATATAAAGATGAGAGATAAAAAAAAATGACTTTCTCGATTTATCCATAACTTATGAATTGACCTGCATAAGGTTTTTCTGTGCTATCTCTCCCCCATCCTTCTTCTTTGTATATCTGTTTATAGATGTTCTAGTGGACAGCGTCCATTGAAGATAGCAGCATATTACAGAGAGGCACCAAGATACAGATTTAAATATTGGTCAGTGTACTCATGACCATATCTATACTACTTGAGAGAACATCATTTGAATTATAATAACCCTACAACAATTTGTATCACCAAGTCATTTAAAAGCACAGACTACAAAACTGGGATTTTAAAATCCCAGTGCTACCTTTATATTAAAATTAATATCATAACATTCTCAAGCTCGCAAAACTGCAATATAAAATACTTTACTTTATTTTTAATTTCTGTGTTATATCGATCCCTGCAATCCATGTGTTAATACATACAATGGAACTCACATGGACTAGAATATAATATTTACTGATTTATTAATATTGCATTATTTCTGGAATGCAGATCCGATCGAAACTCGTAATTAAAACCTGTAAGGCTTTGAAATCTAACCTCCATTTTTCAGTGACGTAATGATGACGATCTTGGTTGCCATTGACTCAGGGTTGACTAATTGATCATGTTCACGGTCGCACATGAAATGTGCACAAGAATGGTTTACAGGCTTACGTCTACTGCCCGTAACTCACGGCATGGTTCAATTTAATAGCCTTTGCGGGTGTGCTGATGCTGCTACGGGCTTCAAATTTTATAGGGCTGGTTGGGCCTTATTAAATTCCAGTTACCTTCATACAGCCTGTAAGTCTGCAGGCTTGACATTTGCAGGAGTTGCAGAGTTAACATATGTAACATTTCAGTGCCTGATCATGATCAACGAGGCAAGCCCGTATGTTGCTGCTGAAACAGAGCAAATAGTAAATGAGACCATCATCATGATGTCAGTTAAAGGTGCGGTTTAAATCTCAATCAACTGGTATTTCGAAGTCCAATATGTGATCATACTCGTAATGTGAATATCAATTAAAATTAATGAAGAAGCGGGTCTAGTTCATGTGGGTGGCCTGATGTATTAACCCCTTGATTCCCGAGATTGATATAACTTGAAAATAAAAAACGTAAACAAAATAATTTTTTATTGCAGATTTGCGAGCTGGAGACTGTTGTGCAATTAATTCTAATGTCTTTCATTGTTTTTCCCATATTTTAAAGTACATTATTGTTTTTTTATTTGCATTTTTATTGCATTTACTAGTACTGGTAGGATTTTTGACTACATTTGCCATTTGCGAATTTGAAATGAAGTGCAGCTTTGGGGAATTGTCGCAATTTAATAGCGATTTACGATTGTAACATTTAAGGGCTTGAATGATCAAAGGCTTAGCTTGGTCGGAGTTACGATTTTGGCAACCATAGTTTTTTTTCAGCCTGTAACCCGCAGATTGTTTGCGTGTAGCTAAAAGAGGCCAATTTAATAGCCATAACTTTTGCAGGCTCCTTTACTGGCTTCAACTACAATTTGTGGAATTTAATGAGGCCCGTAGTCTATTATATCTCCCCAATTGCACTCCCTAAAATGTATCATTATGTATACACCTCTATTGCCAATAAATGCCTTTCCTATATTTTTGGGTAAAATAAAAAGGGGTTTAGTACTGTGTGGCTGTATAAGGACTCAGGGGCGGCATATGAGCCCCTTGAAGTGGCATAGGTTGTCCTCTTATCTACACACACATGTACTACGTCCCCATATCATTTGTGACCAAATCACTTTTTTCAATGTTATCTTGTAGTTCTCATTGAACTGTTGCCATTTTCTCCTGAATATGTCCATTTGAGGCCTCACATATTTTATAGGTTTATTCGTAGCAAAAACAAAACAAAAACAACATTGTGTATCTCCCAATTTGCATGAAATTGCAGTTTTACTATTTATATTGTAAAAGAACTGTATTTTTGTATATTTACATCACATATGGCTATAATGTCCGAAAGACCAACAGGGGCCATGTTCTTCAATTGCAGCCGCCATGTTGCTGGTATTAGCTCTATTGAGTGTTACAGTCAGCTAATTAAGGCATGAAGCAAACAGTGGGATGAGGAGTATCTTCTGGTCAAGATGCCAACATATATAAAACTTTATGGTGAAAATGTCTGTATTTGATGACATTTTGTTAAATATTTACTAAATCCCACCCTTTCTATTATGTAAATCCAGCCTGCTATTTTAAAATGGGCTCCTGAGTGTATAATGTAATTCAATGTATTAAACAGTTTATTATGTAGTATGCTCAGAATTCATTTTTATGCTCGTCTCTTTTAAAATGAGACATAGATCTCCTGTTTCTTCACTTTTATATTATAATTAGTCTAAAGCCCTTGTGATTTTCCCTCAGATTCTCATAGCACAGTATCAATGTCAGCAGTATATTCCTTTACAGAACCAGATGGTAGTAATGTTCTCTCTTTGTCACTGAAGCTTTTTGCCTGTGGGTTATTAGCTGCTTCACAATAAATGAGTTTATGTTCTACATGTGCTACAAAATTCTTTTTTTTCAATAATAAAGATAAAACTGAATGGAACTTATGCATTGAAGTGGATGGATGAGCAGCCATAGATTTGACCTCTGATATTGCAGGCTATTGCTGTAGAAACAGTACTTTGAAGTGTAAAAGTAGATGTGATTATTAAACTTGACTACATGACTAAATCAGCAGTGGTTTGCTGGATGCGCATGGCTGCAAAATAATCTGAAGCCAGTCGCTGGAAATTATTTCTTCCCATGGTTAGTTTATATATTTCAATTAAAAGACAATTTTATTCTGCCTAGTTATTTAAAACACTTGCATTTTATAGATATGAATCTGTATACTGGTAGAACCAGGTGAGTTTCAGTTGATCGTGAAAGGCAAATGGTACCGCATGCATATAGGATTTGCATCATTTCATTTACAAAACATGTCTACAACTTTGAAGATGTTTTTTTTTTGTGAAGCAAACAACAAATAGGACAAAATAACAGAAAAAGTCAATGTGCATAACTATTCACTCCCCTAAAGTCAATACTTTGTAGAGCCACCTTTTTGCAGCAATCACAGCTCCAAGTCACTTTGGATAAGTCTCTATTAGCTTGTCACATCTTACCACTGGGATTTTTGCCCATTCCTCCTTACAAAACTGCTCCATCTCCTTCAAGTTGGATGGTTTGCACTTGTGAACATCAATCTTTACGTCTGACCACAGATTTTCTTTTGGATTGAGGTCTGGTCTTCCACTAGGCCATTACAACATATTTACATGTTTCCCCTTAAACCACTCAAGTCTTGCTTTAGCAGTGTGCGTCTCCCACATCCCTTTTCGCAAACTCAAAACGTGCCATTTTGTTTTTTTGCTTAAAGTAATGGCTTTCTTCTGGCCACTCTGCCATAAAGCCCAACTCTGTGGAGCGTACGGCTTATTGTCTTCCTATGTACAGATACTCCAGTCTCTGCTGTGGAACTCTGTATCTCCTCCAGGGTTACCTTAGGTCTCTGTGCTGCCTCTCTGATTAATGCCTTCCTTGCCTGGTCCATGAGTTTTGGTGGGCAGCTGTCTCTTGGCAGGTTTGCTGTTGTGCCATGTTCTTTCCATTTTTTTATGATAGATTTGACGGTGCTCGTGTGTATCATCAAAGATTTGGATTTTTTTTTATAACCTAACCCTGCTTGTATTTCTCAATAACATTGTCCCTTACTTGTTTGGAGAGTTCCTTGGTCTTCATGGCAGTGTTTGGTTAGTGTTGCCTCTTGCTTAGATGTTGCAGCCTCTGGTGCCTTTCAAAAAAATTGTGTATATGTAATGACAGATCATGTGATACTTAGATTGCACACAGGCGGACATCATTTCACTAATTATGTGCCTTCTGAAGGTAATTGGCTGCACCAGAGCTTTTTATGGACTTCATAACAAAGGGGGTGAATACAAATAAGGTGTAGATTCACCTGTAATTAACATGGGAGGCAATCTGAACGCAGATCGACTTACATGGTGACTATACTGACCAATAAAAGAAGTAAAGTCACATTAAAATTAAGTTTGATGAGGTTTGGGAATTCTCTATTGCAGCAAAGTGTTTACACACTTTTCACCATTTTAAATGATACAAAGGGGAAACATATACTATAAACCCACCCAAATGTGCCCCACCCCTCAGGAACACATATATAAGGTTAGTAAGATGTACTTAGGTGAGAATTCTCCAGTCATATGATATCTTACTTGGCATACTTGCTTATATATGACATTTTCAATAGTTGTCATCTTTGTAAATCTGGCCATGAATGTTAAAATGATATATATATAAGATCAGAGAGACATTGATCTAGATTGAATAAATATTGAACTTATTTTGAGCAGGTATCTTTTGGCTATAACATTAGTAAATCTATGCTAGGTGAACTGCCTTTCTGCTCATTACCATCATGTCTGTCTACTAAAGTTGTAAGAAAAGGCACCTGCAAAACATCATTACTTATTCACTAGACTTGAAGTGTGGAGTCTGTGCCTGAAGAAGGGAAATATGCGGGGAGAAAAGGACAAAGCCACTTCCTAGTGCAGATTAATCCAATGTATTTCAAAGAGTATCATAAAACAATTGGTAAATTCCACTCACATTTGGTTACATCGTAAACAGGTAGGTATATTCCGCTTATGTACATCCACACGTGTACTCATAGGTATCTCAAATGGAGTCAAAACATCACAGGACATCCAATGGTGTAGGTCGGAAATATACTTCTACTTAGTCTGTGCCTATACAGATAAAAATAACAGTGCATGTGCAATGCATTCAAATGATTTCACATGCATTTCAAATGTGAATTTCACAAAAGCAAAACAATCAATGTGAGTTTGACAAGAATTTTTTATTATTATTATTATTATTATTATTGTTATTATTAACTTTTATTTGTATCATGCCAACATATTCTATAGCACTGTACAGGGGATAAGAACAAAGAAAATACAATTTTAACAAGTTCAGAAAATGAAGGGCCCTATTTTGAAGCTTAGAATCTTTGTAGAAAGTTTTTTTTTTTTTTTTCAAAGCACCCTACAAGACTGGAAATCCACTATTTACAATCTAAAGGGAATGAGAGGGGCATAGACCTGGGGAATAGTAACATATAAGGAATAACACGGATCAGGTGTACAAACATTTTTTTTGACAGTTTTTCAAATTATTATTTTTATTATTCAATGAGGTTGTGTAATCAATCATGATTTTAGTTTTTTGAAGTGGAGTGTCTCATATATATATATATATATATATATATATATATATATATATATATATATATAGCAATAGTGTTTTACATATGGTGGACAGAAGAGTACAGTTTTAAAAACAATTAATAGTACATTAGTGATTCCACTACTTACTTATTTCCTGCTCAAATCCCTCAAAAATAAAGTTGATGCACTGCACTCAGTGGAAACTAAGCAGGGACATGCAAATGAGACCACAATGCAAGCTCACTCTTATTAATCCAATTATATGTAATAACTGTTTTTCTCGGAATTCTGAGCTGGAAGCAGGTTTTTAACTTGCTTTAGACATTCAAATGTGAACACAGATGTACTTTTTATTTATTGTACTACTGTACAGTGGAGGGCTTCTATCGCTCTTTTGCCCACCATATTATAAATGATTGTTGTGGTGAACTACCTACTCATAATTTCCACAACACAGGCTGAGATCCCGCTCCATGCTGATGATAGCCAGTAAGCTTGAAACAGCTGTACATGGATTGAAGAGCGAGGTATTTGTGGGCACATTTGCATGTCCCAGCTCAGCTTCCCAGAATGCAGTGTAATAACTGTTTTTCTCGGAATTCTGAGCTGGAAGCAAGTTTTTTAACTTGCTTTAGACATTAAAATGTGAACACAGATGTACTTTTTATTTACTCATATATATATATATATATATATATATATATATATATATAAGAAAAAATAGTATTGATACTTCTTTTAAAGAAATATTAAATCTTCCCAATGCTGAAAAACAAAATAAAAGTGTTGTATCTGGTACAATTATTAACTAATTTGATTGTGTGTACAAAATCTATGGTTATCAAAAATGTTAGGGAACAGGTATGAATTATGAGAACAGTCTATAAATACTAATAGGAGTTTGGTAATATCAGTGATTCCTATGCTGTTGACCTCAATTAACATGACATCATTTTTTTCACTGATATGGTATTATTAGTAATGTCATGTTAATTGAAAATAGTATATATTTAAACAAAAAATAGTAATTGAATCTGGGTGGCTCTATTCCTTGGTTATGTGTTTTTTAGATGCATATGAAATCGTAATTGATCAATTCAAGTATTTTTTGTCAAACGTGTAGACGTGTATATACTACAGAACAGTAGAGTAGTCAGGCTTTACTGAACCATAATATCCATAGAAGTTCAGATGGCTTGATAATTTATCTAAAAGCATATCAATTTGCAAAGGCTTATTTTATATTTGTTCTGGACGGTATGACACCTACTGACCATCTGTGCTGTAGCTTTGTTGCATAAATGTGAAAATCCCATTAAACTCTCCATTAAGAACATGTGCTCCTTATCCTCATTGACTCAATAGTATACCGGAGAAGAAAATCAAATAAAAGAAATGTAACAAATGAATATAATCAAGTAATGTCAAGAAGCAACTGTTGCCTTTTTTAGCCACATATTCAGGAACAAAGAATTAACATTTTATAATTATAAGATATATGAGATGATTGTGTAACCATAATTAAAACATAACTTTTAATAATAAATGTATAAACTAAAGAAGGAACACACTAATAAAAATATATATTTTTCTTTTACATCAATATGTTTTACTACTTACTTGCCCATCATAAATGACGTTATCATGCGTTCTATGTGCCCTATCTCTGTGCCCTCTGTCTCTCTCTGTGCCCTCTGACTCTGCCTTCTCTCTCTCTGTAACCTAAGTCTCTCTCTGTGCCCTCTCTGTGTGATCTCTATGCTCTCTCTCTCTCTGTACGCTCTCTCTCTCCCTGTGCCCTCTCTATGTGCCGTCTGTCTCTGTTCCCGCTGTCTCTCTCTGTGCACTCTCTGTGCCCCTGTATCTCTGTATCTTGCTATTCCCTCTGTCTATCTCGCTGCCCTCTGTCTCTGCGCTCTCTCTCTGTGCCCTCCCTCTCTGTGCCCTCTCTCTTTGTCCTCTGTCTTTCTCTGTGCACTCTGTGTGCCTTCTCTCGGTGCCCTCTGTCTCTCCATCTACCCTCTCTGTACGCTCTTTCTACTATCTCACTCTGTCTGGCCATCAACGCGCATGCACGCATCCCTTCCTGGACGCAATCTTTACCAACAATGTGTGAGTTTGACACCTGCGCAGTAAGGACTGTGCAATCATTACACACACATTGTTCGTTATTATAATAGATGTATTGTCACTATTAATAAAAGTTACGTTTTACACTGCCATCAGTGGTTTTAAATGATAATGGGCTGTTCACAGTATATTGGTAATCTTTGTTTCACTGATGTGTCCTGATCTCAGAAATTGTAATAAGTTGTAATGATATAAGACCTCGCATGGCAATGACCTATACTACAAATGTATTGACGTACATGCATAATAAACATGTCCAAGTGCCGTAGATACACGGCTCAGAATGCACATTGCCACATAAATAACTTGTTTAAAAAATGTTTGGCACACTGGATGAAGTTTCATTGAGTTCACTTATACCATGTACAAAGGCAAACTCTCCTTTAGATTATAAATCTGATCTCACCCAAAATGTGCAGCCCAGTCCGTACATACTGTTCAGTTCCTTTCGGTACCACAGTAATAGGTGTGTAATCTTCAGTCTTCCCTGAGGTATAGCACTCCTCCCTAGGCACAATGGGCATATATATTTACAGTTAAATTAAAGAGATAAAATCACATATATAGTTGTGAGAGTACGAGTTGTTGCTAACGCTGCGGGCTCGCGCAGCGAGCCAAGGCCCTCGCAAAGCGAGGGCACTGGCCGAGGGTCTCAGGTGCTGGCATGGAGCGCCGTAGGCGCTCCATGCCAGCACCTGAGGACCTCGCGAAGCGAGGGCCGCAGTTGCTGGCATGGAGCGCCGAAGGCGCTCCATGCCAGCAACTGCGACCCTCGCAAACTTCACGTCGCAACCCAAAGAGCACGACACTCGCAACACTCGGACGCTACTCGCGAACATTACAAAATGTAAAACACAATACATACACACACCACATACATAAAAACCTTACCTACACCAAGAGGGAGCACCCAGGACCTCAAAAATGCAACTTAGACCTTCATTTTACTCGAAATAAAAGAGTTTAGAGACTAAAAAAAACTCTAAGCGAGAGAAAAAATGGCCGCCGAACAAAACGAAAACGAGGCTACAGCACTCTAAACTCGCAAAACACCACAAGAAACTCGCAAAACGCCACAAACGACCTACGGATATTCATACCACACAGTGCACACATTCATCACGCTTACACAGCAGCTCCACACCACTAATGCTGCAGCAACATCAACACAGATTGCCAGCTCTTCATCACAATGCTTCAAAATAGGTACAGTATATTCATTTAGTAATGTATTACATATTTCATTATTATACACCAAACAGCATTAGCTACCTTACAATTTCATTGCCGTCATTTTTTGACGGGCAATTCGCTAGTATAATATATTATTCAGTATTATATAATTCATAACAATATACATTCAGAACATATAACTATTCATTTTGCATTAGACGTGCACCTGAACCATTTTTAATGACATTACCAAAATCTTAAATTTTTCTGAACTTGGCACATTTTGTTGGCACTGTTGGAATTTACCTACTTACAGAAAATTAAACTGTAGCCAGAAGATCATGTGCTCAAGTTTTCAGATCAGTTGGAGTGAATAAATGTAAGTTACATACTATTTATAATGTCATCTCTCCGGTTTATTTGCTCACTGGCTCATTCTTTGCCTTCTACTCATGATGTTCACCAACAACTTGCCTGGATTCTTTGTACAAGATCATCTTGAAAATATATTTCTTAACTCCAAATAAGGATTATTTTTTTTAGCATGTTACCCTATTTAACTTGCTAGAAAACAGGTCCCAGTGATCATCAGTCAAGGGTGGTTTAGTGTAAAGACGGCAATGAGTCATTCCATAAGGATACTGCGACTGACATTGCAGAGACTGCAAAATATCTGAAGGATTCTTTGTCGGCTTGGAGTTGTTTGAGTGGAATACAAGTGCTCTGTAATAACTAAAAAATGCACTTCTGAGAACAGCAACCTTTGTATTGGAAATGATACAGTGAGCTGATTTGTGTCTCCAAGGAGGCTGAAACATGGTATACTGAAAAAAAGAGAAAGTTTACTAAAGGACATCTGGAAGTTTCTTTCAGGTGGTGTAAAAAGTATGTATTATCTAGTGCAGAGGTTCAAGGTAAAAATGAAAAGCCCAACAAAACAACAGTGTATATAACAGTGTCAATAAGACACAGGCCTAGGGTTGCATATTTGAAAAGTAGCCTTTTTTATGTCCCCTGTACAGTGCCATGTAATGGTGTATGCTTACAATACAAAATATCTATATGCATTGCCATTTCTGTCTTGGTATACCTGAAAGTTAATGATGACTGATAACCACCTCCATTGACTTAATGGTAAGGGTTTAATAATTTGTTTTTTACTTAACGCAATAAGATGGCAAAGGAACTGATGGTGCTGGTTTTGATACAAAACCTTAAAATTAAACAGACATAAATAAAAAACAATAATTAGATAAAATAAAATAGAATTTAACTTCACTTTTACTGTACTGAGAGCACTTGAATGCCTAATGGGATGGTGGCAATGTATAGGAGGTGAAGGAAAAGAGAAGCTATTGCTTCCATTAAAACATCAGGCACTTGCAGAGGGCATTTTTCTCTTTTCTGTCTCTTAACACCACTGAACCCTGCTGGAGACTCTGATGTAGGGAGTTTCACTGGAAACCTATGAAGAGAAACTTGCTTCTCCCTACGTTTAGGCTTAATTTTTAAATCTCCACTAGCATTCCATCACACCATCATAGTTAGACTGTCCTTTATTCGCATGTGCCCTGGCAATGTCATCTCTTCTTAAGTGATGTAGATATTTTCTTCTAAAATAAACCAGTCTCATCACTGTAGAAGACCTGTTGGGGAATAAAAGCCTCAGCCCCTACATAGTCCCTAAACTCCCTAACAAAGGTTTGCAGGCACTTTCTGCCTCTCCATGCCTCACCACACTGTGAATGCCAGTTCTCTTTTTAAAATTCTGAAACCAACCATGACTGGCTTTAAATACTTCACTGCTCTCACCACTTGTGGTTGGCTCTTCTTTACCAGATTGGCATGCAATTGTTTTGCTTTTTTGCAAATTATTGCCTGGAAAATACGAACAACCATTAACTGTTTTTTTTTTATTCCAAATGTACAACAGTTTCTCCCCTTCCTCCAATGTCTGTGACCTTTGCTTAATCATAGCATTCACACCTCTAGCCACATTGGCTCCTTTAATAGCTTCCTTATTTTTCACTATTGTAGAAATTGTTGATCTAGGCATTTTGTACTCAGCAGTGAAAACAGACACACTGCTATCATGCTCATACATAGCTATTATCTCTTTTTTACATTCTATCGTGGTTCTCACTATTTTTCTTTTCTGTTCAGTGATATCACTAGCCTTTTTCGATTTCATGATGTAAGCATAAGCTACACTTGGGTCCTGTAATCATAGGCTACACTTATATCCTTATAAGCACAAGCTGCACTTTGATTCTTGTAGGCACAGACTGCTCTTGGGCTCGTGTTAGCACAAACTACACAACTCCATAGTACTTTATTTAATTTCCAGGAGAGAGAGGATGCAGGGTGGTGCGAGCAAGTCAAGTATTGAGCAAGGATTGAGTGCCAAAACATTTTTTTCTCATCAAGACGTTCCAAATACCAACATGAGTTTTGAGGTAGAAGAGTACTGAGGGACCACTGTAATATTGTATGGCTATAAAGATACTTTACACTTCTCCTATACAGGTTGGCTAATGATAACTGTCTAATGTTCTCCCTTTTATAGATGCTACATGATACTATTTGTTACATACTTGTTGTAAACTAGCTTTGCCAGCTATTAGGAGTAGTGCCTGTTCAAACCCTTGTTGACTTAAGCAGACATCAAGGGAATGTTAATATTTGTGGAGGCATTAGTTATTAGTTGTGATTTAACTATGGAAAGTTTTTAATGTAGGGCATTCACCTAGCTTTGGGACTGAACTATTAGGTAGCACCTTCTAGATAGGAGGAACTCCTTGAGGGTCTATTTTCTCTATCAATGCTTTTTGCCTATTATGTAGGGCTTTGTTGTTATGATACCTTTATCTATTCCTCACCTATATACTTTTGATTGAGAGTGGATAGGTTTTGTAGGCTTGGTCTTTTTGTTTTTTAACTAGTGCAGGATCCACTTCAATATTACAGATACCTATAGGTATACACATTTCTCTTGAGTATTATATTGTTATTATATTTTTGAAATATTTGTCTTAATGATTTTTATATATCCTTTTTTTTTTTTTCAGAGGTTTTATAAAAGTTATTTTTTAGGTTTAGATCCTACTTTGCTCTATATAAGTATATAATATGAATTACAACAGAAAAATTAAAGACAGGTTTATGACGAGTTACCAGGTTCTCCTAATATACCTACTACTGTTCAAAAACATATAAAATGGCAGCAGAAATGTCCTAATGGGAAGCTTAGAAAGGTATGTGTACAAAGGAATACAATTTGATCTATATTTCTTTCTCAATAAGGGATTAAAATATTAATCTTTATTTATAAAAAAAAATATTGGTAACAATATTTACTTTCATCATGTTCCTTAATAGAAATAGAAATAAAATGTAAACATATAATGTTTCCTTGTACAGTAAATGCTCCTCCTACAACATTTATGTAGGGTTTTTTCTAAAGAGACTGTTAAAATTTTATGATTAAAACAAATCTAAATGAAATGGGATTTTAAGTTTCATATGAAACTGAAGCCTGTGTGCCATTTGTCATATATTTGCTTTCTGTTTGTGTAATTAAATCATTGTTATCCTGGGTATATTTTAAGTAAATATTATTCCTGCTCAAATCTCAAGTATTAATATTATAAATTTCTTAGATAGTCGTTTTACTTTGACTTATTTATAAAGAGATTAAAATGCTAAATAAAGAATGTTAAACTAATAAGAAACGAAAACATGGAAAGGTTATAGCAAGTACTGTGTGTTCCTTTCACACTAACAAGGAAAACATCTCTGCTCTAAAGAACAAAATTACATTTGGAAATAGCAAAACTTAATTTGAGATCAGTCCCTGTCAATGCTTTGTCTGCCAGTTTCCCTGAACTCTCCTAATCCGTTTCATAGCTGTGTAGCTCACACGACTAAACACTCCTCCATTTCTTTTCTATTTTCACTCAAAAACGTCATTATCCATTTTCGTCATGAGATACATTCCATTTTTTGGTAATCAGGTCACTGTGGGTCTTTATTATTTGAAGGATTTCTGTAGAGGTTATTTGGCGTTCAACTGCTAATTTAATAATTGAACGATTATCAATAAAAAAAGTATTTGAAGGAAAAAAAACTATGTATGGATGTGCCAAAGCTCGTTCACCATTTATTTCACAAACGTGGTATCTCAGACTGATTGGCATGTCGATTGGTTTGAATGGAAAGGGCTTAAGGAAGTTATTTACTTAACTAAGAAATATGATTTGATATGAGTTTTAATACTTATATAGCTTTTATAGCTTACATTTAAATGGGAGCATCTAGTAATACCTCTTTGTAAGTGGCAGAGCTAGTACATGGGGGGCCCCGGTTCAAAAAGAAAACATCAACTCACACAGTACATATATATATGCGTGTGTGTCTATATATATTATATATATGGCTGCAAGTGTCGGCCGGGGCCACAGTGGGCCAAGGGAGACCACAAGGAGCTGAAAGGGGATGAGGGGGCAAAAGGGAGACAAGGGTGGGCATAGAGGGCCGAAAAAGGTCACAAACAGCGGAGGGGGCCACAGGGACCGGCAGACGGCTGTGTGGGCCACAGGGTTACAAGGGGGGCCACAGAGGGCTGACAGGGGCTTAGGGGGCCGGCAGAGGGCCGCAAAGGCCATGGGGGCCGCGGGAGGGCTGCAGAGGGCACTGGCAGCCCTGGGCCCCTTTAAAGGCCAGGGTCTCAGTGCTTTTATATATGTGTGTCTATATATATTATATATATGGCTGCAAGTGTCGGCAGGGGCCACAGTGGGCAAAGGGAGATCACAAGGGGCTGAAAGGGGCTGAGGGGGCAAAAGGGAGACAAGGGCGGGCATAGAGGGCTGAAAAAGGTTACAAACAGCTGAGGGGGCCACAGGGACCGGCAGACGGCTGTGTGGGCCACAGGGTTACAAGGGGGACCACAGAGGGCTGATAGGGGCTTAGGGGGGCAGCAGAGGGCCGCAAAAGCCATGGGGGCCGTGGGAGGGCTGCAGAGGGCACTGGCAGCCCTGGGCCCCTTTAAAGGCCAGGGTCTCAGTGCTTTGCAACAACTGCACCAACGAAAGCTCTGCTTCTGTTCTTTTTACCCCTACTGTACCCACGGGGTAGGAGCAGATTAACACTGAAGGTTGTCCTTAGTCTTTCCTGCAGAACAGTATGTTTGCCTACAATGGCACTGCTTGGAAAAGGACTGAGACCGCCTCCTGGACATCTTATATGTGGCAAAGAGAAGCAGATCTGCTGGTTGCTACAGTGTAAAAGTTCAACTGTAAATTTAAAAAACACATTTATTTTTTTAAATGTAATTTGTCAAATTCTGACATACATTCTAATAAAGGTTATTTGCAGATCCCGTGACTAGCACTAGTGATATTGTGAAATGCTTAAGGCTTAATTGTTCTTGGTCCTTCACTTGTTGTAGATTGAAAGTCTTATTTTTACAGATATGTCACTGTGCTTAACTTTAAGTGCCCATTTGTTGAGCTACAGAATGTCTGGGTTCTGTAATTCATGGGCACATTACCAGTAAACTGCTACTTTCTCAACATCATCTAGTTTACAAACTCTGTATACTAAGTGTATGCGCTCATCTTTCATTACCGCATTTCTAATGTACTTTAAACCTTGTATTCCCTATTTGACAAACTTGAGATATCATATCACAATAATATTTTATACTAGTGAATTGCCCGTCAAAAAATTACGACAATGAAATTGTAAGTGAGCTAAGGGTGTTTGGTGTATATAATGTGTCTGATGTAGCGTCGTTCGTTTTTTATGTTGTGCAAGTTTTTCGTAATATTAGTTTTCTATGTCATGCGAGTTTTTCGGAATATGCGTAGCTGTTTGGTGGGCTTTTTCGGAATATCCTAATCTGTTTGGTGGTGTTTTGCGTGTTTAGGGACCTTTAGCCTCGTTTTCGTTTTGTTCGGCGGCCATTTTTTCTCTAGCTTAGGTGATTTTCAGGTCTCTAAACTCCAAAATTGTAACTTGACGTGCAGAGGTGTAACTTCACTTGCAGAAGTCCTCGGTGCCCCCCCTTGCTGTGAGTAACCTTTTTATGTGTTTGTTGTTTGTATTTGTTGTGTTTGTAATGTTTTTGGGGTCGAGCAGGTTGCGTCCTTGTTTTTTAATCTTGTAGGTGTTTTTCGTCAAATCCGTAGGTGTTTGGTGGTGTTTTGCGTCTTTAGACGGCTGTAGCCTCGTTTTCGTTTTTTTCGGCTGCCATTTTTTCTCTCGCTTAGAGGATTTTTTAGTGTCTAAACTCTTTTAATTTGACTGAAATTAAGGTGTAACTTTAGTTTTCGAGGCCCTGGATGCTCCCTCTTCCTGTAAGTAAGCTTTTTATGTATTTGTTGTGTGTATTTGTTGTATTTTTCATGTTTTGATGTGCACGTGTTGCAGCCGTTTTTTGCAAGGTCGTAATGGGTTGTAACGTGTCTCGTATTTTGTTTGCGTTACAACGTAAAGTTTGTGAGTGCCTTCGCCAGGGCCGCAGCTCACAACGGCTCGTATGCTCACAACTATATTATATATAAACAAGAGAGAAAAAAAATCAGTTTGCTTAAAACCACTGACAGTTTAAGATGTGAATGAACTTGCAGAAGACTTTCAGTATTCACTTCAGTATATAATGATAATTTAGATTATTGATTAGAATTCTTTAGACCCCTCCTCTCATTGTTTCGAAGCACTTTGATGTTTGCTAAGGAACTCTCGAAATATGATCTTTCCTTGGCGTAGATTTTAAGGTGCAAAAATAGAAATTGTGATTGCTACTGAATGTATAATTTCTTGGTCAGTTACATTTACACTCCAGGGATATACTGTATAGACATGAATGGGACCTGCCCACCTTTTTAAATGGTGTTGTTAAAATATTGGATAAAATACACACATTTTATACATGTATTTATGTAAAGTAATTATCTTTGTTTCAAACATTGCTAGAATTTGAGTTTTCCACTCTGCATTACATGGACATATCGAACAGTCGTATTTAAATCCTCCAGGTGGTATTAAGATCTTTTCCTATCATCATATTACAAATCCTCTACTTAGCGTTAATTCAAGCCTTTGTTTTCTTTTTGTCTTCTTAGCTGATAAACGCAACGCCTAATGAGAACAACTCAATCAATGGTCTGCTCCCAGTAGATCTTATTGATTTTGAAATAGGAAGCCACACACAAGAAACGAACATTCATCTTCCTGCGCCTAACTGAGTACTGCCAGGCAATCATTTAATGCAGATATTAATCTATAATGATGCCAAGGTGTCAGAGATGTTTATTAATCTTTTACATGTAAAACAAAAAGGGTAATTATTATCTATCAAAGTTCAGCTTCTAAGACAGCTGATTAACCAGACGTTGTCCTGTTTGATGTATACCATATTGATATTGAATATTTAATATATCAGGTATGAAGGGTCATATTTAATATGTTGAATACTTATTTTCCCCACAGCGAAGTGCTTGAAATACCTTTACTGATGCTGTATTTTTCTTATTTTTCATACATATGCAAATATTGTTGGCAAAAGAATAATTTTGACTGTAGCAGATAATTATTTTTCAGTATGAGGTTATTACAGTATGTAAACTGAAAGATGAAAGAAACATGAGAGGTCCCCTTGCCTTGGATACCACATCTACATTAAGAATTAATTTTGTACGGTGATCTTCCTTAAATATGCTATATTTTAGAGCAAAGCCAGCGTGAGGTTTATTCTTGCTCTCTAAGCTTGCTCACATGTTGTCAAGTTAATTATTGCAGTTCCTTCATTTGACACATTCCCAGACGATATTTTCTACCATTGATTATATTCTAAATTAATGTATTAATGCCCCTAAGCAATGTGTCCCGACTCTAATAATTTGATTGGTTATGTTAAAATGTATTGCCTTATGGCAATTAAATACATCATTGTAAAGAACAGACACCTTAGTATATGTCTGTTTGTCTATGTATATAAATAAAATGTCCAACACATTCATGACATTGGGACTCAATGTACAAAACTAAGACACTTATGGTGCAAGGGGCCTTCTGATGTGGCAGTTTCTCTGTTTAAAATCTATTTACTGTATTGTTTGGTAGATAACGCGGGCGGTATCGATACAAAAAGGTCTAAAATTGGGGGGAAATGCCCATGCGCGTTATACATATGAAAGCAGGGTGTCCTGTTGGAGGGTGACATGTAGAATCTGAGCTAGAGAGAGAGAGCTGGAGGAGGGTGTCCTGCTGGAGGGTGACATACCAGGTCTGAGCTAGAGAGAGAGCTGGAGGAGGGTGTCCTACTGGAGGGTGACATGCAGGGTCTGAGCTAGAGAGAGTGCTGGAGGAGGGTGACATGCAGGGTCTGGGCTAGAGAGAGAGCTGGAGGAGGGTGTCCTGCTGGAGGGTGACGAAGAATCTGAGCTAGAGAGAGAGCTGGAGGAGGGTGTCCTGCTGGAGGGTGACATGCAGCATCTGAGCTAGAGAGAGAGCTGGAGGAGGGTGTCCTGCTGGAGGGTGACATGTAGAATCTGAGCTAGAGAGAGAGCTGGAGGAGGGTGTCCTGCTGGAGGGTGACGTAGAATCTGAGCTAGAGAGAGAGCTGGAGGAGGGTGTCCTGCTGGAGGGTGACGTAGAATCTGAGCTAGAGAGAGAGCTGGAGGAGGGTGTCCTGCTGGAGGGTGACATGCAGGATCTGAGCTAGAGAGAGAGCTGGAGGAGGGTGTCCTGCTGGAGGGTGACATGCAGGGTCTGAGCTAGAGAGAGAGCTGGAGGAGGGTGTCCTGCTGGAGGGTGACATGCAGGGTCTGGGCTAGAGACAGAGCTAGAGGAGGGTGTCCTGCTGGAGGGTGACATGCAGGGTCTGAGCTAGAGAGAGAGCTGGAGGAGGGTGTCCCGCTGGAGGGTGACATGCAGGGTCTGAGCTAGAGAGAGAGCTGGAGGAGGGTGTCCTGCTGGAGGGTGACATGCAGGGTCTGAGCTAGAGAGAGAGCTGGAGGAGGGTGTCATGCTGGAGGGTGACATGCAGGATCTGAGCCAGAGAGAGAGCTGGAGGAGGGTGTCCTGCTGGAGGATGACATGCAGGATTTGAGCTAGAGACAGAGCTGGAGGAGGGTGTCCTGCTGGAGGGTGACATGCAGGATCTGAGCCAGAGAGAGAGCTGTAGGAGGGTGTCCTGCTGGAGGGTGACATGCAGGGTCTGAGCTAGAGAGAGAGCTGGAGGAGGGTGTCCTGCTGGAGGGTGACATACAGGGTCTGAGCTAGAGACAGAGCTGGAGGAGGGTGTCCTGCTGGAGGGTGACATGCAGGGTCTGGGCTAGAGAGAGAGCTGGAGGAGGGTGTCCTGCTGGAGGGTGACATGCAGGGTCTGAGCTAGAGAGAGACAGCTGGAGGAGGGTGTCCTGCTGGAGGGTGACATGCAGGGTCTGGGCTAGAGAGAGAGCTGGAGGAGGGTGTCCTGCTGGAGGGTGACATGCAGGATCTGAGCTAGAGAGAGAGCTGGAGGAGGGTGTCCTGCTGGAGGGTGACATGCAGGGTCCAAGCTAGAGAGAGAGCTGGAGGAGGGTGTCCTGCTGGAGGGTGACATGCAGGATCTGAGCTAGAGAGAGAGCTGGAGGAGGGTGTCCTGCTGGAGGGTGACATGCAGGGTCTGAGCTAGAGAGAGAGCTGGAGGAGGGTGTCCTGCTGGAGGGTGACATGCAGGGTCTGAGCTAGAGAGAGAGCTGGAGGAGGGTGTCCTGCTGGAGGGTGACATGCAGGATCTGAGCTAGAGAGAGAGCTGGAGGAGGGTGTCCTGCTGGAGGGTGACATGCAGGGTCTGGGCTAGAGAGAGAGCTGGAGGAGGGTGTCCTGCTGGAGGGTGACATGCAGGATCTGAGCTAGAGACAGAGCTGGAGGAGGGTGTCCTGCTGGAGGGTGACATGCAGGATCTGAGCTTGAGAGAGAGCTGGAGGAGGGTGTCTCGCTGGAGGGTGACATGCAGGATCTGAGCTAGAGAGAGAGCTGGAGGAGAGTGTCTTGCTGGAGGGTGACATGCAGGATCTGAGCTAGAGACAGAGCTGGAGGAGGGTGTCCTGCTGAAGGGTGACATGCAGGGTCTGAGCTAGAGAGAGAGCTGGAGGAGGGTGTCCTGCTGAAGGGTGACATGCAGGGTCTGGGCTAGAGAGAGAGCTGGAGGAGGGTGTCCTGCTGGAGGGTGACATGCAGGATGTGAGCATAAGAGAGAGAGCTGGAGGAGGGTGTCCTGCTAAAGGGTGACATGCAGGATCTGAGCTAGAGAGAGAGCTGGAGGATGACATGCAGGATCTGAGCTAGAGAGAGAGCTGGAGGAGGGTGTCCTGCTGGAGGGTGACATGCAGGGTCCAAGCTAGAGAGAGAGCTGGAGGAGGGTGTCCTGCTGGAGGGTGACATGCAGGGTCTGAGCTAGAGAGAGAGCTGGAGGAGGGTGTCCTGCTGGAGGGTGACATGCAGGATCTGAGCTAGAGAGAGAGCTGGAGGAGGGTGTCCTGCTGGAGGGTGACATGCAGGGTCTGGGCTAGAGAGAGAGCTGGAGGAGGGTGTCCTGCTGGAGGGTGACATGCAGGATCTGAGATAGAGACAGAGCTGGAGGAGGGTGTCCTGCTGGAGGGTGACATGCAGGATCTGAGCTTGAGAGAGAGCTGGAGGAGGGTGTCTCGCTGGAGGGTGACATGCAGGATCTGAGCTAGAGAGAGAGCTGGAGGAGAGTGTCTTGCTGGAGGGTGACATGCAGGATCTGAGCTAGAGACAGAGCTGGAGGAGGGTGTCCTGCTGAAGGGTGACATGCAGGGTCTGAGCTAGAGAGAGAGCTGGAGGAGGGTGTCCTGCTGGAGGGTGACATGCAGGGTCTGACCTAGAGGGAGAGCTGGAGGAGGGTGTCCTGCTGGAGGGTGACATGCAGGATCTGAGCTAGAGAGAGAGCTAGAGGAGGGTGTCCTGCTGGAGGGTGACATGCAGGATCTGAGCTAGAGAGAGAGCTGGAGGAGGGTGTCCTGCTGGAGGGTGACATGCAGGTTCTGAGCTAGAGAGAGAGCTGGAGGAGGGTGTCCTGCTGGAGGGTGACATGCAGGATCTGAGCGAGAGCTGGAGGAGGGTGTCCTGCTGGAGGGTGACATGCAGGATCTGAGCTAGAGAGAGAGCTGGAGGAGGGTGTCCTGCTGGAGGGTGACATGCAGGATCTGAGATAGAGACAGAGCTGGAGGAGGGTGTCCTGCTGGAGGGTGACATGCAGGATCTGAGCTTGAGAGAGAGCTGGAGGAGGGTGTCTCGCTGGAGGGTGACATGCAGGATCTGAGCTAGAGAGAGAGCTGGAGGAGAGTGTCTTGCTGGAGGGTGACATGCAGGATCTGAGCTAGAGACAGAGCTGGAGGAGGGTGTCCTGCTGAAGGGTGACATGCAGGGTCTGAGCTAGAGAGAGAGCTGGAGGAGGGTGTCCTGCTGGAGGGTGACATGCAGGGTCTGACCTAGAGGGAGAGCTGGAGGAGGGTGTCCTGCTGGAGGGTGACATGCAGGATCTGAGCTAGAGAGAGAGCTCGAGGAGGGTGTCCTGCTGGAGGGTGACATGCAGGATCTGAGCTAGAGAGAGAGCTGGAGGAGGGTGTCCTGCTGGAGGGTGACATGCAGGTTCTGAGCTAGAGAGAGAGCTGGAGGAGGGTGTCCTGCTGGAGGGTGACTTGCAGGATCTGAGCGAGAGCTGGAGGAGGGTGTCCTGCTGGAGGGTGACATGCAGGATCTGAGCTAGAGAGAGAGCTGGAGGAGGGTGTCCTGCTGGAGGGTGACATGCAGGGTCCAAGCTAGAGAGAGAGCTGGAGGTGGGTGTCCTGCTGGAGGGTGACATGCAGGGTCTGAGCTAGAGAGAGATCTGGAGGAGGGTGTCCTGCTGGAGGGTGACATGCAGGGTCTGGGCTAGAGAGAGAGCTGGAGGAGGGTGTCCTGCTGGAGGGTGACATGCAGGATCTGAGCTAGAGAGAGAGCTGGAGGAGGGTGTCCTGCTGGAGGGTGACATGCAGGGTCTGAGCTAGAGAGAGAGCTGGAGGAGGGTGTCCTGCTGGAGGGTGACATGCAGGATCTGAGCTAGAGAGAGAGCTGGAGGAGGGTGTCATGCTGGAGGGTGACATGCAGGGTCTTAGCTAGAGAGGGTGCTGGAGGAGGGTGTCCTGCTGGAGGGTGACATGCAGGATCTGGGCTAGAGACAGAGCTGGAGGAGGGCGTCCTGCTGGAGGGTGACATGCAGGATCTGAGCTAGAGAGAGAGCTGGAGGAGGGAGTCCTGCTGGAGGGTGACATGCAGGGTCTGAGCTAGAGAGAGACAGCTGGAGCGCTTCCTGTGCGTACATATAACAGGATAGGTCCATACCGTACAAGTTTAACTTCATTAAATACAAGAAATGTGTACACACCTTTCGAGCAACACACTCCTTTGTCCTTGTGGTCCTCAGTTAGTAAAGGTCTGTGCTTCCTCACTTTACTAATAGTTAGCGACATGCACGTGATCTGTACGTCAAAATTAGTTTTCATAAAGTTTGCGATGCGCGTTATACAGTAGCTGCGCATTACCAACCGAAAATTGCTGATTGTTTATAAAGTATGGGCTGCACGTTATGCATTAGGTGCGCATTATCTACTGAAAAATACGGTAATTAACAAAAATTTGTGAACCCCTATGAACTAAAATTATGTTTTAGTAGCCACCAACAATAAGATGTGCTTGCAATATAGATTATAAGTGATTGTATTTATTAAACACATAGCCCATCCTTGCCCTAACATCTCACAATCACTTGTAAAACTATCTTCTATCACATAATTACTTTATGCACATTGTATATATTTGTTCCAAATAAGTAGAAGAAGAAAGGACAAGAAACCTGATCTGTAATTCTAGAAAAAAATGGCCTTTTGTAAAGAGTATTATTGTATTTACTATGAAAAATACATGTAGTATTTATGTTCTAATGGCTCCCCATTCCTAACCTTTCAAATAAAATAAGCAACTACTGAAAAACATTTTTTTTTCAAAAAATAATATCTTAATAATAATATGACAACCTTTGGTTTTGTGTGTTGTTTTAAAGTGGTAGCATCCCTTTAATAAGTGAACTTGAATCTGTCAGAGGCAATTCAAGACACATCTGCTTTCATATTCGGATACTTGCACTTCCATTGGTTTCATACGGCTAGAAGAATCTGAGAAAAATCCATCAGACATAATGTGTAGACTGACTGGCTGTTAGATTAAATGTATTAGGTATCAGGGCTTTGGTAGTAGGAAACTTTTTCATGTAAAGGCAAAGACCTCCCTCCTAGGGTTACCTGTGGTTTAAGAACTCACATAGAGTCCTGTTTGTTGATCCGTTCAGAGCAAGACGCTATTAAGTGAAAGGGTCAAAGGGTTAATGGAAGAAATATTTCTTTCTGCCATTATCTTACAGTATTCTTCTTGAAGCTTTAGAATGATAACCCTCTTGTTGTTTGTCAGGCACTTTGTTGTGGATGGTAATACAAGGTAACCTATTTTAAAACTAAACGCTAATGCATATGAAATGTACAGAAAAATAGCTGTGGCTATAACTATTGTTCCAAAGAAACACTTAGTAGCAACCACTTTTCTTAAAGAAATTTAAAAAATGTTACGCAGGGATAAAATTGAAGGGGTGGGTTTAAACCGGCTTGCCATGTGTTTGCAGGTGACAGAGGTTTATGTTTGTGGTTTGTCAAGCAGCAAAGTGGTGACATTATTTAAAGAATGTTATAGAAATGACTTATTGCCTTACAGTTCCTGGAAGAAGATAGAAGTTGCTTGAACATGTTGTAGCTTTGAGAGGAGCAATGGACAATTCTTCATATAATAGATCTAGAGCTTTAGAAAACTCAACATCGAGTATTTTCTTAAGAATGTGCTGTCCCCAAGCTCCCAAATGAGCTAATAGCAGTAGATACATCATACACATTTATTATTATTATCTTTATATCGCGCCAACATATTCCGTAGCGCTGTACAGATTTTAAATCCCTTACATCATTTTAAACTTAGAATCTATTTTTTATATTTTTTATTTTTGTCTTTTATTAATCTTTTGTTGCTTTTATAATGCCCCAATTGATTGACCTTACGTTTTTCTTACTGTTTGCACGCTACCAATCTCCAACTATTGGTCCATTGACATGATGTAGCTTACCAGCTGCTTTAATTGCCCATACCCTGCCAGGGAAACTTTCCTCACAAACATATTAGTTAAAAAAATGCAAGCTGGGAGCTTAGAGGCAGAGCTTCATACAATGGAGGGGTTGGTTGGTGTGGGCAGAGCAAAGACAGCATGAGATTGGATCTGTACTCTTGTCATAGCCAAGATGAATTATTGCTTACACTAAAGGATTACTATACATCTCCCTGGGGTTCCTGGGAAAGCTGTTTGAAAAACACTGCTAGATCATATACTGTGTAATTTAAGTTGATATACATATAATATACACGGTTAACTCTTGTTTGTACTCATTGTTTCTTCCATAAAAATATCCCTGGATTATATTAAAAGAAATCTTGCCTGCTTATTGTACATATAATTCTCTTCCTTTCTTACATTCTTAAGATACCAATGAGAAACTTTCTGTTTTGAGCAAAGATCAAGTAACGCCTGTATATAATGTAAAAAACACACATGGGTCTTTATAAATACATTTATGCACTTGAAAAAACTCACATACTGGACTTGGGTCTCGAATACATGGTTCCTGCAAGACATCTTACGTGTAAGTATCCGCACAAGCCAATCGTAACCATAACTAACCCGTATGTGTAAACCCTAATGAGTGATCACTACATGGGATATGTTTCCATATCAGTGTTCTTGTATAACCTGCAAAGGTAAAAGGCATACATAAAAATCTGCACTGCAATGTAAGAAAGAACAAGAATTAAAAACTGATCTCTTCCTACCTCCACAACGAATAATAGCTTTTGGATGTTACCTCTATCTCATATTTGGCTTTTTAGGCTTCTGGTTGGGGGAGATATGTGTGAATCATATTTCATCCTATGTGAATAGTCTATTATTATTATTATTATTATTATTATAGTTAATTTATAACGCGCCAACATGTTCCGTAGCTCTGTACATAAGTTAAGTTCAGACAAAGATAAATACAAATTAACATATAGCAAAGCAAGGAGGGCCCTGTCTTTGATCTAGGAATCCAATGTCCATGGTGCATTCCCAAAGTACTTAGTATAGAAACTCGCAAACTTACAATCTAAGGTATAGTGAGTGGTAAAAGAGGGAGAGAGAGATCTACATAGTAATCAATTAGAGAAGGCTGAGAAGACTTAATTTCTGATTGATTAAAAGTTTGACCAATCAGATTGCAGATATTACATTCTAATTAGTTATGCCTTGAAGCAATCAGTACTTTAAATGTGTCTCTATTTTGATTGGTTGATATAGTAACAGTCAGGATAGTGTTTAACAATAGAGTTGCTATAGGAGAAGAGAGGGGAGTGCATTGGGACTACCATGGGGCACTTAGCATTTATTTAGAGTAGGTGGGGAATTTAAGGGGTTAAAGGGTCTTTGTGCTTTGATATGGAGGGTAGGGGGACCCAATGGCCCGCTTGGTTTTAATCTCTTCAAGATTGAAGAGGGTACCAGGCCCTAGGCAGAGGCGTCATATCCTCTCCATTCATTTTTACTTCTATTCAACCCCTTCCATGCCATGGGAGAGGGTTAGTTTAAAAAGATGGATAGATATTAAATAGTAGATAGTGTGGTGTTGCTATGAAGTTACTGAGTTTCAGACTGCGAGTCTCCTACAAGTATACATAAGGCAGGTTGCAAGCTCACATTACGGCTAGACCCCTGGGTGCCAATCAGTAACTTTTATGGCAGTTCTTTTGCTGGAACCATGTAATACAAACATAATGCAAATAATAATTTATATATATATATATATATATATATATATATATATATATATATATAATGAGAAAAATATATACATAAAACAATTTGTTAGAAATAGAAAACAGAAAATTGGCATGTGCGTATTTATTCACCCCCTTTTTTATGAAGCCCATAGAAAGCTCTGGTGCAACCAATTACCTTCAGAAGTCACATAATTAGTGAAATGATGTCCACCTGTGAGCAATCTAAGTGTCACATGATCTGGCATTACATATAAACACCTTTTTTGAAAGGTCCCAGAGGCTGCAACACCTAAGCAAGAGGCACCACTAACCAAACATTGCCATGAAGACCAAGGAACTCTCCAAACAAGTAAGGGACAATGTTGAGAAGTACAGGTCGGGGTTAGGTTATAAAAAAATATCCAAATCATTGATGATCCCCAGGAGCACCGTCAAATCTATCATAACCAAATGGAAAGAACATGGCACAACAGCAAACCTGCCAAGCGACGGCCTAACACCAAAACTCACGGACCGGGCAAGGAGGATATTAATCATAGAGGCTAGGATGGAGGTTCACCTTCCAGCAGGACAATGACCCCAAAGGGGTCATGGTTTAAAGGGGAAACATGTAAATGTGTTGGAATGACCTAGTCAAAGCCCAGACCTCAATCCAATAGAAAATATGTGGTCAGATTTAAAGATTGCTGTTCACAAGTGCAAACCATCCAACTTGAAGGAGCTGGAGCAGTTCTGCAGGGAGGAATGGGCAAAAATCCCTGTGGCAAGATGTGGCAAGCTCATAGAGACTTATCCAAAGCGACTTGGAGCTGTGATTGCCGCAAAAGGTGGCACTACAAAGTATTGACTTTAGGAGGGTGAATAGTTATGCACATTGGCTTTTTCTGTTATTTTGCCTATTTGTTGCTTGCTTCACACAAAAAAAAAAAAAAAAACATCTTCAAAGTTGTGGGCATGTTCTGTAAATTAAATTATGCAAATCCTCAAACAATCCATGTTAATTCCAGGTTGTGAGGCAACAAACATGCAAAATGGCAAGGGGTGAATACTTTTGCAAGGCATTGTAGGGGTTCCACTGAGTGTATATACAGTGGGGGGAAAAGTATTTGATCCCCTGCTGATTTTGACCATTTGTCCACTGACAAAGAAATGATCAGTCTATAATTTTAATGGTAGGTGTTTTTTAACAGTGAGAGACAGAATAACAAAAAACAAACCAGAAAAAAACATTAAACAAAAGTTATAAATTGATTTGCAGGTCAGTGAGGCTAATAAGTATTTGATCCCCTACCAATCAGAAAGATTTTTGGCTCCCAGGTGCCTTTTATACCGGTAACAAGATGAGATTAGGAGCATGCTTGTTACCTGTATAAAAGACACCTGTCCACAAAAGCAACCAATCAATCAGATTCCAAACTACCCACCATGGCCAAGACCAAAGAGCTGTCCAAGGATGTCAGGGACAAGACTGTAGACCTACACAAGGCTGGAATGGGCTACAAGACCATCACCAAGCAGCTTGGTGAAAAGGTGACAACATTTGGTGCGATTAATCGTAAAAGGAAGAAACACAAAATAACTGTAAATCTCCGTCGGTCTGATGCCCAATGCAAGATCTCACCTTGTGGAGTTTCAATGATCATGAGACCGGTAAGGAATCAGCCCAGAACTACACTGGAGGATCTTGTTAATGATCTCAAGGCAGCTGGGACCATAGTGCCCATGAAAACAATTGGTAACACACTCTCAAGAAAGCACATGTACAGGCCCGCCTGAAGTTTGCCAATGAACATCCAGAGGAGAACTGGGTGAAAGTGTTGTGGTCAGATGATGCCAAAGAGCTAGATTTTTGTCTCAACTCAACTCGCCGTGTTTTGAAGGAGGAGGAATGCTGCCTATAACCCCAAGAACATCATCCCCACCATCAATCATGGAGGTGGAAACATGCTTTGGGGTGGTTTTTTGCTAAGGGGACAGGACAACTGCACTGCATAAAAGGGACCATGGACGGGGCCATGTACTGTCAAATCTTGGGTGAGAACCTCCTACCCTCAGCCAGGGCATTGAAAATGGGTCGTGGATGGGTATTCCAGCATGACAATGACCCAAAACACACAGCCAAGGCAACAAAGAAGTGGCTCAAGAAAAAGCACATTAAGGCCCTGGACTGGCCTAGCCAGTCTCCAGGCCTTAATCCCACAGAAAATCTGTGGAGGGAGCTGAAGGTTCCAGTTGCCAAACATCAGCCTCGAAACCTTAATGACTTGGAGAGGATCTGCAAAGAGGAGTGGGACAAAATCCCTCCTGAGATGTGTTCAAACCTGGTGGCTAACTACAAGAAACATCTGACCTCTGTGATTGCCAACAGGGGTTTTGCCACCAAGTACTAAATCAAAGGGGTCAAATACTTATTTCCCTCATTGACCTGCAAATCAATTTATAACTTTTTTGACATGCATTTTTCTTGTTTTGTTTTTGTTATTCTGTCACTCAATGTTAAAATTATAGACTGATCATTTCTTTGTCAGTGGACAAACGTTCAAAATCAGCAGGGGATCAAATACTCTCTGACCCCCCCCCCCCCCCCCCACACTGTATATATACACACGCGCATTTCTTATGATTTAAAACATTTATTTTTTTTCCGCTAAATCTTTACAATAATCGGAGTCATGAAAACTTAGTCTAGAGTAAAGTCAAAATGTGCCCTTGTGGCTGTTATTGAATTAACACAGCGTTTCACTATCACCCCATGGGACATACAATTTTTGGGAAGTCCCACCTGGGCATATTGCTATTGAATGTCAATGTCTGTAGAGTAAAGCTGCAAAAAAACAAGAACTGTCACACATGTGGAGAAGACAATTAAGTTGCTCATTTCCTGAACTTAATCTCCTTTATTCTCAAACGTGCTCTTTGGGCAATCCATTCACTCTGTAGGAATTTCATAATGAAGGATCATAAAGCCCCATTTCCATCTTTAGTAATAGGACCTAGTGTGAGATGTACAACAATTTAACTTGTGTGTTTAAGTTGTTAGAAAGGTCAAGGCTAATTAGCCAAGATTAAAAACATAAATCCTCCATAGAAAACTGTCTTAGAAATCACATGCTATTTCACTACACCCAATTACCATACCATAAATTGTAGTTTTGTGACTTATTTTGCCGCTCTATTTTTGTACTGTTGAATTGACACGTGAGGCATAGCTTTTTTTCTTTTTCTTTTTTCTTTCCTTATATTCCTCTGGTATTGTTATAAGACTTGTACTTAAGGTCCACTTTCTGTATGTTCAGAATGTGTGATCAGTCTAGTGACCAGTGTGTATTTCCAGTGTATGTGATATGTCCTGACAACTGTGTGTCCAGTGTGCGTGCACAGTCTAAATCCACTTTGTGAGTAACACTGTGGGCAGCGTACAAGTCTGATGTGTTTATGTCCAGTGTCTGCTCAGTCCAGGCCTCTTTGTGTTTGTTCAGTACATGTACTTACTCCAGTTCAATGTGTATGTCCAATGTATGCTCGGTCCAGTTAACTGTGGGTCGAGTGTATGGTTCAGTCCATTACACTGTGCTATATTACTAGTGTTTGCTCATTGCTATGAGTTCCATCACAGTGTGTACTTGGGCATATGCATTTGTGTATATTTAGTGTGTTTTCTCAGTCCATTCCAATGTACCCAGTTCACTGTGTGTCTAGGTTATTTGAGATCCAATATGTATGTCCAGTCCAACCCACTGTATGTTTTATGTACATGCTCAATGCATTCCATTGTGTACTCTGTGTATTCCATTATGTATGTGTACATTGTTTGTGTACTCTATACAGTGTGTGCCATATGCAGTTCAGTATGAGTGCTTGAAAATTAAAATCTTGTATGGACCTATCTTGCAGACTTGGTAAAGGCATGGTATTGGTGTGATATTATACTATGCATTGATTAGTATTTGTGTGTTGTCTTGAGCAGTACACAAAATCATAATAGAGGGTATTATGAAATATATTTTATGTTACTTTGTTCTCCTACAAAGTTTATATATTCCCAAGACATTGCTTTTTTGTGACGTCCTTATTTAGTAGCATATTTGTGTAAATTTAGATGTTGGCTTGTGTGCATTTGATTATTTAAATTGAAAGAATTATAGCTGGGATATTTTTTTTTGGTCCCCCTCTGAGAATATTCTGCAGACGACCATGTTCACAGTCCCTAACATCGCGCACATTAATTATGTATTTGGGTATAAACAACATCATACTGTTACCTTGAAGCAGATACATTACTCAGAATATCAATATCATTAAAATACCCAGAAGATGTCAATAATGTTGAGGCAGTTTGTATACAATTATGTTTGCATATTCAAAAATCTACCAAGCCTATTAAATAATTTATTTACAAGCAGTCTCCACCCATTTATTATTCATTTCACATGCCACAGTGATAGCACAACTTTTTTTTATTTTATTTATTACTGCGGCTAAAATAAGTTGGCAAATTAAGCATTTGTGTAGTTTAGAGTTTATATCTAAAATAAATGAAAAGTATATCATAAAACAATTAATGACTCCCTCAATACTGCAACTATCGTGTTATTTGCCTTGCATTTCCTCAGTCGCTAAAAGCCTACTTGAACTTATAATGAATGTGTATCATGATGAAATATCCCTATTGGTAATTAATTGGTGGCTATTCAATCTACCTTTATTTTGTACTTGGTAATACCCCCAATATGATACATTAAAGATCCAGAAGAAGCCGAAACATGTAGATGGTAGGATTGGTGAATTATCTCCTGTGCCACCATTCTATGCCTTGGACCAACACCTTATTTGGAATCCATAACTTTGAGCCTCTCCTTGTGGGAATCCAGGCAGAACTCCTTTAACTCACTTGTGCCCTTTACAGGGAAAAAATATCTTGTAGTTTATCTGGGCACAAGTGTGCCAAATGAGTCTGCTCTCTGAGTAGGTTACTAGGCCTATAAAACAAACCTACTTTGAGTGTTGCCCCATTTAGATCAAACGCAACTGACTTTTGCTTATGCAAATTATCCTAAGGGTGTTAGGAGTCTTCCGACATGGACTCCTTGCTCATTGCCTTAGGGAGTACAGCTATACCTCACTGATGAGGCCCAAAGAGAGATCGAAAAGTACATCTGAGATATGCTGTTTCTCCTGTTCAGGGTACAATTGTCTGGGATTTGGGGCTGGGTCACTCTTTTGAGTGGCTCCTGACGATATATTGTAAGATATTTTTCCTGTGAAGGGCACAAGTGGCTAAAAGAGGCTGTTTTCTAATAGGTAACCAGAGCTAGAGAACAAACCTACTTCAGTTGTACATTTATATAAAGCAAATACAAATGCCTAGAGTCCGTTTAAGTAAAGAAGAAGAAAGAACTCTCTGAAGCCATATTTAACATGAAGCACAGAGTTCTCTAGCATGCTGTTTTATTTTATGTACACATTGCTCATTTAGCAATACATTTAGCGCTTGCCTATACTTCATATTTTTTGCAACTTAAAGTGCTTTTCTTACATTTTTGCAACTCTCAAAAAAACAAAGTTCAATTTGTTTCTGTGCAAAGTAGAAACGGTTGCCAAAAAAAGACAAACCTTGTGTTTTGTAAACAGTAATTGAGGTTAGAACATGGCATATTGCTTTGGGCCAGAATCCTTTATCAAGAAGCCGAAAATACATTTTTCAAACTGACTACAGTAAAAGTAACTTTAATTATTGGCGATTTCAAATCAGAGAGAGAAAACGTTGTTGTTGTTGTTGTTATTATTATTATTATCTAGTATTTATAATGCACCAACATATTCCACATTTGTGTTAAAAAAACTACAGTTGTTATTTTATCTATGATCTTTTAAATAAATTACCTTGATACACTATTCTTTATCGCAGTATTATATTTTATTACATTTTATTTACTGCTGGATTATGTGTCCTTCTAATCAAAGTTGTAGATACCGCTCTCCATTGTGCAGATAGAAACGTCCTCCGAAAGAAGATCATCAAAGGCCAAAATATTAGATCTGACTACAGCAAATTGCATATAAAATGTACTAAATAAAATATCTATCTATCTATCTATCTATCTATCTATTCTATTATGTTTTTGAATAAAAAGGGCATTCAGAGTTATCATGGATAATTAGAGAGGGAGTATTGATCCAGGGAGGAGTCTGATTGCCAGTATCTGGGGTCAGGAAGGATTCTCCACACCCCCCTCCCCTTTTGACATAATTGACAAAGTTTCACTGGAGCTTTTTTTCTGTTTTCCTTCCTCTGAATCAATTAACAACTAATCCGCATATTGCATATCAGAGATCTAAAAAGGTTGAACTTGATGAACTAAAAGTCTTTATTCAACCTTAATTTCTATGTAACTATGTAAATCTGCGTAATCAGCTCAAACAACCAGTGCAAATAAGGCAATGGCTACTTGCAGTAATTTGCTTGTAATAGTTAAAGGCTGTTTTTATTTTGTACTTTCTGAAAAAACATGTTGACCATTTTCAACTCTACTTCTTCAAAAGACCCACTTTAAATAGGGCCTATATCATAAGCCTTGTCTTGAATTACATTTATTTAAAATGTCCTATTTTTAAAAGACAAGTAATTAACATGTTAATCTTCTTTTCCCCATGAATTAAGAGCAGTTGAACATTGCATCAATGCATATCTATGCACTACTTTCAGACTCGTCCCTATTTGCCAATTAGCACTAATACTGCTAACAGGGACAAGCCCCCAAGGTGATTATGCATTCATATGCCAGGTGGAGCATGCCTTAGAAGAAAAGATAGTCTATTCAGCACTATTCATTTTTTTAACACAAACAACAACACAACAAAATACCAATTTTCGATACAACACAGACATTGACTTTTATGCTTCTTTAAACTTTTCAGGATTAAGAAAGTTAAATAAGCAGTGTAGATGTTTTAACAATGGCATATGGATTATGAGCAAGGCTATAAATATATTATAATGCACATTGCGCTTAAAACATGATACACTAAAACAAAGTGTGAGCAGTCATTGGCAGGGTAGAAAACCCAGGGCCCCATGGTGCTATGGCCCCTCGTTGCCCTCTGTGGGTCAACCACATAGGTTTGTGAGAAAGCATAACTTTGTCTAAAACTGGGTGAAATATAAGACTGGAAACTCATATGTGATAGTGTTTTCCTGACCACAAACTGATTTTGATGCTTAATTTACAATTTGACTTCAAACGTGGCTGAAATTCTTCATCTCACTGTCATAATAGCAAGGGTTTGCCTGGAGCCAAATGGTTGCAGTGTGATTTGTAATACACAAAGGCATGTCTATTCAGTGCTACAATGTTGGAAAACTCAAACCGAGTAAAAGGAAAGATGGACTTTCATCAATTAGTTTGTATATATCATTTGTAGTACAAACAGTATAGCCAGCATTTTGCACTACAATCACATAACAAGTTTTTTAATTGTAGTTTACATGAAATATAGAGATTTGGTGTAATATGTCTGCTCATGACGCTTATGATCTTTTGTAACTGTAGATGTGTCTTGAAATACATTAAGGTAACTGGTTAAGTGCATATGCCAGGAGGTATTTGTGTCTCTAGGAATAACAAGCGCCTTGGCTATCGAGAGTAGTGAAATGCTTTTAAACAAGTGAATTTCCTTAAATTTGTTGAGTTTAACAGCTTGTTGGATATTTTGTGCAAGTGCTTTTTTTAAGTGTTTCTGGTACATGTCAGAGGCTGGGTAATCTTTTATATCCACCTTAAAGGCATATTGATGTTGCATGGATTATGAATGCATCTGATAGAGGAGAATTTATGAAAACATGTTTTGCATGAAATAATCCCAAAATAAACATTAATAAACTCTACCTGATGTTTGTAAAATTCTTCAGTTTTCTAGCACTTAAGAAGGAATTCTCCTTAAAAACCTTGGCTACATTAGCATAAAATGAATCGTCCAATGTGGCAACAGGCAACTATAGCATTGTTTTAATGGCAGTCTGTGTAGAAAAGCATCATGGGATGTGTAGTCTTGTTTGCCCATCCACAAGAAATCAAGTTGGCTTGAAGCTTAGTATAGGGTTAAAAACTGTACCTGAATGCAGTGTTTCTATTGGTAGGTACCAGATGCCTATGTAAGCACCTTGTGGGTGTGGAAACCATATTATTTTTAAATAAAACAAATCTGTACATGTATTGAATGACTCAATATAACGTATGTTTTTTATATAAGTAGCATGTGTTTGAGTAGAAAAAGTTAAAACAGGCAAACTCCCATATACATTTAATTTTTTTTTGAGTAGGGGCTTGGTGGGTATCACATCTCAGTTCATTGCAAAGGTGTGGGCATGGAAAAATAATGTAGACATGAAGATGCTCTTGGGTTATATGAGATGGTGAAGAGATCTTCTTGATGGGAACATAGTGATGGTGAGCTCAGCCTCCTTTTCTTTTATTTCTGTTGGCAAATTTATTAGTTCTTATGTGATCTGGAATTGTGTTTAAATCCTACAATAAATATATCAGGATTCCATTCTGTAATTATCAACACATTTAATAGTATAGAAACATGAAATTAAACCATGTAGAAATATTGAAGACGGCTCATGTTTAAGACCTGAGTAATTTTCGAGCATTGAAATAAAATATGAACTGTTAGATTTTAAGTAGCAGTTGTGATAAACAGGGGTCAGCCAATATAACAGGCACCAAATATTAGCAGTTTTTAACTGCGTTTGGTGTTAAACACAGTAATTCCCATGAGATCTTTTAAGAGCAAGCATTTTAGCAAGAATCTATTACAGCTATCGTTGAATGCAATGGGCTAAAACAAGGGAAAAAAATAAGTAATATCTGTTTAGTATTTTTAGATAGAAAACACATATACTTTTATGGTCTCAAATTGGCAAAAGAGAAAAAGCTGAATGCCTAGTACAGATGAAACCGTTACTTGCAAACTGGTGTTTTATATAAGACGCATAAAATTGCTTCATTAAGCTTGGTTATGAGAGCAGCTTTCTTGCAGAGAAAACAAAGAATCAAATAAATCTAAAAACCTGTTTGATTTGTTATTTTTTTTTTTTTTTTGGAATTAATTTTTCAAGCATTGTAGAAGTATTTTTTAAATGGGAGTAAGAAAACTCTTAAATAACTATGGACTTTTGGTATTTGATTAGGACGTACATTGAAAATGAAACTGAAAACTAACATTTTGACATTTACAGAGCATGTTTTAAACAATAGTGATAACACAAACTTCGGGAACCAATGGCTGAGACTTTGGTCATCCTCTGGGTGCAGTATGCCAAGACAAGGAGAGCGACTGTTACTCAAATTATAAATCAAGGAAGATCAGCAAGCTAACACCAGTAACCAGTGGTTAGCGAACTATAATCACAGGGTCGTAGCTTATAACCTAAATAATCAAGACATATTCAGTATCTTGAACCACCTCTAGGAACTAACTGTTATTGTCATAATATTGCTTTTTTTATACAGGAACTTACTGTGAAATCTAAGTTAATACATGGCTGACTGCTAAGTAGAACAGTTTATCAGGTAGCAGAAATACACTGTTGAGACCATCATGGTATAGGGGATACTATTGGGTACCATGGGGGTTCATGGGGACCCCATTTTAATGGTTAATGATTTAGTACCAGGGGGGTCCATAAGGACTTGCATGGTTATACTTTAGTTGGAGGATCCCCTGACATATAGGGAAAAGCGTGTAGGAATCCCATGGGTCATAGAGAGTCATAAAAGGTATCATGTATTGATGAGGGATAACGGGAATCTCCTTAATCCCCTTATTTTTTTCAAATTTGGGGCACTCACAATTTAAAGTAAACCTCAGTAATATGGGATATTGTTACACGAGGCATGCAATAGTGATTCTGAAAATAGTTCAGGCATTCAGGGCTTACAGTATTAGAGAAATTTGTAGTACTCAGATGGCATTTCTCAGAGGTTAGATTTAGTTGTGGGATGTGCTAGTTTGGTGGGGATTTGCGATTGCACTTCACTCAGTACACTCAATTATTACAGGAGCCATGGGATGGAGGTTGTTCTCTCTCTCTATTTCTTCTTTTACATAAATTACTGCTAAGGAAGATAAAAAGAGTAGGAGCGCTGCCATCCTTTAAAAGCTTGTCATGTTTGAAAATAAAGTAATACATTTTTTTTCATATTTATTTTTTATTCCCAATGTGTTTTTCTAGGGGGTTTCCATTTTATCTGCATATGTTTGTTTTGTTGTTCTCCATTTTGTCATCTTGCATCTCTGAATATGTGTCTATTAGAGTGAAGGGGTTGGGCATCAAACTGTGCTACTTGTTACTACATCTTTAGATGCACTGCGGCCCTTACATGATCAGTTTAATCTGTATTGCAGCTCATAGCAACCATAGTTCCCTATTTTGATACTGGTTGCAACATTGCTAGTTGGGCAAGGCTTCAGTGAATGTAAAGATGCAACAAAATGTACATCTTGCTAACTTGTCCCCATTTTTCTAAGTGGGAGAAAGGTCTAGGATGGCAATAATGAGAACAGAGCAATGTGATTTTTTTTAAGATGTACTACAGTAGTCCTTTAATCATATAATAAGTGCTCTTTTTCCCTAGGTATGACTTCCTCTTAAATACATTCATTTTTATTGAAAATCTTTGCTAACTTTTCATTGCCAATATTAAAGCTATGCACTGCTAATTTTAAATTGTAAACCATAATATAGCCATGGAAATCTCATTTTAGCAGTTTGGAATTAAAGTAGATTGATAATTGCATTTTCTCTTTATAGACGTACAGTGCCATTGCTGAAAATGAAGACAGCTGTCATGTTCTGACTAGAAGCTAACAAAAATACAGAACTACAGGATAAACACATTGTATAACTAAAAAACTCTGAAACATCTCTATTGTTCCCATTTAATTGTAGCACTGTTTACAAGATTTCTATCCTGCTAATTAGCTCCTTTATGCTTGAAAAAACATTCTTAGCAGCAAACATTTTCCAATTATCAGCTTATGATGAAAATGGAGTTTCAATGCCACTGCGGCAAAAAGATTTTTCTACTGTTATTTAGAATAGATCAGAGGGTGGAATTAATTAATGAAATGTCAGGCTGGCATTATCACTGGGATCTCTCCATACAAGTGGTATTTTACTATTTTTTGATCTATATTAAGCAGTTTAGATGCTCTATGGCAGAATCCGTATTATATATGTAAGTATGTGTTTGTGTATATATGTATGTATGTGTATGTACACACACACACACACATATATATATATATATATATATATATATATATATTTATACACATTGTGCCTTTTATATGTCTGGAATCTACATGTATTTGCCAAAATGATGCCAGGGATTCCTGCTGCCAAATAGCGTTTGGAGATAAAGTAATAGAAACCTTTAGGTCATCCTCAGTACAGTATCAAGCAGGAGCCGCATGCAGATGTTCTGTGCGTTGTCTGAACTATAGAAAAAACACTGTACTAAAGAATAATTTTAGAAATACAGAGTGCTACCCGAACTCTTGAGATTCTCTGTATAGTCAGACCATACATTACACACACATTAACATAGCAAGTTAGAAGACGTCTTGAAACATCCCTTCTGACACCTACCTGTGAGAGAGAATCACATCCAGCTTTTAAGTACCTCACATTCTGGAGGTCACCAAAGGTGAGAGACAACTCCGTAGAAGTATATTGTCTAATACTATTAAGAGGCACAAGTAATGGGCACTAGGAGTATCTATTGTGCTTTCTCCCCTTCCCTTCTTTCTTATAACATAGCAAGTGCATGAAAAAAGTTTGAGGCTGCCTCTCAACAGTGAACTTACAGACCACAATTTTGGTGTTGGGTCAACAGTTTTATGTATATCTTTAGTGTAGGACAGCAGCCTGCTAATACAAATAAAATTAAGTAAATCTATTGAATTTATAGAGCAAAGTGTGTAGTTAATCAGGGTTTTCCGCCAATGACAGAGCTAGTGAAAGAAGGGCCCTTGTGCAAAAACAAACAAACAAAAAAATAACATTAAGTATATATACATTTGTTTTTTTTGTCAAGCAGCTCTTGGCTCCCTCCTCAGCCTCACTGCATCCGCCTCTTGAGGGCTTCCCTTCCTCCTCTGCCAGTGCTGGTTTTCCCTGGGGCAGGAATCCTGAATGACGTCTCACACCCATGACGTAATTTGGGATTCCCTGCACAGACGAGAAGACGGGCCTGCAGAGGAGTAATATGAAGAGCTCAATAGAGAGATGCAGTGAGGCTGAGGGACACAGGGGGAGCCCAGGGGGCATGGGCCCGGTGGGGGCGACTGCACTGGGGTCCCTCCAGTAGAGTGCCTCAGTACATTGCACAGCTTGGACTGGCGGTAGCTCCGCTTATGTTTCCTGCATGTAGGGGCCTGCCTACTCATCCGCCTTGACAATCAGGTTTGTTTTAGTGTTTTATCTTGCCATTTTTCACCAACTGAGCATTGGCCAAGACCAAAACCTTGTTCTTCTTCCCAGACCAACCAGCAATCCCTAAAGTACGGAGTGAAAATAGGTATTTGTTTTCTGGCCTTGAATTCCTTATAGTTTAAGGTAATACAGAAAGAGCTATCATTTGTACTTTTTTACATACAAACAGCATCACTGATAAACAAACCAATGGAGAATATAGCTTAGCAATACATGACAACACTTTATCGTTTAGGACACTTTTCCATGTTTATAACGCTACGACCAGTTTGAGCCAGATGCAAGAAAATTAGCAGAAGCTAACTAAGCATGTAGTTTGTACTATCAAATCCAATCAAAGTGATTACATATAGAATCGACAGAACTGAGCACAAACATAATTCATATTCATCAAAAACAAGATGCCAATCTGTTATTTACTAAATTATTTATGGCATCAGGAATAAGTAGTGAGGGAAGGGGTTAATTATTGTGCACAATATACCTAGTGACCCTTTAAGTGGACCTGTGTAAGCTAAAGCTTTGATTTGTTGCTGTTTTTACATGTATTTTTTTGTTGTTAATTAACTGTGAACTAAAAATGTAACTTTACCATTATAGGAGCTTCCACTGCCCCTTTAAGCCTGCCATATTTTGGGATACCAGTAATCACTAAACAAAAATATAAAGCAGCAACTGTTCTAATGATTTTATGTCACCACCACATTTTCTTGTACCTAGTTCAACGGATACACAGTTCAATCGCTGCTATGACAACTCATGCACCTTCCTATTCTTCCGATTAAGAAATATCAACTTCTCCTCTCCTTCCACAGGAAATCATTATATTAATGTCATCCATCACTTTGTTTGTTCTTATGAGGAAGAAAGGCTGAGGTTGTAAAACTGTCTTTTTCCAGCTGATCTTTGCCTTGACATTTTACTAAACAAGGCCTCACCCTCCTCTGAAGGAACATTTGCAAGAAGTGATCAGTATGTTAAAACCATATCAAATGGTGTCTTGAAAACTCTGGGCACTTGACGTCATCTATGTGGTACATTTATTTCCAGATCTTGTGTAATTATTATTAGGGGGTCAGTTTTAAAGCTGTGAGAAAGTATTATCAACTCATGGTTGTGTTTCAGACTAGGCCTACAAAGCCCAGGCCTAAAGCAGCACATTTTTAGGGGTTAGTGGGCTGCCTAAAGTTGCCAATGCAATGCCTATAAACATAGAATATTCTGTCTGTAACTGTACTTGCATTTTTTGTCTTAATATATAATTACACAGACACACATATATACATATGATTCTCTATATTTATATAGCAGGAAGGAGAAGTAGTTACTAGATTGTTGGAGTTGCACAAATCTGAACAGGCCTAGGGCAGCATAAAACCTAAATACACCCCATTATCAGATTAGTGTATACCACCTTCATTGAACTGAATTAAAAGGGCCATTGTAAAAAACAAATATGCTTTTTTAAAACTAAACTTGAACATGAGCAAAAACAATTTAGGCTGTAAATAAAACAACACAATCTATAATTTATTATCTATTATATGCATTTATGCTGCCGTGGAATAAACCATTTTAATTTCTGCTGTTCAAAACCTGTTAAAGGTATATGTAAGTGAGCTGGATTATGAGTGCATCTGATAGAGAATTAGTAGTGTATAAAAACATTGTTTTGCATGAAAAAATACCAAAATAAGCACTTAAACACTTACCTTGAAGTTGGCAAAATATTTTTTAATTTCTATCAGCTCAAGCTTAGGGTTAATACCCTTGAAGTTAGCAAAATATATTTTAATTTCTGTCAGCTCAAACTTAGGGTTAATACCCTCCAAACCCAGGCTAAACTGGTATACAATTTGAATAATAGTTTTGGCCAATCAGGAAAAAGTAAAGACTGAAACTTGTATCACAATCTGGCAGTTGCTGCTTGTTTTTTTTCTATACCTATCTCCTTAGGGGCAATTTCAGCTGTGACCCCAGCAACCATCATTTCCTTTAGAGGGTACACTTTATTTAAGATTCCTAGGGGCGGTGCGCATACAGATATCAGTATCTAGCTGTGTGCCATTGAGCACAGACTGCTTGGCTCCAGCAATAGATTATCTGCATAAACACCCCAATTTAATATTCGTGTACTCTGTATTATGTTCAAACTGTGACTGAGTGATCATGATGGGATTAAAACAGGGTGTGCTGAGTCTTCAGTGATCAGATACATCTATTGTACTGTTATCTGTTCTGGTCCATTGTTAACAAATCAAGTTAATCCCATCTGATATGTGCTAGAGACGGCAAGATGTGTTTTAGAGATTAAGCCTATTAAACTCAGGAAGCTTCTGTTAGACTCCATGTAAAGTTTATTTATTGTGTTTGTCTGCCACACCCTCTCATTGTTGTGCTGTGTACACCCCCTTTGTATCTATCCCGTATAAATACAGCGGTCATTTAAAAAAAAAAAAAAAATCAGTTCACACAGTATCTCACAAAAGTAAGTACACCCCTCACAGTTTTGTAATAGTTGTATTATATCTTTTCATCTGTCAACACTGAAGAAATAACACTCAGCTACAATGTAAAGTAGTAAGTGTACAGCCTGTATAACTCAACCCACAGCCATTAATGTCTAAACCGCTGGCAACAAAAGTAAGTACACCCCTAAGTGGAAATGTCCAAATTGGGCCCAAAGTGTCAATATTTTGTGTGGCCACCATTATTTTCCAGCACTTCCTTAAACCGCATGGAGTTCACCAGCGTTTCACAAGTTGCCATAGGAGTCCTCTTCCACTGCTTCATGATGACATTACGGAGCTGGTGGAATTTAGAGACTTTGCACACCCCCACCTTCCTTTTGAGGATGCCCCACATGCTTTGCCAGTCCATCACCTTTACCTTCAGCTTCTTAAACAATGCAGTGGTCGTCTTGGAGGTGTGTTTGGGGTCATTATCATATTGGAATACTGCCCTGCAGCCCAGTCTCTGAAGGCAGGGGAACATGCTCTGCTTCAGTATGTCACAGTACATGTTGGCATTCATGGTTCTCACAATAAACTGTAGCTCCCCAGTGCTGGCAGCACTCATGCAGTCCCAGACCATGACACTCCCACCATCAAAAGTATACATCAATACTGAGGAAAGGTAGTTGAAATAATCCCTAAATGACAGATAAATGGATAAGGCACAAAGAACACAAAACACTGATATGAGATGAAACCCTCAGTTTGCATGTAAACAGCGATGCAGAAAGAGTTGAGGCAGCATCTGACATCAGCAGGTAAATGCATATCAACATATTATAGAAAACATATAGACATATGTGTATATATGTTTGGTCTGGGCCTGCATGAGTGCTGCTGGCACTGGGACGCTACAGTTCATTGCGGGAACCATGAATGCCAACATGTACTGTGACCTACTGAAGCAGAGCATGATCCCCTCCCTTCAGAGACTGGGCCGCAGGGCAGTATTTTAACATGATAACGACCACAAACACACCTCCAAGACGACTACTGCAGTGCTAAAGAAGGTGAAGGTAAAGGTGATGGACTGGCCAAGTATGTCACCAGACCTAAACCCGATTGAGTATCAGTGGGGCATCCTCAAACGGAAGGTGGGTGGGGGGAGTGCAAGGTCTCTAACATCCACCAGCTCTGTGATGTCATCATGGAGGAGTGGAAGAGGACTCCAGTAGCATCCTGTGATGCTCTGGTGAACTCTATGCCCATGAGGGTTATTTGGACATTTACACTTAGGGGTGCACTCACTTTTGTTGCCAACGGTTTAGACATTAATGGCTGTGTGTTGAGTTATTTTGAGGGGACAGCAAATTGACACTGTTATACAGGCTGTACACTTACTACTTTACATTGTAAAAGAGTGTAATTTCTTCAGTGTTATCACATTAAAATATATAATAAAATATTTACAAAAATATGAGGGGTATAATCACTTTTGTGAGATACTATATATAGAAAGCGTGTATCTCTGATTATGTTCCTGGTGGCTGCCATACTGAACTTATCTCCACCCTACAAGTAACCTGTCCTGGTCACTACCACAGGAAGGTTACTGGGACTCCTGGAAGTGCTGATTCCTGAAGGAGAGACTCTGACTGATACAGAAGCTAGATATCAGGGTGCTGGTGCCGAGATTTCAAAGAACCCAACGGTCATTGTGGGTTGATAACCTGTAGTCTATCGTAGGTGGCTCTGGGCTTGTAAAGCCCCTGCTCACGGATCATCACACTAGCATATAAATGTGTAAGTACATTCAACTTTTCAATATAATCCATATTTTTCTACTAATCAGTAGCTGTTTATTAGGAAACATTTCAAACCCAGCTCACATACATATCCCCTTAAGGTGGAACTCTGAATGCTGTGGGAACTTCTGTCTGCCCAAAGGGAATCTGCCAGTGCTAGCCATATGACTAATGGAAATGTCATTAGTTTACAAGAACACAACCCCCCAATATCAGCCAGAGTACAGAAGAGGAATAATTGTAAATTGTTTGGTGATTATTTTTTGCTTTCTAAAAACATTTAGCCACAATTGGGCACCTAAAGTGGTGTTTGTAAAAGGATTCAAGCATTGTACCTACAAAATATAGGGGACAACCCTAGCATAGCACTAAGAACCATGCCACATAAAGGATGCAGAAGGATTAAAAATAAATGTCATTGTCTTTTGGCACCAACATTCCCTTCTGTGCGGATTTTGTGTGTTTTTAATTAACTCCTTGCACTGACTGCACCAGATAAGTCATTAAATGAAATAAGGAACAAATACATACATAAATACCTATTATAACAGTATCTTAGTCCTCCAAATTTAATCATAGCAGCATTCAAAATTCTGTTATTTATTGGCAAGTTCTGGTATCTTACAAACATACCACTTGTTGTACAAAAAAGAACCCAAATCTTCCTGAAAGAAAAACACTTTTATTGACAATAAATATAACATAAACATGAACACTCTGTAGGAACCCTGGCATAACACTGTGTTGGATAGCACCTCATGCATCTAAATTGTAACATGGAATTTTGAACAAGCTACTTAACTCTCTTGGAGACCAGGAATTAGCTGTGCAAAAAGGTTAAGTACAAATTTAATTAAACAGCAATAAACATATGCAAAAATAGTATCAACAGAATGCAAGCAAAATAACCTAATGCATGACAAATTAGAGATAAAATGGAATCAGGATGCCAAATGATTGGCAAATCCAAATTACAGCACTAATTACTAAGTTTTTTTTTAGCAATAATTTTAAACCGGCGCCATGAACTCTTCACATACTATCAAGGGGAAACCATGTACAGGAACAGTTTGCAGTTATATGGATACTGATATACCTGGTGATATAACGAAAAGTAAATAAATCTGTTAAAAATGACCACACTGTAGATTCGGTAATAAGTTTAAAGTATCCAACAGCTTTAGCAGCTGAGTAAACCCTAGGCATAAAATCATTTTTAGAGACATTTTTCGATAAGAGTCTTCGATAAGAGTAATACAGGTTTGAAGGCATGGATACAAAGCATGGTAACAGGGCTTTACAATGTTTCTTGTGATTGCCTTCTGATCTGAATTCACCTTCCCTCTTCCTCCCTTCTCACAGGGACTCCTCAGAAATCTTGGGGCCTTGTACAAATGTAATTAGGAGGACCACACCAAACCCAGTGCACACCCATATCCCCATAGCCAGCTTTTACTTTAACTGCACATATAATAGTGAAATATCTTCATTTATTATAATGAGTATATTTCATAAACCTGAGGATTATAATGAATCCTTGCACTGCTAATATATATCTACAAGCGACTTGCCCATCAAAAATGATGGCAATAAAATCTGAAGCCTGGCAATGCTGTTTGCCACGCAATGCGAGGCTCTCCCACCTCTAACTTGTGGGCCTTGTGATGAGCGCCTTTGGCGCTCATTACGAGCCCCCGCTCTACAGGCCTTGCAATGAGTGCTTCAGCGCTCATTGCGAACCCTGCAGTGAGCTGTGGAGCTGCTCATTGCAGGCGTCGGCCAACCCACAACTTTAGGCCTCGCAATAAGTGCCGTTGGCGCTTACTGCGAGCCTCTCCCCACTCTCTCCCTCCCATGTCTCTTTGCCCCTCTCCCTCCCCTGGGTTTTCCCCCCCTTATCTCCCTCCCCTTTGTCTCTCCCCCCTCGCCCCTGTGTCTCTTTCCACCCCCCTCGCCCCTGTGTCTCTTTCCACCCCCCTCGCCCCTGTGTCTCTTTCCACCCGACTTCCTCCCCTGTGTCTCTTTCCACCCTCTCCCCCTCTCCTTCCGCTGTGTCTTTCTCCCCCCTCTCCATCCTCTGTACACCTGTTTGCTTTTATGGGTGTGAAACCATTTGCGGGCTTGGGAAATTGTTAATTGTCCCCAAGCCTGACATGTGTTTCCGATTTACGGGCTTGAAAAAAGTTGTATCTTTACATTTTTCCTCGCTTAGCCGTGTTCAGACCTCTCAAAAAAGCCAATTAGATATCAAATTAGCTTGCTGTGTGTGAGGTTGTAAGTAATTTTTTTAATTAATTGATGTCTTTTTGGGGTCTTCCGACGGCTTCCGAGTTAAGGGCTTGAAAAAAATGGTGGCCGTTAAATCCGTAATTTTTGTAAATCCTGCAACTCGTCAGCCATTTTGAATCCTCTCCCCCACTCAAGCCAATCATGTACAGGCCCCGCAATGAGCGCCTTTGGCGCTCATTGGAGGCCCGTCAAGCCTGCAATGTCGTCAATATTTACTTGTAATAGTGACCCTTTTTTAATGAAAATTTTAACATAATCACAAGATAATTAAAGATCCACTGTAGTCCAATAGGTTCTGCCATACATTTAAGATACCTTGTTTTATAAGTTACAAGAGCTCCTTCCCCACATGAAAAATAACTCATTTTAATTGAAGGAAATTAACTCGAATACAACCGCCAGACAAACAGTGAGTGAGTTAGGAAGGAAAACTCATGGAGACCTTGTTAAATATGTTTTCTTCTCTTCATTAAAAACAATGGGGACAAAAGAACAATATATTGAATTTCAGATGTCCACAAGGCTCACTGCAAATCCATTTCCTGTCATATACTAGGACAGATTAGTAGAAAACAATCCTTCCCTGTCTAAATGTAATTTAATTGTTCTACAATAGATCAATTATGTCTCATTAAAAAAATATATATATATTTTGTAATGTGTAAAGCGTGATCTTTTAAATGCAGGCTAGAATGTTTTAGGCTACAGTGGACCTTTAAAAATAAATATATAAAATACTATTGGCATCTCTCTTAACAAGCATCCTTATACTTCAGAATTATTCAAAATTGTATTTTTCTGTTATTTTGCAGTTTCAATCAATATTTATCATGCGGTATCTATCTCTCATAAATATTGGTTGCTACAACCATGCAAATTAATTCAGTGTTTTATCTCCAGTGCTGCATTCGGTGGGAAAACTCTTTGGAACATCTTTTTTTCTCTCACAACAAGAATCATTTTTAGATTTTAACGAATTAAGAAAATTAACTTAATTAACAGAGTTATTAATAATACGGCTGAGAAGTTTCTGACTGATTTAATGACCACTTCCAGTTAATACTGACACGAGATCAGTGATGATGGTCCTCCACAACACAACAAACAATATGATGAAAGAGGGAAGTCTCATAGGATTGAGGTGAAACGGAAACAAAATGTACTCAATACTAGATTAAGTAAATTATAACGGCTGAAGGACAAAAAATAACAGTTTGGTTTAGTTTTATGTATTATTTATGACTGTCCAACAGTCTATATATATATTTATTTTTATTTTTTGGACACACAAAAAAAATAAGAAAATGGTAGGAGAAACATTCTTTGGATCTGTATATAAAATATAATTTTAAAGGGACTATAAAATAGCATTATCCCTGCTCCTTCCTTTATATTGTCTACCACTGGTGTAGATTAACATTAACATCTAATCCACTATAATAGTTATGCACATTGGTGGGCCCGAAAAAGGGAAAGATGGGGGGGCGGGGGTGAGAGATTGGGGAGAGAAAATGGGATCCACCATTTCCGTTTCTGATAATCCACTTCGATTACCTTTTATAGACAATTGTGCTGCTGTGGGATCCACCATTTCAGTTTCTGAAAATCCACTTCTATTACCTTTTATAGGCAATTGTGCTGCTGTGGGATCTACCATTTCAGTTTTTGGTAATCTGTTTCATGAAGTGGGAGAAGGTTTTTATTGCATGTAAAGCTCTGCCTACACAGTGAGAATATGGCATCTATTAGTGCCAAGGCTTTCAGTAGCAGTAATGGAAAGCTCATTATTTTTCAAGGATACACTTTCCAACAAAAGTAAAAAGTTGCATAAAAAAAAGTGCCTGCAGTATAAAAAATATTCCACTACGATATTTAACGTGTGTGTAACGACTGCGCAGCCGTCACACTTTGTTGTTAAAAAACTGTATTTATCGGCGTATAACACGCACTTTTTCTCCCTGAAAATAGGGAGCAAATTATAGGTGCATGTTATACGCCGATATTCCCTCCCCCTCCTCAACCTAACCCCCCTCCTCATTCTAAACCCCCCCTCCTCATTCTAAACCCCCCCTCCTCATTCTAACCCCCCCCTCAACCTAAACCCCTCCTCCTCAACCTAAACCCCCCCTCCTCAACTTAAACCCCCCTAAATAACTCCCCCTCACTTACCTGCTTCTGTTCCGGCCTCCGCTCCGCTCCCTGACCCGGCGCCCATGTGCCGTCACATGTGCGCCGCTTCATTAGCATATACCGGGTGCACAGCATTTGCGTGAGATGCCCTTAGCGTGTGGCGACAAAGTGCAGGCACGACAGCAATGTGCTTGCACATTGACATCATACATGCACATTGCCGTCACGCCATATGTGAGGGTAGGAAGGAATGAGGGAAGGGACAGTGGGAAGGAGTGAGGAGAGGTAGAGGGTGGGAAGGAGTGAGGGAAGGGAGAAAGAGGAAGAGCGACATGAAAGAGTAAGGAGAGAGACAGGACAGAGAGAGACACAAGACCTAGGGGGAGAGAGTGATAGAGGCGAGAGACAGGACAGAGAGAGACAGACACAAGGCATAGGGAGAGAGACAGGACACAGAGAGAGAGGTCAGAGAAAGAGAAACAGGAGAGAGAGAGAGAGGGGACATAAGGAGAGAGAGACAGACCCAGGACATATAGAGAGAGAGGGAGACAGACAGGATGGAGACAGACCGGAGAGAGAAATAGATGAGAGAAAGACAGCGCATACAGTTGAACATAAAATGATACAGTACCATCATTTATGACGGGCAAGTTACTAGTTTGGTATGAATTATAAAAATGCCATGACGTATTTTTTTAACTTCTAAAATAATTTTCCCATTATCATTAGTTAGGCTAGTTAGTCAAAAGATCATACAGAAAAATTGACCACAGTGATCCTTTAATGGTTTGTGGGATGGGAATGTCCTTTCCGAGTTTGTGGTTAAACACTATAGGAATCATATTTCCACAGAATTATAAATTGTTGTCTGCAGCGCCAATGACTGTCTGAAAGCCTAAAATAATGACCTCTTTAGTCACACACCAAGTGATTCTCCAAATGTGATTTTACAAAGAAAATCAGGAAAGGAAAACAAGCTTAGTGTCCTTGTGATTATTTATCCAATGTACTAAAAGTAGCCACACCACCATATAAACAAATTTGTTTTTCATTTCCGAATAAAGAAAAATAATGAGTGATAATGCTAGAATCTGAATAAATGGGTTTTGTGTATAGTCACAGTTTGCGGATAAATTGCAGCTGATCATGTTCAAATATCAAAGGTTGGATGAATATCAAATTGATATTTAGCCAGCAGTAAGCCATTAAAAATGATAGTTTCAAGCTACCAAAATCTGCACTTTTTCATATATTTCTGCTGTTCCATATATTTTTGCTGAATTTATTTCTATTTAAATATAACTTTTGGGACATTATTCCTATTACTTTTCAATCTACTTATGTTGCACAGGAACCATCATTTATAAAAGGGCTTCTGAAATGGTCCAGCTGTCAAGACTTTTAAGTAATGGTCAGCTGAAATAACCACTTTATTGTGATTAAAAGGTTTATTCTCTTGTGAGAAAATATAATACTGAATATAGATGTTTCCCATTAGTCTTTAGGATGAAACTCCTCATATGACAGAGAGTGCAGCACATTTCCCCAATTTTTGCTCCATCCCTCCTTCTTCTCTCCACCAGACGCTTCCAACAGTGTATCAGCCTCCATGCTAGAAGAAAGCTTTGGAGACAGACATGGACATTCTGTGCACAAGCCGAGTGCTATCCATATCCATATATATTTAATACTAGGAAATTGCCAGTGAAAAATGATGGGAATAAAATGTCTGGCAATGCTGTTTACCACACAATGTGCAGATTGTGCTCCTCTGAGCAGCTTCAGCGCTCATTGCGAGCCTCTCCCCCTGTGTACTTCAACTTTCCTGCTGTGCAATGATCATCTTTAGCACTCATTGCAAGCCTCTCCCGCTTGTGGTGCTCATCGCGAGCCCTGCGATGAGCGCCTTCTGCGCTCATTGCGAGCCTCTCCTCCCAGCTACTGTACGGGCCACTCAAGTTTTGTGCTTGGGAATGCCATGTGTCTTTTTCTACCCTCTCCCCCTGTCCCTTCCCTGTGTGTTTCTCCTCTGTGTGTCTGCTGAATGTTTGTGTGTTACACGCTGAATGCCATTTGTTTTATTTTCAAAGTCCTGCGTGCCTGGCTTTGCTCAGCCTCATTTTCTTCCTGTTTCAGATTTTTCGTCCACCATTTTTTTCCACACTTAGCCTATTTTTGGTTGCTGAAAAACTGCAAATATGGCTCAAATTTGATTGCAACCTCACTCGCTTCCTGGCTCTCCCCCTGTGCTGTGTGTGAGTGTGTTTTACGTTTTTTTAATAATTTTTTTTTGTTTTTAGGGTTCTTTGAGTTATGCTTTTGAACTTTGGCTGTTAAATTAGCAAACTGCGCTACTGGCGGTCAGCGGCAAAGTGCTCCATTTTTTGGCAGCGTTTCTCAACTGCTTGTCTCGCTTCGCGAGGCTTTTGGCGCTCATTGCAGCCTAAGTCCTGTGTGCCGCAACTGCTCGCGCCTTTTTCGTTCATTGCAGTCCTGCGCCACTAGAGGCCTCAGCGTCGCAAGATCCACAACTATATATGTGATTATTGATCTCTTTCCTACCAAACTTTACACCAGGGATAAAGAATTGTAGCTATTCAAACCATATAGAAACATGTTAAGCTTGTGGCGGACTAAAGAGTGAAATACGTACTACGGCAAAGCACGTAGGAAGAAGCATCACTCTGATGAGACCCAAAAGGATGAAACAGTGATATTTATGGGTTTGCTGTCATGGGTATCCAACTTTTACTTAAAGGCATATCCAAGTTTCCTGGGTTATTAGATTTTTGCACTCGTTATGCAATACGCATTATATATGTATGCAGCACATTTCATACATTTTATACACGCCCTTGATCCCCACCTAATTAGCATGCAGCCCTAGGAGAGCAATGTTTAACTAATTACACACCTTATGTGGACTCCTCAGCCAATAGGAGAGCACTGATGTCAGCACAGAAGTCACTGCTGGGATGTGCGTCCCGTTGCTATCTGTGCTGCCAACACCCTTCGCCACAGACACACTACATATCCCAGACTGATTTGCAGCACAAACAGGAACCCCAGAGGTTTATTAAAATGTATCCGCTGCAGTGCATTCTCCCGATTGGCCAAAATTAATTTTTGAATGTTATGTTAATGTTATGACTGGGTTTGGAGGGAGTGTTAACCCTAATTTTCAACACTCAGAAAGATATTTTGCTAACTTCAAGGTAAGTGTTTAAATGTTTATTTTGGTATTTTTTTGTGCCAAACATTTTTTTTTCATACACTATTAATTCTCGTCTATCAAATGCACTCATAATCAAGCATACCTGAGAGATATGCCTTTAAAAAATATTTTAGAAAGTTAAAAATAATCAGCACAAAATGCATTATTATCATTTATAACAAACATTAAAAGGGATCTTGCACAATTGTGTTTTAAAAATACAGATAAAGTGGAAGTATATGTAGCATCACTGATGTGCCTGGAGATGATATAAATAATACATTTTTAGTAGAGTGCATTACAATATTTTTACTGCATAGTGTTACCTAATTTAATTTGACTGTGTTCTTCCTGGTGTAAATCAGTTCAAAGAGTAGATTTCAGGACATATGAATTATCATGGGCTCCTGACCAAACAACTGTCCGCAGTTGCAATTTATCAGGGCTCTCAGACACAGAAAAAAATGCTGCATGGGAAAAACGTAATAATGAACAAAGCCTTGCTCCATGACCTCTTCAGGCTTCTGAGTGTAACATGAAATATAGTGATTTAATGAGAACTGAACGGAGGGGTCATTGTGTGCCGAAATGAGTCCCCAAAATAAGACTGAAATTAAAGCAGAAGGACCGGAGGTTCTGGTGGATTAACATTGTTTTGCAAACTATCCTTCGTTATATTTGATTCCGCTAATGATCATTTGTCGAAAGCATAAAAATGCTCCAAGCTGTTTTACAATGAGGTAATTGCTTCATAAGGCAACGTGTGTTTCTTTTATTGCTTAAGCAGCTACAGACATAAAGCATTTAAGGATTAAGGACATTTTTCTTTGTGTGATTTCCTTTTTGACATCTGATTTTAAGGAATTTTTACTTTATAGTGCTCTTTAATTTGCCGTAATCCTTTTTTTCCAATTGTGTCTCAAACGCCTTCATTTCATTTCCTACAAATGTTTATCACATATTTTTTCCTTACCACTTTTTGCCCTCTTACTATTATTTTGGCACAATGTATGGAAAATTATGGTAATGTTGCCGTTCTCTGCCATAGAATCCTTCATTAAATATCCTCAACTGAGTATACACCTTTTTGATGTTACACTCATATAATTTTTTTAGGATCAAAGAAAACTGAGTAATGACTACATCTGACCTGAACTGAAGTACAATATAAAATAAAGTATTTATACTTTTTTTAAAATATTCTTTAATAAAGATGATTAATAGGGACTTGTGACCTGAAAGTACAGTATAAAAATATTTAGACTTTATTATAGGAAGAAAGGGTTACATTACATGGTATAGAACAAATATATTCAACTTTCTCTAAGAGTTATTTCTTATTAATAATATATTATATATGGCAGAACCATTTACAAAAATAATAAAGCAAGAACTAAAGTATATTGCAAGTTCTTATGGTAAAACCAAACAAGTCTTTTTTACCATTCTTTGATTGGGTAGATTTCTCTATAGCTGGTGCTGGCATTGTCTTGCCAGTGAGGAGTAGCTGAATAGCAGACGTAGAATTTGATGCAGATCTTGATATACCCATTGAAGGCCTTTCACTATGATAACGTGAGACTTCTACAACTCCTATGTTATTCTGTTGAGTCTGATAGATCCACTGTAAGGATTGACCTTTAATAACAATTTTTCAATTTATTGTTATGTGACTTTTAATCTTTTGTAAGAAAGCTTATGCTGAAAATAGACAGTTTCCTCCCCTTTTAGACTGTAGCTCCTCTCATTTGTTATAATCTGCATAGTACTGTGGCAGAGTGTGCTGCCACTTCCCTGTATTGCTGAACATTGGCGCACAATGATACTACTGTTCTACAGTAAGTACTGTATATACTCGAGTATAAGCCAACCCGAGTATAAGCCGAGGCACCTATTTTACCAAAAAATTCTGGGGAAAACTTAGTGACTCGAGTATAAGCCGAGGGTGCGAAATGTGCTGCCCCCTCTGTGCCCCTTTCTTGTGTCACCCTCTCTCTCACCTGTGTCTCCCCCCCTCTCTCCCCTGTTGCTCTTCCCCCCTCTCCCTCCCCTGTGTCTCTTCCCCCTCTCCTTCCCTTATCATCATCCTCCTCATCAACCCCCCTCCTCATCCTCCCTCTTATCACTTTACCCCTCTCTAATTACCTCCCCCTCTCCCTTTCCACTCTCTTACCTTCCATCAGCTGCTCCTCCGCTCATCTTCCGGCTGTGTCGGGGCTCGGCATATGCTAATGATGTGACATCACATGCACATCATGTCATTAGCATATGCCGGGCCCCGACACAGCTGGAAGACGAGCGGAGGAGCAGCTGATGGAAGGTAAGAGAGGAAAAATGGAGAGGGGGAAGGTAATTAGAGAGGGGGATGAGGATGAGGAGTGGGGTTCAGGAAGGAGGAAGAGGAGGATGATAAGGGAGGGGGAGGGAACGAGACACAGGGGAGGAGAGATACGGGGGGGAAAAGATACAGGGAGAGAGACGCGGGGGGGGGGGGGGGGAAGAGACACAGGGGTGATGCGAGTATAAGCCGAGGAGGGCCTTTTTAGCCTTAAAAAAAAAATTGCTGAAAAACTCATCTTATACTTGAGTATATACGGTAAATTATGTGATGAGCTTCAGATAAGGGATTTTGTCTTGGGTTTTTTCAACAATGTGGCATAGTAAATACGGATTATCAAACAGTAATACACACACACATACAATAGGATTTTAAAGGCCACAACTCTTTTATTAGTTAATTACTTGACAGATAATAAGAACAAATGCCGAGAGTTGCTTGCACACCCATAAACTAAACTCAAGGGGACCGCATGCCCCAAGAGTACTGATACCTGATGCCCACACCTCACTGTGGGCAAGCATCCTCTACCAACCAGCTGTGACAAGACCACCATACTGGATATTCTGCCGATGATCAAAGGAGGCATAGCTGCTGTACTAGGGTAGAACAGGGAAGGGTGGGAGGGGAGATGTGAAAGTGTTGAAACCCACTGAGTTAAGACGAAAAGAATAACTGTTAAATAAAGCTGTTAAATAATCATCCCTCCCTCTTTAACATCAACCCCTTAACAAATATCCTCTTACATAACCAATTGGCAGAGAACTAAAACTTCCCATCCTATTACTAACCCGGGGAAATTCCCATTACCTTAACTACGTCCATGGGATTCCTTAATCGCACTAAAATGGAAAAGTTGTTTATACTGATCTTTACTACAGTACTACTAAAGTTATTATAGCTTGATCATTACAGTGAATGCTTCATATGAAACACAAGAACTTGAGTAGTCTCATCTCACTAATGAAAAACTCTCACCTTAGTCAATATAGCCCAAAGGATGAAATATAATTTCCTTTCTTGTATTTATCTAGTCCCGTGTTCAAGTATATAATTCTACTCAAATAGTATGTGTTGGGCAGGCTTACAATGGCCTAATGCTGTCAGATGCTTCTTTTATAATGAACATTGAGAGACTAGCGTACACGTATGAAAGTGACTTGGGTGCTCACTAATGAATAAAGTCACTTCATGTAATTAATTGGACAACCCAGGCATTGCATTGCCTCACTGCACATTCCACAGAGGCAAAGTCGGCAAAATGAGTGATGAGATACCCAAAGATAATATGGGTCATTCCATTTATTGTAATACAATTGTTAACTAGTTATGTAGCACTTTTTGTTGTTTTAGCACTGGCTTATCGCCCTCTTATCTTTTCCCATGGTTTTAGTTTCCTTTTTTTCACGGTGTCAGGAATCCCTGTCCCACCAGGTGTATCTCTTCACTCTCCATGAGGTGTATTCCATTTGATTTATGCTCATTGACTTACATCTTCTCAAACAAAGAGAAACTGAAATCCTGGACTGTTGAAGGCTCTTATGGCTGGGTTGTTCTATGGAGTAGATTCACTTCTGAAAGGGCTGTTAAGAACTTCAGTAGCAATATCTATATGAAACATTTGCATTACAGTGCCTAAGAAATGTATATATGCAGGGGCGGAGCTACAGCTGGTGCAACAGGTGCAAAACCACAACAGTATAGGGGCCCTCTGCTACTAGCAGTAAATTAGGAATCTTACTTTATTAGAAGAATATGAAAGATAATTAATTACGTTATAGAAAAGTGATTTGATTACTATAGGGGTGATCTGTTTATCTACATATATTTGTGGCATTTTATTGACCTCAAGGGTTGGTCAGGGAAGGTGCAAGCGGGGCCTCAAAATATTTTGCACCGGGGCCCTCCATTCACCAGCTCCTCCACTGTATATATGACTATCTATGTCTCGATGGCCAAAATTCCCTAAGCATCACAGGGAAAATGAATCAATTTGCTGCAGGCTGCAGTAGTTCTATTCTGTGGGCAACATTTTATCCTAGCCTTCAGCAATGCACTTTGAGAAGCTTAGTGAATTTTTATAACATTAGATTCTAAAAGAGCAGTATAGTATACCATGTAGGTGATTTACTCAATCATAGCAGATTAAATTGTTTGCTTCCAAGGAAGCTCATTGCAGTTTCCGATAGGGAGATATAGTACAAGTATTGATTGTTCTAACAGAACCCTTAGAGATTGTGAGCAATAGATCTGCCCATTGTTCTTCTTGTGCATCTTCTTTTAACGAGCTGGACCAGCTCTCTCTCCATATGGCAGCCAGGTCACATTCATGCTGACTTGTGCACGCTGTATTAATTTCCCTCTCTTCTATCTCAGCAGCTCTGACAGTACTGATCTTATCAGATTGCAAAAGAGAAAACCAACCATTCGTGTCAGTGGCTCCCTCCTCTCCAAAGAGAATCCGCTCAAACTGTGCTGTTACCATAGAAGGTATACACATTACCTGGCAAATGTGTTTGTATATCATAGGAGACTTGTAGGGTTTAGTATTTAGATTTTTTTTGGGTAAAACAACAACTTCTAAATGGGCATGTTTGAGAGTTCTTAAAAAAATATGTAAAAAAATCAGTGAGCCTTGCAAGTGATTTAAGATGGCTTGGGGTGTCTGTATATATTATTTATTTATATACACATACAACCATTAAATGGACATGGAACATAACTGATTTTCTCAAGCATTTAAAAAAAAACATTATTTGAACATTACATTTTTGCATGGAACAAATATTCGGTAAAACCTGTTTAAAGTCCCTGAAACTAACAGGAAATACAGGGAGCATACTCTAGTCTGTTGATCTCATTGGCTGGCAGACGGAAAGCCCCCCCGACAGCAGTTAAATTTCTTAATATGTTTATGTGCTCTGAGAACATTATTTGAAAAAATAAAGCATACTATGGTACATTATCAAATTCCCCTGTTCTGATGCAACAACGAAAACAATATATAAAAGAATATACAATTTTAATGTACTGTACACATATTTTAGAAGTTTCTCCTCCAATCTAAATGTAACTTTCCAGTTTAAATCTAAAATATAATGCTCAGTGTGGGAAAAGGACAGGATACTGAATACATATAACAATCAATGAAAACATGAAAGTATTGCACATTTTCCAGATCCACATGCAATTCTGTGTGTTTTATTACAAAAAAACACGGTGATTATCTATATTTCAAATGTTTTTTTTTTCTTTTTGAAGTGCTTAGCAACATTTATACATTTACTTATGCTAAGTAGAGGTCCACATTGTTGAGAGTATAATTAGATCATGAATTCATGTGATTTTTCAAGCATTTATTATATATCAATTGATTTTGAGTACTCACTTGGCCTTTACATTTTTTTTTCCATAAATAAAAATAAATTGCAACACAGAATAACCATACAGACCAACTGGCCTTTCCCTAATAATTAGGAGCCACCTGGTGGCAAATCTTATTTTTTTGTAGTAAATATTTCAGATATATCAAGCATCAATAGCATCTTCAGAGCTATATATATACAAGTGGAACAGTTAAGAATATAAAAGGGAAGAAAGCATGCATTGCAACCAATCACTCAAGCAGAAGTAATATTGCTTGGGGCGACATACTGTACCTGTGACAGATTGCTGATGGACGCTTAGTCTAACCTGACCCATACAAGTCTACGCTATTGAAATGTTCCTGCTACTGTTTTGCAGCTGTTGGTTACAAAAATGGCATAAGCGTTATTTAGTTATTGTTAATCGTTTTACACACAAAATTTTAATTTTGGACAACAACAACGTCCTAAAAACAAACCAGACAAGATCATGCTCAAGATGGCAGCCGGATATAGCTATGACGGGCTATATAGACGCCATGGGAACTTCTGGGGTTTCCACTGTGATGCTCATAATGTCCTCAGGTAGTGTGTGCCCTTTATATCTTCCCCCATTCCTTACTTCTCTCACTCTTCTGTCAAGAAGCACTTTGATTTATATTATGTTCCATCATTCTACTTAAATTCTCTATTATCACACCTTGACTTACTTTTAACCCTTTGCATACTTCTCAACTGTCTTGCTTGAACCAGGACAGTCCCATTTTTTAGACATTGTACACCTTAATATAGTGGTTGGCAGCCCTATGATGGCTTACAGGAGTCCAGGATTTCTGATAGTCTGCAATATTATTTTTTTTTATAAAGTTTTTTTCGATTTGAACCCCCTTGTCCTGTCATCACATTTTAAACCTATAACCACATGTTAAAACAGTATTATTACTGATAACATAGAATATGCATTTTTAACGGACAAAGTCCTGTATTTTCAATATGTTCTTTTGAATAACTATCACATATTATAATTGTCTAACTACGAGACGTCGTCACGCTGCGTTGCGCAGTGCGTACGACTTTGCGATGAGCGCCACAGGCGCTCATCGCCCGGCGAGCCGTTAAACCGCTCTGTTGCGTAGTGCCTACGACTTAGCGATGAGCGCCGCAGGCGCTCAACGCTTGGCGAGCCGTTACTTTGTAGCACTTTGGCAATGAGCGCCGCAGGCGCTCATTGCAGGCGAGCCTCGCATAGCGAGCCAAGCCGTTACTTCGTAGCACTTACAAAAAAAATACGAGCTGAAAAAATTTACGACATAAGCGGCGGAACCAAAACACAAAAAAAAACACTAAATAAACACTAAAAAATAAAATAAAGGTTACTTACAGCATGGGGAAGCAGGCAGGACGTCTGGAAGTGAGTTGTAACTGCAATTTACAGCGATTTTGCCTAGTTACAAAGATCGAAAATCGGCTAAGCGAGAAAAAAATGGGCGCCGAAAAAAATGAAAACGAGGCTATACTACTACGAACTGCGTAAAACACAGCCATACACGTAGGTTTTAGAAAAAATACGAGATAAAGGATGCGGATTAACCGCGCAATGAGTAAAAAGACAGTAGCGAGTACATTTTACGAAACAAAATTACAGATTTACGCATTAACACAGATTTAATGACTTTGTCTCGCGCAACAGCGGATTTACAGCCTAAACCAACGCATTTGATGAAATATAAGTTGCAAATTACAAAAATATTAATTTTATTAAAAAAAAATTGTATTTATTTGAAGAAAAAAAAAAAGGGACAAATGTAGTGTCATGTTGTGTGGCAAACAAATTTAATGTTAAACCGTAGTACTTTAGCGGGCTTAGCGATGAGCGCCGCTTAAACCGTAGTACTTTGGCAATGAGCGACGCAGAAAAAATGACGGACGAAGAAAACGAAAACCAGGCTACAGCACTATAACCTCGCAAAACACGTACCGATAATCCGCGAAGACGCATACAACACATTATCCGCCATTTTAGGATAATGCGGAAGTACACAGCTACGTTAACGGTTTCGGCTCCCGCACGCACACTATTACACTGCACACGTTCATCACGCTTACACAGCAGCTCCACACCACTAATGCTGCAGCAACATCAACTCAGATTGCCAGCTCTTCAACACAATGCATAAAAATATGTAAATTAATTTATTAATTTGAATTCTATATTTCAGTAGTACACAGAAAACAACATTAGCTACCTTACAATTCCATGTGTATATTAATAACTAAACAACTTTTAAAACATACACATCTCATTGCCGTCATTTTTTGACGGGCAATACGCTAGTATTTTATAATGGACATGTTGTATTTAGAAAAGAAAATAAATAATCCAGCCTTTAATTCATTACATTTTATATGCAAGCATGGTACAGTATGGTTTCAGTTTATACCAGCCTGGTTTTACAGGTAGGAAGGGACCTTGAATGCTGTAAAACTTTCATCGGTTTTAACTGGAATATGACAATCCTTAGTGCTATTGCATATAGTCGGACTAATGGAAATCTTATCCGTTGAAAAAGCCTCCCATTGAGAAAATTGAGCAAATACAGAATAATTTCATATGATAGTTATTAAGAGCTTTTTTTTAACCTTTTATAAATGTTTTGTCAGTTTCCAGTTTGCTATACATTTTGTTCTTCAATTTCCCTTATAATGGATTTCCCACGGTATTATTCGTATTGTTTTACAATTTCTTTCTTTATTCTGGGAAAAAAGTCCTGTTTTGACGTATAGGTGATTTAACCTCTGGTCCTGTCTGCTTTGCAGTGCGTTGCAGATGCAGTTTGGACATGTCTGCAGGTGTGGCAGCTGTCCCCTGTGGACGCATGACTTCATTGGCACATCATTTGCATGTCTGCAGTGGGATTCTTGCAGGCTGACTGCCCCCTGCTTATGAAGCATCACAGCTGTTATTCATCTCCTTAATGACTCAAGGGTCAGTTCATGGCAAGCTTCTTCAAAGAAAGAATTAATATGTGGTATGAATAATTATGCTTTATAATTTGTCACATTTTGTTGCGATGGTAAATACAAACCTTTAGCACAAATTCCACATTATAAAAGTAAATCACAAAAGCTTGGAACGTTTTTCATTTTAGCAGGCAATTACTAGACAGGAGTATGGGTGAATGCTAAGAGATCAAGTTACTTTTGAAGTCTTCCCCCAAGCAATGATCCGCACCTTCACAAGCAAGAAAGCCTGCAAGTGCCACTATGTTTTAAATACAGCATTACAGTATATCATTTTTATGCTATAGTTCCAGTAAAATAACAATAAATCCTTAAATAAAATACAGGACTGTGACTAAATAATCAGCATAGACATATCTACTACCCAATTAGAAAAGCTTACATTAGAAAAGATGTCAGATGATCATGAAGTAAGTAACAAACCAACATAATTAACAATCTTTTAAGCCATACACATTAAACTTCTACATTAGGAGACTCTGCCGATGATTGTACACTTTCTGTTTTTTAGCCTGCAGGGTTTATTGTGTAAACTTGTATCTATTCAGGAAGAAAGCAGGGAGGGAAAGGTATCAACTAATTGGTTGATTTAGATAAACTTTTGGCATTTGATACAGCCACCCCCCTCTGAGCATGCTCAGTTAAAGCCAGTTGCAAGTAAACTTGCACGCCATGCTTGCCCTCCTCTGCAGCTGGGAGTGGACTTTTATACTACCATTAATGTGCCTATATTACCCTTAATATTTTAAAACTTGTCCACCAGTGTCCCATAATCGTCTTACATCAAGCACCACATATAATCTGATCCAGAAGCTTTTTACAAGCCATTTTACAAGCATACCACTTGAAGGGATCTAGAATAGTTAATGTATAGTCGGGCCATACAATGTTCTCTCCCGGCTGTTTTGGGAGTGCTCTTCCATGCTTTACCGGGCATGCCTCCTTCCTGATAGGGATTGAAGATTTCTGGGGAGAACACTTCAGTAACGCTTATCTCATAGCTTATAATGTGAGCTATGTAGGGAAGCAGGGGAGAGAGACCCAGTAGCTCAGACAGGTAATATTCCTTAGTTGCATCACCCAATGTTTTTCGCACCCTACAATGTCTTATATACTGGTTGCTTAGGAACAAATTAAAAGTTATTGGTATGTTGGTACTATGAACTAATTACAAGACAAATTATTAATGGGTTTCATTTTTTCTTGAACCCTTGGGTCTTTGCATGTGACTGATCAGATGGAGTATTACGTTCCTTTTGCATTTTTATGCTTGGGTGCATCATTTGGAAACAAGTATCGTAATTGTGCAGTAAGATAATGTATTATGAATGTGCAAAGTAATATCAGCAACATTTCACCTATGTCTACACCTCAAAAAAAAAAGGGCTGGAGTAATTAGGCTGAAATGTCCCCTCTTGTGAGAAGAATGGCCTTACATTTTTGTAGATGATGATGAGCCATCTTTTTTGGCTTGTCTGCTTAGAATATAGATTCCTGATGTACTGTATACATAGAGTGACATGCGTTTCGCTGCCAGTGCAATTGTATTTATTTGTTCATTTCCTTAATTTTGAACTCTCTCCACTCATGTAGTACCATGTAGAGTGGAGTATAGTAGAAATCTTCAAGATATGAAGGAAGATATGCCGACAGGATAAGATAGAGACGGAGAGGTTATCCAAGTATATACAGTCTTATGTCCCACTTTTGTCAAAAGAAAATAGAAAAATAGGAGACAATTAACTGTCCAAAATCCAACATGCATTATAAAGATATATCTGATTGACAAATAATTCAGAAAAAAATCAAGTCAGAATAATTAAAATCTCTCACCTTACACATTGAGAATGCCTTGTCTCTTTTTATGCAAGTGACAGCACAGGAGACAATGTATCAAATACCTTTGCTTATCAGTAATTAATGCTAATGATCTCTCATTAAAAACAGATTAAATGTTTTATGAGTGAATCAGAAAGACTGACTAACAGCTCAAAATGACAACAAAATCTAATTATATATTGCAAGTTTGTTACAGTATAATGGTATAGTTAACTTCTCTATGTATCTCTTGCCCTTTTTTTTCTTTTCTTTTTTCCTTCCTTATTGATTTTGATTAAAAATAAAGGCTTAATATTACACTAAAACAAAACAATAATAAAACATGAAAACGTGTGTGGGGGGGAGTAATAAAGCGGAGGGAACGTGGGTATGACATTTTATAGACACTCCATAATGTAGGTTTGGGGTTGAGTTTTATCTTCCTCTTTTTTTAGTTCCAGCCTAAGTTTAGAGTCCGTAAGTCCCAGCAGGATGCCCATTTTTTATCATTTTCATCTAGTTCTGCTGAACAAGGTAGGAAAATCCAGTGATTGCCCAAACAGCCCACAAGAGAGGGAGACCCTGGCAATGGTGAATCTGAGGGGACTAGGAAGGACCAAGGGAGCATGGGATAGCGTGGGGGTGCATTGTGCAATGCATATATATATTTATATATATATATATATATATATATAATATGGCACCGGGGTGGTTGAAACTGTTTAGAGGCATTCTTTCTTAGAACTATATTGAGAGAGGAGCTTGCTTCATTTTTAAAGATTTTACCCCATTGCACTTTTTTTTATAACATTCAGCACTAAAGTACTTATTGCCTAGAGTTTTAAATTATAATATGTTTGGAACCACCTCTGTGTGACATTAAGCGTTCATTAGAATATGTTACAACTACTTTAACCCAATCTTTTACCCATTTTTCTGGTCATAAACCTTTAGTGTATATGTATGCACATATTTCTGTTTGCAGTGATATGTATGTCTTGAAAGAGCCATTGTAGTTGTCATGCAATAGAGTATTATCATTAGTATTTGGAAAAAATGTTTTTTTTTTTTAAACTTGCATTTGATCTTTCATGTAGCAGGGTCTGGGTTACTCATTAGGGGCCTCATTCTATTATCGGCCGTAGGAGATGCGGGGCCGCAAGGACCGGCCGCAAGCTATTCGGCTATTCTATTCCCCTCCGGCCGGGGATTCCGTCAGGCTTGCGGCTGGTGCCTTGCTATCCCTTGCGGCCGCACGCGCCGGAGGCAAGCCTTTGATCTAAAACGGCCGCAAGAGTTTCGGCCGCAAGAAAAGCCCGGTTGCTTTTCTATTGCTCCGGGAACCCTCTCTGCAAGGCTAAAAGCGAGCCGCAGCTTACTTGCAGGAAAAAGGTCCCGCTAGCACCAATTAAGCACATTATAAAACAGAAATAAAGGCATCCTGCACTCTGAGGAGACTATAAAGTGATTGTAGGTGTTAGCAAAAATAGCACAACATTCCCCTATACTCAAATCCGTAAAAAAAAAAAATGTTTTATATATGTCAAATATCCATGTAAAAAGTCCTGAGGGCTTGGAGCACCTTAGACCCGCCCACGCTGCGGCCGGAAAATAAACAGTTAATGTAAACTCGGATTTGGGCTGATGTGCAAGCTTGAGAGGGGGTTGCTATTAATCCTCATGTCCCCCAATATGATCCCTAGCATTTACAGAGCTTTACAGTGCTGTCTTGAATTTATTTTTGACTTTAAAGATTTCTGAGCTTACGGCCGGTTGCAAGATATACGGCCGGCCGTAAGAGGAGATCCTTGCGGGGCCGTTTAATAGAATTGCGAGGTAACGGAACCCCCACAATGAATCGCAGCCTTGCGGCCATTTTACGGCCGATAATAGAATGAGGCCCTAGGTTTCTAGATAATAGCTCTGTCAAACAGACTGTCCTAACACTTCTATTAAAGTGACCTGTTTGCAACCCCAACCCCTGGCACCTAATAGGGGGATCATGATCAGTGATCATGTGTTATTGTACACAGTGAACTCAACATTAGCAACCTGTGTATCTATACGACCCATTTATTGTATTCCCAGACACTTTATAAAAATCTTGCAAGCTCTATATTTTCAGGAAAGAAGGAGTAATTATCACTTTGCTGTATATAATTATATTAAATTGTCAGCCTGTCATGTAAAGAGATTCATTAGATATGAAATTTGAATGTTATAATGATTAAATAAATATTTATTTTTAATTTTTCCATCTAAAACATATGCTTTACCTCTCCTCCCCTAAATATGACTAATATTGTAGTCGTACTGCGAGTTGTCATCTCGTTGCAGGGCTCTCATAGCGAGCCTCACAACTGCAGCCCTCACAAAGTGAGGGACGCAGTTGTGTCCCGCAACTACGGCCCTTGCCAGTTTCACCCTCCCCCGCGCTCAAGGGAAAAGACACAGGGGAAGGGAGAGGGGGGAAAGACACATGAGAAGGCAGAGGGGGGAAAGAGACACAGGGGAGGTGAGAAGAGACACAGGGGAGGTGGGAAGAGACACAGGGGAGGGGAAGATACACAGAGGGACGGAGAGGGGAGAAAGAGACACATTGGAAGGGAGAGGGGGAAATAGACACAGGGGAGGGAGAGCGGGGAAGAGACACAGGGAAAAAGAGAGGGGGTAAGAGACACGGAAAGGGAGAGGGGGAAAGAGACACAGGGGAGGGTGTAAGAGACGCAGGGGAGGGGGGAGACACAGGGGAGGGGGAAGAGACACAGAGGATGGTGGAAGAGACACAGGGTAGGGGTGAAGAGACACAGGGGATGGGAGAGGGGGAAAGAGACACAGGAGAAGGGAGAGGGTGGAAGAGACACAGGGGAGGGGGAAGGGACACTGGGGGGAGAGGGGAAAGACACACAGGGAAAGGGAGGGTATACACAGGGGAGGGAGAGGGGGGAAGAGACACAGGGAGAGGGGAGACACAGGGGAGGGGGGAAGCGACACAGGGGAGAGGAGAGACACAGGGAAGGGGGGAAGTGACACAGGGGAGGGGGAAGAGACACAGGGAATGGAGAGGGGGGAAAGAGACACAGGGGAGGGAGAGGGGGAAGAGACACAGGGGAAGGGAGACGGGAGGGGGAGAGACACAGGAGAGGGGGAGAGACAGAGGGTAAGGGAGAGGGGAAAAGAGGCACAGGGGAAGGGAGAGGGGGGCAAAGAGACATAGGGGAAAGTGGGGGAAGAGATACAGGGGGAGAGACACGGAAGGGGGAGAGACACAGGAGAGGGGGGAGAGACAGATGGTAAGGGAGAGGGGGAAAGAGGCACAGGGGAGGGAGAGGGGGAAAAGATACACAAGGGAAAGTGGGGAAAGAGACACAGGGGGAGAGACACAGGGGCAGGAGAGGGGGGGCAGAGAAATAGTGGAGGGAGAGGGGGTAGGAGACACAGGGGAGGGAGAGGGGGGAAACAATATATAGAACTCCATCATGCCCACATTTTTGACGGGCAAGCCACTAGTATAGATATAAATATGGTATCAAATTATTTGACCTACTGGAAATATGGCCTGAAAATGAATCATTGTCATGGTTTCTCTAGCACATGCTGTCCCATCAGTTATGGAAAACCCAGAAGCATGTAATTTTATACCTTTATAAATCTGGTCAAATATTTCCTCATTCTCATAGCATAACATTTTAGTTGTGTCTGATTTTTATTTTCTTTTGTTAAAGGTATATCTAAACTTCCCAATTTTTATCTTTTTCTAATCTAGCACACACTGTTTGTATCAGAAACGCACATTACATTGAGTCAGTCCACACACATACAGATTTCTTTTATTAAAAATATATATATTTTCAACACCCCCAGTGCTTCCTACATAGGCACCTGTTACTAACTAATAGAAGCACTGCATTAAAGTATGCTTTTTTTTTTTTTTTTTTTTAAATAAAATTTTTTATTGAAAGGGATACAAAGTAAGGACAGGCATTAGGTACATTAACACATAAGATTTTCTATAAACATATATACCTCGTGGTCAAATTACTAGCATCTCCTTCCAAGTTTTTATTTTTAACTTTTCCCATTATTAAATAGTTATTTAGGTCCTATAATTTAAGCAAGGGAAGCATGAACAAACATAACTTATTTACATAGAAACTGAAACTTTAGATAAACAAACATGTAAATAACTATGGAGATAAGGGAGGAATCCCTAGCTCAGGTTTAGTTTATACAGTTATGATGCATACATTCACCTCCTGTGTTGCGTTCCAGATGAACCAGTCAAATCAGAGCCTCCAGGACCAGACTTCGAGTCTCCTCCACTCCAAGCCTTTTTTTGGCCTAGTTCTGTTTTGCTTTTGTTATAGTGCTATCAGTGAGCCCATCAGGGCAAAGGGAAACCTAACGAAGACTCTAGCCAAGGCCTCCAGGTTTCTTGGAACTGAGCCAAAGTATCTAGAATAGCAGATGTTAACTTTTCATTTATTGCTATGTAATTTATTTTTTTAATAACCTCTTGCACGCTTAGCTTTTCTGACTTCCATTGGCTGGCTATGTGTACTTTGGTAGCGGCGGCCATAATCTGGAATAGCCTATTCTGTGTTTTTGATAAACTAGAGAGTTTAACCCCTAGTAGGCAGGATTCCATAGTGGCTGTGACTCTTATACCAAATAACTTTGTTGCCATTAATGCTATCCTTTCCCATAAGTCATGGACTTTCTGACATAGCCACCAGGTATGGGCGTGGTCTCCTATCTGTGAACAGCCCCTAAAGCAGTTACTACTCACTCTGGGATCATATTTGTTGAGTTTGTCTGGGGTGCAATATATTCTCTGGAGAACTTTTATAGATGTCTCTATGTGCGAGCAGTTACTTGTTGCCCTGCGTAGGTTGGAGAATGATTTCTGCCATTTTTTCCAATCCCATTCACCTCCTAGCTCCCTTTCCCACTTACAGATATATGATGGTTTTTCTGTATTATTTGATTTAGTGAATGTGTCATATAAAGTGCCTAGTATTCCTTTCGTTAAAGGCAGAGTTTTGCAGATTACCGAGAACCAGGAGGATTTTGGGGGTCCAAATTTTTTAAATGCTTCACAGGCCCAGCTTCTTATTTTTAGATAGTTATAGTGTTCCCCTGGGGGGAGGGTATGTCTTTCTTCGAACTGTCTCAGGGTCATCAAATGATTCCCGTTAAACCAGGAGCCCAACTTATCTAGTTCTCTGGAAGCCCACCAATGTTTTGACATAATACTCATGGAAGCCCAGATATCTTGTGAAGAAAGGACCGACCAAAGGGGAGATGTACCTATGCCCAGTTTGTTCTTAGATCTGGCCCATTTCCAAGTTGTTAAATTTAGGTTTATTATGGGGTTTGGGTGAGTTCTTATCGGGGCCATTTCTTCAGGAACCCAAATTAGTGTGTCCCAGCTTTGTTGTTGCATTTGCTGTTGTTCCAAGAAGGCCCAACTCGGCTGATGTCTGACTGAATGTATTAGTGGAAGTTGGGATAGCCTGACCGCTTTAAAATAGTTTCGCAGGTTTGGGCAAGATAGTCCCCCATCTTTGCTATGTCTAAACATTACTTTCTTGGGGATGCGGGATTTTCTGTTGTTCCATATGTATCTAAAGATGTTGGACTGGAACCGGTCTAAGTCCTGTAAGGAGATTGGTATAGGGAGCGTACGGAAGAGATATAGAATCCTTGGAAGGATGTTCATTTTAACTGCCGCTATTCGGCCGGTCCAGGAGAGAGGGCAAGTCCTCCATCTAAACAAATCTTCGTTTAGTTTTTTGTACATGGGGGGGTAATTGGCCTTATATAACTCGGAAATTTTAGGTGTGATGTTGACCCCCAAGTATTTTATGTGCTTGGTGGGCCACGCAAAGGAAAATAGGGATTTCAAATGATCTATGTCGCCCTGTGCCATGTCTACACTCAGAGCTTCCGATTTCCCTAAGTTCAGCCTAAGCCCTGACACCCTACCGAACTTGTCAAGAGTTGACATCAGTGCCGGAATGGAGGCCCCGGGATTTGTTAGGGTGCATAGGATATCGTCTGCAAAGAATGAGCATTTGTAGTGCTGCAGCCCCACCTGAAGCCCTTGGATTTCCCTATCCGCTCTAATGAGTTGCGCTAGGGGTTCCATGACTATGGCGAACAGTAGGGGTGAGAGTGGGCATCCCTGTCTCGTTCCTCTCTGTATGCTAATTTGGGCTCTGTGATCGCCTGGCAACCTCAAGAAGGCTGTTGGTGCTTCGTAATATGTGCGGAGTAAGGTGATAAACCGGCCCCTAAAACCAAATTTGTCCAGGGTTTTAAACAGAAACGGCCATTCAACTGTGTCGAAGGCTTTCTCTATATCTAGAGCTAGCAGGCACATTGGAGAGTTGTTTTTCCGCGCTAGGTATTGGATGTTAAGGATACGTCTGACATTGTCCCCTGCCTGTCTATGGGGTATAAACCCCGCCTGATCTTTGTGGATAATTTCTGGCAGGAACTTGGAGATTCGAGTTGCCATTATTTTGGCCATTAGTTTGACATCCCCATTCAGTAAGGATATGGGACGGTAGTTCTTCACCTCCAAGCTATCCCTACCTTCTTTTGGTATGACTACCAGTTCCGCTTGATTTAGCTCCGGGGGCATTTTTTCCCCTCTCATGATAGCATTAAATAGGGATGTCAGGTAGGGGTTTAATAGGATTTCAAATTTTTTATAGTATTGGTTGGAATAGCCGTCTGGCCCTGGGGATTTACCTATCTTAAGGCTATGAATTGCTGTTCTCACCTCCTCTTGTGAGATATCTAGGTTAAGACTATTTACTTGTTGTTCACTTAATGAGGGGAGATCTATGGTACTTAGAAAGGAGTCAAGGTCCAACCCCTCTGCCAGTTTCCCAGACGAGTAGATCTGCTGGTAAAAGGTTTGGAACTGCTTCTGTATATCCCTAGGGCTGCAGGAGATTAAGCCATCTGGCTTCCTGATTTGGGTCACTCTAGACTGGATCTCTTTAGCTTTCAGCCTCCTAGCCAGCATTCTGTCTGGTTTGTTAGCTTTCCAATAATATAAGTGCCTAGTCCTCCTCATAGCCTTCTCTGTATGGGCAGAGAGTACTCCATCTAGTTCTATCCTGACTTTGTTGATTTGGTCACGGATCTTTGTGGAGGGACAGTTTTGATTGAGTTTTTCTAGGTTGTTGAGGGTGGATGTTAAATCCTCCTCTTTCCGTCTGAGTGCCTTACGGTGCTGTGCTGATAGTTTGATGCAGCAGCCCCTTATATAAGCCTTATGGGCTACCCAAATCCAGCCTACTCCTGTATCAGGAGAATCATTCAGCTCGAAGTACTGCCTAATGTCTCCCGCTAGGGATGCTAAGCTGCTGGGGTCTGACAGAAGGTGTTCGTCGATCCTCCAGCTCCTAAATGGGGATAGGTTAGGGCCTAACGTTAATTTAATAGCTACTATTGCGTGGTCAGAACAGGGGCAGGGGACAATGTCAGATTCTTGGATATTATCAAAAAGTAGTGAGCTTGTTAGGAATGTGTCAATCCTCGAGTAAGTGCCGTGCGTGGGCGAGTAGTATGTGTATTCCTTATTATCCGGGTGTAAGCCTCTCCAGGCATCCACTAAGCCCATTTTGGCCATTAGCTGCTTAATTTGGCTCCGTTTTTTTGAGAAGCTAGAGTCCTGGGCGTGTCCTGATCTGTCTAATGCTGGATCTAGGGTCAGATTGAAATCCCCCCCAATCACCAGTTTGCCTAGGTCTAGTGTGTCTAACTCTCTTAGCGTGTTAATCAAGGTTTGGTGTGGTGAGTTTGTGGGGGAGTATAGGGAAAGTAGGGAGATTCTTTGGCCTGAGACTAAGCCGGTGACCAAAACATAATTCCTCTCTTTGTCTATTCTAGTATGTTCCGGGGTGAATGGGAAGTGCTTATGTATCAGGATAGCTGCCCCTGCCCTCTTCGTTGACTGAGTGGCCATGTACACTGTCGGGTATTCCCCATGCAGATATTTTGGTTTACTCTCGTGTGTGAAATGAGTCTCCTGCATGAAGATAACCGAGGGCCTCAATCTTTTGTATTGCCTAAAGGCTTTCCTCCTCTTAAAGGGGGAGTTAAAACCCTTAACATTGTGAGTTATGAATGTGTACTGTGAGCTACTCATTGTGTTTTGGTGGATAGGAGTGCATGGTCTGCCTGGCTACCTTTTATTCCTTGTCCGACGTCCATTCCTTGGTGGCCGGGGGCGGGTGGAGGCTTGGAGGGGGGATTCTGGTGCTGGAGACTCCGTCCGCTGTTAGGCCAGAGGGAAGCAGAAAGACACAACATTAGATTTACAATTGACCAAGTTCCTTCAGTCCCACAGGCTCCTCTAATCTCCTGAAAGCTAGTCCCCTGAGTTAGGCTTTGTTGACTGCATAAACCTCGACTACTGTCAGCTGGGAATTTGTAGTTTTCCGCATACATTTTTATCAGTGGTGATCTTTCTGGACTTAGAGATAATTTGCTAATTGCTCCCTGGGAGCTTACTCGCTTCTCTATCAAGTCTAGTGGTATCCTCTCTTCAAAAATAATAACTATTAACCTCAACAACATTTTAACTATCTGAAGTAAACTAGGATGCCTTCCGTCTATTTCGGGCATCTGGCTTTAACAGGCCCTTCATTAGAGGCCTCGACTAACATCTGACCTAACTAAAGTCATCAGTGCCTATTCTACCCTCACTAAAGCAGGTCAGAGAAGTCCCATAAATGAATGAGAAAACAAAGACTCAAAACAACTTCCTGCTGGTGGGTTGCCTTCACTCCGATCGCGATGGTATCAGGCCTTCTGAAGTCGGGCCCGGGCCTCCTCTGTGCTGAGTACTCAGCCCGCCTTGGCTCCTGCGGGGCAAGTTTTTGTCTCTGGGACTCCTGGGGGGAGGCGGGTCTTCCTTCGGTCGCTGTGACCCTACCACAGTCCACTGTTTTTTCGGGATGGGAGGAGGAGGGGGGAAGTTGTGTTCCTCTGCTGGAAGGTCCGCTGGGCAGAGACGAATGTGGCGCAGTACTGCGAGGCAGTCTTCCAAGTTGCGGGTGGTGTGTGATGTACCTTGGTAGCTGAAGGTGAGGGCAAAGGGGAAGTTCCACCGGTATTGGAGCTTGTTCTGTTGCAGAATCGCCAGTGCAGGCTTCATCTGTCTCCTTCTGTCTAGTGTGTTGGGGGACAGGTCTGCATACACTTGCAGGTTGGAGTTATCTGGTCCTTTGACTGCCTGCTTCTTCCTTGTTTCTGCTAAGAGTAGGTCTCTGGCTTGTTGTCTCACGAATCTCACCACAACATCCTTAGGGGTCTCTGGGTTTCTCGCCCCTCCTAGCGCTCTGTGGGCTCGTTCAATTTCGAGGACGCCCTCTGGGTGATCGGGTAGTATTGAAGTGAAGGTGTCTTTTAAGTACCCTGTCAGGTCTTGTGTAGTCCTTGGGATCCCCCGTACTCTGACGTTATGGCGGCGGGATCGATTCTCTAGATCTTCAATCTTATCATTCAGCTCCATGATGTTATACGAGTTCTGGTCTATGGCAGACCTGTCATGTTGCTGCGCTTCTCCCATCTGATCCACCATCTCCTCCAGAAGTTGGGTCCTCTGCCCCAGTTCTTTCAGGTCATTTCTTAAGGGTTCTAGTGCCTTGGTTAGAAGCTGTTCTATCGTTGCAATGGCCCTAGGCGATAGGTCTATATGTTGTTTTGACCTCTTGGGTATCTCCTCCTGATCAGATGATTCAGAGTGGTCTGAAGCTGAATCCAGTGGAGATGGCGGCTTTGTTGTTTTGGGTGTGAAGTGCTCTCGGATGCCCTTTGCGGAGGAGTTCTTTCTACTTTTCTTCATTTCTGAAGATGGAGATGTGCGTGTTACAGGAGCTGTAGTATTTTTCCCCTTGCTTTCTCTGCTATCAGTTCCCTCAGGAGTGCGTAGCTGTAGAGTTTGTTTGGTTGGTGCGGCCAGAAGCTGTGTTCTCGTGTAAGATCGGTCGTTGTAGCTTGTTAGTCAAGGCCTCCTGTCAGGCTTCAATCACATCTCTTGGCTCAGTGCTTCATATCGGTCTTTGCAGGCTCCGCCAGGAGCAACTGGAAGGGGGCTTTCAGGCTGGTTGCCTTGGCCCACATCAACATCAGATTTACTGAGTGGCCACAGGGTGGCAGCAAAGGCTTTCTGCAGCAATGTTCATGCAGATCTTCACAGGATTTCACAAAAAATTAACTGCAGGGTTGTCTGAGGTTGTTAAGTCAGGGTGTAGAAATGTCACTGTGTGGAACCCAGGGGGTGGCAGGATACTCTTCCTTAGTAAAGTTGCAGTGACTTCTTGCCCGGTAGAGCTCAGTGCAGGGACTGGTGTTGTCAGGGTTAAAGTTTCAGACTAGATATTAAATGCTGCTTTCCTTTAGTGCAATGAACTTTCACAGTGTGAGAGGCAAGACCCAGTATGGGGTGTCCAGAGGGGTTAGCTCTTCCTGGGGGTTGAAGTCTTGGGTGTAGGTCAGCTGGGATCTGTCTGTGTCTGTTCCCCTTCCACCATGAGGTGCCACAAAATGGCGGCCGTGGATTCGCGGGCTTTACCTCTCCCCCTTCTTCTTTGTATTGGTGGCTGCTATGCAGCCCAGCCTTCTCTCTCTCAGGGGGGTTTTAGGGTGTGTGGGATCCCCCTGCTGCCCCTCGGTTGTCTGGGTAGACGTTATGGGCCCCCGGTATCCGTAGAGGGAGTTCTCCCTCTGGCTAGGCCTGCTTTGGCCTGTCAAGATGGCGGCCCAGTGCTTCCTGGTCTCTCCCCGCAGCCCCTGGCAGATCCAGCCTACCTTGACTTCTTGTTGTGCCTCCGTGCTGCCCCTGGCCGGCCTGAGTCTCCTCTTGCTGTGTTGTGCTGGGGGAGCAGGCAGAGCAGGCACGCAGGACGCTCCCCTGCTATGCAGCAGCTGCCGAGTTCAGAGTGCTCCTGTACTCTCCTGGAGCCTCGTTCCGGTAGTCGGGGCGACTATCTGGGGGCCCGACGGCTTCCCCTGGTGCCCCCTGATGTTATTGGGGGTGTCACAGGGGGTTTACAGGGCAATATTGCCCAAATGTCAGGCAACTCTGACGGAGCTCTCCCCTCACACGTCCTGCTGGTAAGGACGCTAGCTCCGCCTCCTCTTAAAGTATGCTTTTAACCCTATACTAACATTCAAGGCAGCAGGAATTCCATGCAGAATTCCACAGAGCAATGTCTGAGCTCCTCCTTGCTTCCTTGTTGTGAGGACTACACATCACATGATGCTTTGCTGCACAAACTGACTTTACAGATTAGGAATTTTATACAAATGTTAGCAGGGATTTTCAGGGGTGTTAATCTCAAAATCAACTGCCAGAATACTCAAGAGATTTAGCAAATGTTAGGGTAATTTTAATAATATTTATTTTGGTATTCTTTCATGCAAAAAAATTTTTTCACGCACTACTGATTCCCCTCTATCAAATGAATTCATAATCCACAAAACCTACATATGCCTTTTCTTACACTATGGCACAAGTAAATATATGTTAATATTACATTCATAATAATGGATTAATGATAAGAAACTTAAACATGTTAGTGCGTACAGAAAAAAATGAGTCATTAGATTCCATTCTTGGAATTTATAGTTTTTCCAAAAACATGCTAGGGTAAAATGCATGTGTTGATATTTTGCAGTAGACCTTTTGGTTTTATGTGACACATTAATAACAAGTGGTGTTAAAATGACTTCAATCTATGTATAAGAATGCTAGGTTTTCCTTGTATTATGGTTTCATACAGCTCAATCTAAGTGCCTCATAGAATCTTTGACAAAGAGTCGATGAGTGACGAAATGCGCCATGTTGTTTCTTTGCTGCCAGAAGCTGGACATATTTAGTATACTACTATTTGAAATAAAATAAATACTTTAATTAGGCTCTTTGATCAGCACTTATACTTTTATTTTTATTTTTTTGTGTGCTTGAAGTATATCATCCTCTTCTGACATTAGTTGATAACTTTTTGGATATAGGTTAGTTATTTTTTAAGAAAAAACATGTATATCTTTAGGAGCACGCTATAATTCTGTGTAAGTGCTTTATACACAAACTTTTAGCCTTGGTACATAATTATCCTGGGTATAATAAATGTTCTTTTATACAAATAATATAATTCTGTTTTTATTAACATACACAATGAGAGTACCCTACTGTGTATAATCCATTTTCATTTTTTTTTTCATTCTGGTGCAATTAAAATGCTAATTGCTTTGTTATTGTATATTTTAATGCTAAAATGTAAATTAAACCTAATATTCAAGCATTTGCTTCTTTGGATTTTATTTGCTTCTAATATTATTGATTCTACATGTGTGGTGTATTCAGATGTGAACACAAATGTGCTATTTATTTTATATATATAAAAAGTAAACTAAATATAAAGTCAAACTAAAATGGAAATATATATTGTGTTTCCTTTGGCTGGATTGCATTATTTTGAAACACTTAAAATATTGGTCTGTAACCAAAGAATTCCCAGATAAAAGAAAAAAAAAATACCTCCAATTATCTGAAATAGGTACTATATGTGCTTTTCTATTATATGCTATTGGAAAGTCATTCAGCTAGAAGTGATGAGCTTCATATCTGTGCCTCTTTGCGTGTATAGGAAAGGAAGCTGGGTCAATGACTTCCCTGTACAGAATAACAAAAAGGCTCAGTAAGCAGACACTTTGGAAATGAATCATGTGAATATAGGATTTGACAAAAGATTTAGACTTCCATTTTACCACATCAGAGGAAGCAGCCGAATATATTTTACAGAAATTTGTCAGAGTTAAGTGTAGTTCTGTACTTCCTTCTTCAAAAGGTATTCTGATACATATTTTGACAATTTCAAAAAAAATGCATGAAACTAAAGTGGTGGGGAGGATGTGCGGAAGCCTAATAGCATTGGATAAACGCAAGGGTTTAAATAGAGAAAGCCTTACATTTTCCAACATGGACTTTTGATACTGTGATACTGTATTTACAGGCAAGGGTACAATTCACTCTAAAATACAATGGTACCTTGGTTCCCAACCTCAACATTTTCGATACTCAACCTGTCAGGATAGAAATAAAACTTTGTTACCCATCATCTTTCCTAAAACCAATTTACATCACTCCTTATGGGAGTTTGGTACTCAACCTTCTTGTTACTTAACCTGCCGTCCTATACAGACTAAGGTTGAGAATCAAGGTACCACTGTATACCCTTTACTAATGACTATGGGGGGCATATACTAGTTAAAATACTGATATCTTATTTGTCACTTACAGCGCCAGACACCCGCTTTGGATTTTTACCAAATCTTGTCTCTGTCAACCAATCAGTTGATTCATCAGCAGAGATTTCTTGTGTAATGTAGCCTAATAACAACTCTTAGGCTTACAAGTGGTGGAATTGTGAATTGGCTGGAGTGGAGTACGAGTGACAACTTGGCTTCAGTTAACTAGATGGGAGTTTTTAAAAACTACAAAATACTTTTTCCTTTTAGTTAATACACTAATTGGTTTAATTAGTGTACTTAATTGGTATTGGTGACAAAGCATGCATTTTAATAATATAACTAAAGGCGGAAAAGGCTGGTGAAGCAAAAACATCAACATTTAAAAATCAATCTTTATGAATGAGCAAAATCATATACTTGTATACAACAGCATGTCTAAAACAGGTCAGAAAGTCTATTTCCATCTTAAGATTTTGTGAACCTACTCTGAAAAAGATGTCGTGCTGTGTTGAAAGCTCACTTTATTCTTCTAATCAGTTAGTCATTAACGGTTTCATCGTTATACCACTTTTGTTATTTTTATTTATTTTTCATCTCAAGATATAAAATGTTCCCATTATAATCTAACAATATGGGCTGTGACATGCAATTGAGATCACACTGGGTTTCGTTCTTTAATCAAAAAATAACGTCAACATGGTCCCTTTACAGCATATACCTAGCATTATAACACCGTTTTTAAGCAAAGCAGCGACTGGATAATTATGATGTAGTTAACCCACCCACTTTACTTTATTAACAGTTACAAAAACTATTACATTTGGATAGAGATTTTTTTTCAGAAACATGCAGCTGTCAGATTACTCGGTGCTCTTCATAAAATAACAATTTGTAATTATATGTTGTTTACCGCCAAGGCTGTATTGTTTACGTGACCTAACCCTTGACACTAAGTACGTATTGTATCATAAGTACTTGTATATGTCAATATTTATGGTGACAAATTTTTTTTTTTCAACCTATGGAAATGGATTGATGTTTAAATCAAAAGCTTTATATTAAAATAATACACAATATGGGTCATCTTTCCCTAAAGGATGGTTTTAAGCAGATTCTCAAGGTACACAGCACCTGGCCCCTCTCTTTTTACCAGCTAAATACTGCAGTATCAACTATGAAAGTTCTTACATTGTATGGTAATGCAGGCAGTAAACACACAGGTGGGGCTACCGGTGGTGCGGGCGGTGTAATGCACCATTGCCCTCCTCTGGACGAAACATTGATGTGTCATTTTTTTAAGTTTTTTTGCATTTAATGTTTTCTTTTTTTTTGTAACACCCCCCATATCCAACTTGAACCGACCTGCCTTGGACCCCTGGGCCCTCTTGGGCACACACCCCAGCTGATAGGAAATTGATATGTACCTATTTAAAAAAGAACATTTATACTAAAGCTCCAAGAGGTGGCAGTGTGGAGCAGTTCAGCATTCTGGAGATGTGTATAAGGGAAGAGGGGAGAGCGCAAGAGCTGGATGATAGCAAAGTACAGGAGGGATGGGTTTCTTTGAGCGGGGAGATAGGGACATGTGCCCTATAAGGTGGGCTTGGATGCTGACTATGACTGGGTGCTATTAATGGATGCTAAGAGTGGTGGGTGCTGTGGGTGGGTGAGGGGTGCTAGAGTTAGTGTGTTAGAAGGCCTCTGCCAACCCACAACTTTCATGCCCTTCCCCCCCTCTACTTTACAAGCATCGCGATTAGCGCATTCGGTGCTCATAGCAAGCTCCGCAATGAGCAGCTTTGCCGCTCATTGCAGGCATCGTCCATCCCACAACTTTCGGGCCTTGCAATGAGTGCCTTTGCGCTCCTCGCAAACCCTGCGATTTTTTTGTGTCACTTTAAAATTATTATTGTTTCTTAAAACAAACTGCATATTTATTGTAGCCAGTAAGTGAAAGGCACATATTTCTAAAGCAGTTTATTGTACGTACCTGCAATGCAGTATTAAATATGTACATATTATAAATACACAGTCTATATATCAGTCTTGTCCGCATTATACAAATGGTATCATTTATCGGCATTCCTATATCTATCTCAATATTAATCAGTCTCACTGTGAGGTATATTCATCAAATGGTGGCAATAGTGGGATTAATATGGATTAAACAAAAATATCTAGACTTCAGATGTGTTCTACAAGCTTATTTATCAAGCTTTCACCCTGTTTGTTAGAAAACGATAAACAGCGAAAGTGTGGTATAATCGCATTTTTAATTTTGTTAGTCCCTACCTTTTACCACTTTTGATAAAAATACCTTACATATCAAAATAACTCTAGCTATTTATCTATCATCCCTTTGCCTGTTTTATTTATGTATACACACCCATAACGTGTTCATTATTTGTGAATAATTATGGCATCTTATTTTTTTATTTAATTATTTACTATGGCCCTCATTCAATTGCGATTTGGCCAATTGAATAGGGCTCTAAATAAGCACATAACATATATTTTTTTAATAAAGTTTTTAGTTAGTGAAAACCTTGCTTTTGGATAGATGTTTACTAACTAAAAACTTATTTAAAAAAATATGTTATGTGCTTATTTAGACCCCTATTCAATTGGCCAAATTGCAATTGAATGAGGGCCTATATAATTATCACTTTTATATGCTGGAATTTACTGCTATTATACATTATCCCGTACCAGTTAACTATGCATATGAATAAATATGTATTGAGTAACTGATTACTTTGGCTCAGAAACTAAAACTCAAATAGCTTTTCATGAATTGTGATCTATTAGAGGTACATGGCCTCTTTTTTGTTTTCCAATAATTATTCCAGGAAAACAAATTGTAGACAATTGTCAGGTTGACATCCCCGGGAGGAAGTTCACGGATATTAATAAAGAAAATTTACTCTTGCTTTTGTATTTCTAAGGGATGTCTCTTAAAAGGTCATCCGAAAAGGGCAATATTTGCATTTAAATTGTGATATTTTAAATAGAAATAGTAACTGCTGACCTATATCAGTATTTGAAATGTTTTGGTAAATACGTTTAAGATGTGAGCTTTAAATAGTGTGTCCCTCTGGGTCTGTGTACATACATGTGCGGCTTTTTTATACTGCAGTTTATAAATTCTGACAGAGATCAGTGGTTATGGATCTTGGAATGGAGGAGTGGTAGTTAATAACTAAGCTTTGCTGGCAGTATCCATCATTTTTATATTTCCCAGTCAGCGTGTGTGGTGATCAGGAAGAAAAGAGCACAGGCCCCAAAGTAATGTAATATCTTACCATTCTATGCAAAACCACTTATATTTCAAGTTTCCAGTGGTTAAGGCCTGGAGATGAGGTATCATTATGGCAAGTAAATGTAGTGCGTATACATAGACTTCCAGAAATATGTGCAAGTTACTCAGAAATTGTAAGTCTCTCAGCTGGAACTTCCTAGACCTTAACATGGAATTTCCGACTCAACCTTCATCACTTTTCTCACTACATAAACGTCTCTACTTCACACTAAGGAAAATATATTATTATTTAGAGAAAAGGTGTAATCTTTCTCTAAATAGATTTCCAAAAGTAGTACAAGATAAGCAAATATTTTCCGTCATGTGTGTAAAATGAGGATACACTCTGCATATTTTTATTAGAGGGAAGCCCAAACTCTCACTAATTGGGCACAGATGTAGTAGGCGTTTATGTTTTTCCGGATAAATCCACCAGCCTTATGGTTCATAATAGCTGTCTTCAGAAAAGTCAATGTTAGTGTTACTGCTGAGCACAGTGTTACGCTTTGTTTCTGTATAGTTCAAATATGGCACCAGTGGCTACCAGAATGTAAGGTTAAGAATAATTCTGTGTAGAATATTGCTTCAGGAGGTTGTTATGGTCATGCCATTTTATTAGCGAACGATCTCACTTTTGGATGTGCGATGAGGGAAACAAGTCTTGCCACTTCCTGTTTTGCTCACTGGAGAGCCACAAAAAACGGCACTATTTTGTTTGTAGATGGGATCTGTTGCAAACTTTTACTTTAGTTTGGGTAGTCCGTTATATTTGTTCTATCCATCAAATGCAGAATAATATTTAGGAGTTCAATTTGACTGTGTGTGGGTCAATAACACTCATGTCCAACTTGTGTAGGAAAGAAACACTGTCATTTGGTGTCATTATTCCTCTGCTGCCCCCTTTCCTTTCTTTCTGACATGGATAATAACCCCCTGCCCAGAACATAAATGTCAACTGTCCCATCTTGTTCTACTTCTAGATCTGCCTGCCTGTGTCCTATACAAGTTTATTTGAATCTTGGAGTACAGTCTCCCCATGCTCTACCTATGAATGTACTCAAATGGCTCTAAATACATATTGCTATGTAAATGCACATTTGTTGTTGTTGTTCAGTGCTTTCGACGCAGCACACTTATCAAAATTGTTTTTCTGGCAAAGATACTGGAGTTGGTTGCCAGTTCCTTTTTAAGTGGACCATGATTTGTCTGACCTCTCTGCTTTGATCTACCCAGCTTAAGTGACACTACATTGTATAGCTCACAGAGGTACACAAGCCCCTTCACCACGACAAAGTAGCGATCCAGAAGAGGAAATGCACATACACATATTTTATTCAGTTCGATAAATTCTATCTTGTCTTGTTAGCTGCAGCAAAATTTGCTGTTAGGACACACACAGTAAGATATACAGCAAGTTGAGTCTGTAGGTCTCTTAGCATGGCACCTAATGCAGTAAGGCACAGCAGTTGAATAATTTCTAGCTAATCCAAACATTCACAGGACATCTTCCAGCAGTGACTTAACGACTGATCATGTTAGGGGCCTATAACTGTCTGAGCTATCAATCACAGCCAGCTACAAGACTCATCCAATCAGTATTTGGTGAAATAGAGTCTAGTACATCCCTCAGCAGCCAGCTCTTGGCTACCACTGCTACACACCCCTGCTCATCACTAATACAGGATACTGAAGGATGGCTGGCTATAAAGAGCATTAGAAGCCTATATGGGTGAAAAGGCATCATTTAAGAAAGACTTTAAGTGCATTTTCACTTTTAGACAATACATTCAAATGATAAATTTCAGTGTACAGTGTTGAAAAATGCAATTTAAATAATATGCAATTGACATAATACTTGATATTACCTGTAGTTTTAAATTATACCATATATGAAGTACCATCGTAGACCAAAAATGCTATTTGAATTTTAAAAAATGACAATTCTGCTTCAGTTGGTGAAAATAATGTAAAAAGTCTAAGAATTATTTAACTACATGTATTGCAGAAACAATAACTAAACAGCACAGCAAGCCACCTCTCTAAGTCTGTTTAGAATTGCAAATGGAAGTATTAATATCTGAATGGGAAAAGCACAATAGCAACTAATCCATTATATTTATTTTCCGTTTTTATGTTGAGCTAAAAGCTCATTCACAAAAGTAAACAGGATTGCTTGAAAAATCAAAAACTGAAAGATTTTTATGTGCTTAGGTAACATTAAATTATTTTGAAGAATACCATGGAAACAAGATCTGCACATGAATGGCTCTAAATGTTAACATTATAAATACTTGATTGAAGCTTAGAAAATAGTTCTATTTTGATTAATAATACTGTTGAAATTTTTAATAATCAACTCAGAGGTGCGAGACATCTGGTAGGGCGCTACAAACTATGTGTAACAATCCACACGGTGTGGAAATATAGCCCTGTACTTCCTGACCTTCTATTGTCAAAACCTGTTCCAGAATTCTATTTAAAGTTTGTCATAAATATCTCAAGGCCTGTCTTATGTTTTGAAGTACTCCAGCTAGAGTTGCCATAATGAATAAGGTCTTCACTTTTTTCCATTAGCATGATTAAGGTGGGAGGTTGTGTGGAAATTGGCCTGAGTGATATAAAGCAGGATTTTGTGGTAGAACCTGCTCCTTTTATGTAGAAGCAATAAAGCTGAACACAATTGGGAGAAATATACCTTTGCATGAACATTTTTTACCTCAGTGCTGGACGTGGAAGAAATATGACTGATTGAAGCAAAAAAAAAAAATCTGCTTCCCGTTTATTGAGAACATATATTTAATTTAAGTGGTGGAAGTTTGTAAATGCTTTATTCTCACTAAATTACTTTTGTGCCCTCTATCTCACATAGGCAGACAGATTATATCAAGAAAGATTATCCTTAGATGGCCTATATGAGGCGCCTGGGTAATTCCTTATGACTGATGAGTCCTGTTTATAGTATGCTTTTGTGAAGAATTTAAATTTATAATGGACAAAATGTTTTCGAAATTCGGAAATACAGGATTCTTTTTTTAATTCTTTATTTACTTAGGACAAACAAAAAAAAGGAACAGTTAACAAGCTAATGAAATGAAAGTAAGATGCAAAACATGTTTCTTAAGTAACAAATAATCTCTATTGGTTATTTAGTGGACAGATTATATTTAAAATAGAGCAGGAAGAAAAAATAATGAGGAATGTATAAGGGAGATAAGAACACACTTTTCTGGTGTAAATGTCCATTAGAGTGCCAGGGTATCTATCTGTCTATTGAAGCGGAGTGGAGTCATGGATTATTTATCTGTGCCTAAAAAGGGATGACATTTGGCCTGTGTATTTAAATTTTAAGATAGGAATAGTGAGGTAGGGTGACGGGTGAGTGGATGAGGGAAGAGAAGGAGTATTTGAGGAAAAGGAAAAAAAAAGATGGTGGAAGATATTATTTCTGTTTTATGATGTCGGTTAAGTTTGTTAGCAGGTCAGGTGAATAACATGTTCTCTTAGGTGATAGACCTCTCAGTCTGTCCAAGTTTACCTAAAGCTTTTTTCAGTCTGCCAAGTACTGTAGAGATGGAGCTTGTTTTTTTGTCAGGCAGCTGAGATTGAACAGAAGTATTATGGGTGTTGTCAGGATGTTGAGTGATGTGATTTGTTGTATGAGATGAATGATATTTTTCCAGTATCTGAAGATGTGGACACAAGACCGGACTGTGTTATAAATTGTTCCTGTTTCACCATAACCTCTCCAACAATGGGGTGAGAAAGCAGAATGGAGTTTGGCAGGAGTGCGATACCATTGCATAAGGGATTTGTAGTTGTTCTCTTTAATCAGGGTATTGTTTGACAAGGATGCTATTGCATCCCCAATTTCTTGCCAGTCTGATTTGCAATTCTGTTCACCTATGTCCAATTTCCAGGCAGTCACATGGGAAGGCTTTCCCATGTGTGAAGGAGGGGTTAAGATTATATAAGTCTTGGAAATTAAGGATTTGTTTTGAGGTTCAAGGTTTTAATTTGTGATATGGGAGATATGTAAATTGGCCTATAAAGTGTCTTAATTGTAAAAATACAAGGTATACCCCGCTTAGCGCTACCCCGCATAGCCCTAATTTTCGATATATCGCTGTTTTTGTTTCCTGTGCTCGTAGAGCGCTAAACCCCGCTATAGCGCTGTTTTTTACTCATGGGACCTCGCTTAACACTCTGCTTTGCGATAGAGCTCTTTTTTCCTCGCCGGACCACGTTTAACGCTATTAGCGCGTGACCCGGGCACCATTTTGCCCACATCCAGAGTCAAGACCCAGATGTGACGGAGAGTTTTAAAGCAAGTAGAGGTTGCTTTGACCCCTTTAAGAAAAGGTACAACCTCTACAATATTAAGATCACCTGTGAAGCGGCATGTGTGGACACCGAGGCTGCTGCTGCTGCCTTTCCAGACTCTTTTAAGGTCATGGTGGAAAGAGGGAGCTATCCACCAGAGCTTGTCTTTAATGTGGATGAGACCAGGCTCTTCTGGAAGCGGATGCCAAGCCGCACGTTCATCTCCAGGGAGCAGAAGAGAGCACCGGGTTTTAAAGCGGCAAAAGACAGGCTGACCCTTCATGTGGCTAGGAACGCCAGCTGTGACTTCAGGATAAAACCATTGCTGGTCTACCATTCCCAGACACCGAGGGGCATTAGCAAGTCCAGCTTGCCAGTCATTTGAAAGGCAAACAGGAAGGCATCGATCACCCGTGATATTTTTAGCGAATGGTTCACTGACCATTTCTGCCCTTCCGTGCAGCCTTATTGTTGGCGCAAGGGACTGGAAGATAAAGCGCTGTTCATCATGGACAATGCGCTGAGCCACCTGACTAACTTGGCTGAGCTGCCCACCGGCATTTCTGTGGAGATCCTGTCAAGGCATACTATCTCCGCCACATATTCCTCCAGCTGATTGAACACACTGACCGCCAGGACAAGCAATCAATGTTGGACTTCTGGAAGCAGTACCACATCATGAAGGCCGTCTCCAACATTGATCTTTCCTGGAAGGGGGTAACACAGCGGTGCATCAAGGCTGTGTGGAGAAAGATCTGGCCAGAGCTATCTGAGGATGTGCCACTGCCAGAGCCCAAAAGCCCATCATAGTGTATATAGTGGACCTGGCGACCACGGCTGGACTGGGAGACACAGATGCTCGGGACATGGAGTATTTTGTCCAGACTTCAGGTGAGAGCCTCAACCAAAAATGACCTTGAAGAACTGGCCGAACGAGGCACACAGGAACCTCAGGACTACAGGACTCTGGCACTGAGCCTCCAAAAGAACTTTCCTCAGAGCTCCTAAACAGGGCATTGCATCAGGTCAATGACATAATAGATGAGCTGGTGGCCAATGATCCTGATGCAACTAGGAGCAGGAATGCAAGGCGCAAAGTATTGGGAGGGTTGTCTTGCTACCAGCATCTGCTGGATAGCGGCACAACTACGTAGTATTGATATACTTTTGGTACTGCTAGTCCTCTTGAGTCTTGAGTCTTTTGGTCTAAGAACTATTTGGCAAGGGATCCATGTTTTTTTCCCTCCCCAGTATGTTCATTTTAGACTTAGAATTTGCCCAATCCATGAACTGGCAGCTTTTATTTTATAACTATTAACAGCAGATCTTCTTTTCCTAACAGGATTAGAGGAACCCATTAAGGGATTATATGTGACTGTGCCAATACTAGACCCAGATAGGATCAGTCCCCAAAACATAGATCTCATGTCGCTAAGGGTCCAGCACCTCAGTCCTAAATGTTAGTCTTTCTTGCATACCAAAGCATTAAAAGCATAAATTGCTCTTTTCTTAGTGCACATAATGTACTAGGGCCTCATTAAAATGTGATTTTGCCAATTGAATAGGGCTCTATATAAGCACATAACATATTTTCTTTCAGAAGTTTTTAGTTCGTGAAGACCTTGCTTTTTGATAGAAGTTCACCAACTAAAAAATGATGTAAAAAAAATATGCTATGTGCTTATATAGAGCCCTATTCAATTGGCCAAATCACATTCGAATGAGGCCCCTAGAGAGCATTGTTTTTTTTAATATGGGCTAACATCATTTGTCCTTGGCAACTATGGCCTTTATTCCTTTGTCTGGAAATAGTAGCATTTCTTTAAAAACACTGTTTTTGTAATGCCAGTCATTAAAACATTGTTTAAAACTTTAGGATCATAGAGTTTGGAGTTGTTAAGCATTTTCAGTTAAAGGTGATTATCTGCAATTAAAATGTACATTATCACTATTCTAAATAGAGTACTGCATGATGTTTTCATAAAGGACGTCTAAAAAATGCAGTCACAACCAGTCACATTGTCCTTGCTAGATATTACTTTAGTTGCTTAATCAAAATAATATAAACCATTGTATTGTATTGGATCAAGGTCTTGAAAAACAAAGTAAAGAAAAATTATAAATACAATTATAAAAGAAAATGTTTATGTGTGTATATATAACTTGTTTAATTTAACTTGTTTTAGCCGCTCAAATGTGAACACAAATGTACTATTTATTTACTGTACGGTGGAGGACTTCTATCACTCTTTTGCCCACCATAAATTAAATGATGGTTGTGGTGGACTACCTCCTCATTAAATCTACTACTACACAAGTTAGGAAACGGCACTACCAGATGAGAGGCAGTTACATTTAAATGTGGGTAGGATTCCTGGCTTGTGTATAACCCATCTCTTCCTTAGTTTTGCCTGAAGCTGTGTAATACAACAGGCATATTCTTAAAGGAAGCAACATTTAAAATGGTTATGGATTACAAGAGCAAAGCCTTTGTAGTCATATTTGCATGCCCCTGCCCAGGTTCCCAGAATTCAATGTAATAACTGTGTGTGTGTATATATATATATATATATATATATATATATATATATATATATATATGAGTGAGGTAGCCGTGAGTGTCCAGTAATCTAGATGAATAATCAGAGTATTGCTGTATGTAGTGTTACCTTTTTTATTGGACAAACATATTCGTAGTTTTCATGACTAGCTTTCGAGAGCGCACTTCGGACTTGACAAAGAGAGGTGCGCTCTCGAAAGCTAGTCATGAAAACTACGAATATGTTTGTCCAATAAAAAAGGTAACACTACATACTGATTATATATATATGCAATCCATAACTGTATCAAACAGCTTTGAGAAAAGCTAGGGTTTATTATACACAAGCTGGAAATCCTACCCACGGACAGCTGTTTCAAGGTTACTGCCTCTCATTAGTGTGGGCCGGATCCTTAGCTTGTGTAGAGGATATTTTGAGGAGGTAGTTCAGCACAACAATCATTTCATTTATGGTGGGCAAAAGAGTGATAGAAGCCCTCTACCGTAAATAAATATTTCACTTTATTTATAAAACCCAATCATATTCCATAGTACTATGTATGTTTTATATATATATATATATATATATATATATATATATATATATATATATGTATATATATATATATATATATATATATATAAATATTGTCTAAGAACTAAATTTGTCCTTTTTTAAATAAATATTAGATTTTGCTCATACATACAGTTTTACAGAATATGTATATACTAGCGACTTGCCCGTCAAAAGTAAGGGGGCAATAAAATATGAAGCCATGGGAATGACATAATTGAAACCGTTTTGTACTGTGAGGAACTTTGGCGCTCATTGCGAGGCTTGCGCTCATTGCGAGCCTCAGGACCTTCGGTGTTAGTGCCCTGCTTATAAGGTGTAATGAATGAATGAACTGTGCATTCTAAATAGGCTGCGTGCGCAAGGCATTGTATAGTCGTAATGTTATTAAAGTGGTACGCGTCTCATGACCATTTTCGTGCTTTTGTAATAGTGTATCTTGTAGGTCGTAGTGTGATGTGTAAAGTGCTACGCGTTTTGCAGTGTTTTGCGCGGTCCAGGGTCGTGTAGCCTTGTTTTCATTTTTTTTCGGCGGCCAGTTTTTTCCTTGCTTAGGCAATTTTCGAGTGGCGAAAATGGTCTAAATCAAGTTAAATTCGCGTTCTACCTCACTCACAGACGTCCTGGCTGTTGCCCCATGTTTTATAATTTTTGGGGGGCGTATTTAGTGTGTTTTTCAGCTTTTTTGTTCGGCCGCTAATCTCGTAAATTTTAGCGTCTCGTCTTGTAATTATTTTTTTTGTAAGTCCCGCGTCTCTTATTTTAACGTCTCCCCGTGCTTCGCGATGCTTGCAAGCGATGAGCGCCACCTAAGCCGTACGCACCTTGCAAAGCGTGACAACGTCTCGCAGTTGGACAACTATATGTATATATTACAAAGACAGGGATCATGTAATTTTGAACATGTAAACATGTGTTTTTTATGATATTTGTCAGCAAGCATTTTCTGCTAAAGTATCTATTGCTTCTTAGTGATTATTTTCCCTGCTGTTTATTACATCATAATTTAAAATATATTAGATGCTGATTGAAAGCTAATCGTTGGCTTTCAACATTTGTCATTGATCATAATAGCTGTAAACGCAAATGAAGTGTGTATCTAAGAAGAGAAAACATAAGGAAGTTGTTAAGAAAATGTTTCTCATAATTAGAAACGTGCAAGTATGAGCTTTTCATTATTAAGGTCAAGAGTCATTCAGATATTTTGTACAGGGAATTGCAGGCTGCTACATTTTAGCTTTCATTTTGTGCACTGTGCGGTGGGAAGTTTTCAATTATATTGTTTATTATAAAAAAAATATATATATTTCTTTGCATGTAGTCCTATATACTAAACATTTTTAATCAAAATATTGAAGTAAAAAATGCACATTTTTATCTATTATTTAAACATATACAATATATGCTCATCTTCCATACAATATATTTGACGCACTGCATAGATTGTGGTATATTTTAAGCTTTTGATGTAAAATGTCTACTGTTTAGAAATTGTGAAGTACTATATTGCCAGGAAGTCCTAATATACAGTAGACTCTCAGTTATCCGGCTCCCATGGGGATTGGTATATGCTGGATAAATGTAGTTTCTGGTTGCTTGAGAGTCACCATTAAAATAGGTCTAGATTAGCTGCACATAGGATGCTGTGCTAAGTATATGCCAGTGAGGGCTGTTCTAGCAGCAGCAGCTTTCACTCCACACTTACAGACAGGTACATTCGGCTGGAGGGAGTGGTGCTGATCCCCGGGAATGTAACCCCAACACTGCCCTGGCTCAGTCACTCATGTCTCTCTGCTTCCAGATAAAACTGAATTGCAGAGACGTACAGTGGATGATATCTAGGTGCCTGTAAGCATTTTGTGGCATCACAACCTGGCTCCTGGCATTTTTTGAGCCCTGTAAATTTAATATTCAATTTTTCTGTCTGGTTGCTTCAGTTCTGGTTAACTGAGAGTCTACTGTAGTGTATGTTTCCCAGTTTACTGTTTTCAGAGCACAGTCGATTTTATCCCTCCACAAGTGGCGTATCACTTTGTCTTGAAGTGCAAACACGTCACATAACTATATATACCTCTCTTCCCAATAAATCCACTGCTCTCTGATTTTACTATATATGCTATAGGAAGAAGTATATGGATAAAACATTGTGCAGCCCATTTAAGCACTTATGGCCCTGTATGTGAAATATGTGTATGTCGTACAGCAAACAAAAGTACTGGTTAAGCAGACAGCATAACAAGTTAACTTGCTGACTGTAGAGCTCGGGATCTTTAGTTCAGTTCTACAAAGAGGTTGTTTATTTGTTTTAAACAAGAGATCTGTTATTTAGTTAATACATTACATGTTAGTAAGAAGAAACTACTGTATGTATTTTTTATTTTTTAATAAAGCTTTGAACTAATTAAACTAATTTAAGTATTTGAATAATATATTTCAAATGATCAGTTCACACAAGTTACATAGACACAGCCACTGTCTTATTCAAAGGCCCTACAAGGGGTGGATATAGTGGCATTGCAGTACACCAGGGCCCTGCTCTAAAGGGGCCCCAGTCCTGGCTATTTTTTTTATTTATTTTTATAGTAACTATTTATGTAGTATAGTTGACCTCCCCTCATCCTCTCAGGGCCCCCTCAGCACACAGCCCCCTCCTGCAGCCCCATTGTCACACTAACCTCACTCCTCAACCCCTTGGCTCACCAACCTTCCTCGGTACCCCACGTACTGTCCATATCCATTCCGTTGCCAGCGTTTTTTTTCCGGCTAGGTATAATAATTGATTTCCCTGCCACAGAATGGAGACAATAGGGTTTGGGGGCTGGCGCACCAAAACGGCCGGTGGGGGGGGGGGGGGGGGGGGGGGAGCTTATGCCGAGGGGACCATGGGAGGACAAGGGGCAATATTAATACAAGGGCAATAAAATACATTTTTTAAAATATAGACTATGGCCCCTATTCATTTGAACAAATTGTAGTTACGGGATCCCATAAACTAATTTGCTATTCAATTGCCGTCTTTTCGCTGCCCACAAATGATTTGTGGGTTACGGGCTGAAAACCCCTTTGGTTGTTAAAATCGTAACTTAGAGCCAGCTAAGCCTTCCTTTCATATTTTAAACCCGTAAATGTTAAAATCGGAAATTACTATTCAATTGCGACAATTCCTAAAGCCAGCAAATGTTCTCACACCCGTAAATGGCAAATGTAAAAGAAAATCCTATGAGTAACAGATAGGACCCGCACAGGGGTTAAACACCTGTTAGTAGCATTGTAAATGTAAATAAAAAATCCATACTGCACTTTAAAAGGTGGGGAATGTGATAAAAGCCATTTGAATTAACAGTCAGGAGCTCGCTACTCTGCAATATATATATATATTTTTTTTAACGTTTTATTTCTGTGTTATATCAATCTTGGGAATCAAGGGGTTAATACATATCAGTCCACCCACATGGACCAGAACAATATCGTCATTAATTTTTATTATTTTGCACATATTCGTATATAGGACCTCAAAACGCTAATTGATTGATGTTTAACCTTCCTGTTTTACTGACGTAATGATGACAGTCTCATTTACTATTGGCTGTTTCTAAATCCGTAGTTATAGCCTTACTTAATTGATCATGATCATGCTCTGAAATGCTACTCACGATTGGATGGTTTACGGTTTAGGCTTTTGGCCAGGTAGTTGCGGGCTTGTTCAATTGAATCACTCTGTAACTGTTGCAACTTAATAGGCCCCATATTCTATTATTGGTATGGATTAAGGTTGAGAACCAAGGTGTCACTGTGTATATATATATATATATATATATATATATATATATATATATATATGTGTGTGTTTTTATATATATATATATATATATATATATATATATATATATATGTATATGTGTATATGTATATATGTATATATAGCAGCCAGGATGGGCAGAGGGGTCCGGGGGATCAATACAAAAATGTTGTTGTTTTTTGGGGGTTTCTGCAGTGGGGCCCTCCATTCATTAGCTCTACACCTGATTTTAATAAATATTTATTACAAGCTGTGGTTCAGCACTCATTACTAATCCAGGCAGAGGCAGTACATTGAAATCTCCTAACTTCTATTGACCATAACTCCAGGAATCCTAGAATTAAACATACATTTTAAAAAGGAAAACACTTTTTCCACGTTTATTTTTACTTAACATCTAATGGTGCAGAGCACCTATGATGTCCTCATTGCCCCTTTAAGTTAATAACCATTATATGCAAGATTCATTCATAGGGGGAAACCCTTTTCCTTTTGTCCTTTTGATTTGTCATCTATGAGGGGACTTACGATGCAGAGAAGCAGAAAAGATTTCCTTTCACTACTATCAAACTTGCTGGTAATATAGTGTAGGGCATTACAATCTCCTTTCAACCCACCATGACATGCTTAGTGTCTAGTCATAGTGTCACTCCAGCCTTATTTCACACTTACCAGGTCCAGCCTCACACTGTTGAGCCAAATAAAAGGAAAACTGCAGTCTGTAGGTGGGTTTTGGCACTGTACCATAATCTATGGCTATGTTTTGAGGCCTTCCTTAGAGCAGTCTTAAATGGATTCCTTTGTTCAGCAGACCAGCTACAGTTTTATTCTTGTTAGCATGTCATTACCTCGAATCCTTAGTAATAGTGAAAAAACTATGTCCTGTGACATTCGGTAGGGGAAAAACTGGTTTCATGGCCTGCTTGAGACATGTAAGTGTACCCAGAATATGTACATGTAAGTGTACCCAGAATATGTACATGTAAGTGTACACAGAATATTTTTTTCTTTTGTTATATATAGAGTGGAGGGTACCACTACACCATAACATAGTGTTTGGGTATAAGAAACTATGCATTCTCCTTGACACTATAACCACTATAATGGTGACTCCCTGGGTGGTGGTTGAAATGTTAGTCTAATTGATGACATTACTTTGTTCTCAAAAAAATATATGTTCCCTCATATGCTATATTTATTAGCATATACCATGTGTTAGAATATAAAACAAATGTATTTTGTATAGCCAAAAAGCACAATTTAAATCCCCAATATAAGACTATCAGCCCTTTTAAATTCCCTCAACGTGTAAAACCGTAGCCTGCAACGTAGCCCGCAAGACTAACAGCTATTAAATTGGCCTTATAAAGCAACCTGCTAATGATCTGCGGGTTACAGGAGGAAAAACCCTATGGGACGTCGAAATTTGAACTCCGCAGCCGCAAATCCTTTGATCTGTTAAGCCTGTAAGAAAATCGCTATTGAATTGCTATGAATCCAGTGGCGTTTAAACATGTAACTCGCAAATTGACCAAAAGGCCAATGGATACTATAGAGGACCCCTAAGGGGGTTAATGTCCTATCTGTAGCACTGTAAATGCAAATACACACACACTACTGTATTTTCAATTAAAGGGAAAGTGATGTTAGGTATTAAAATGAATAGCACAACATTCTCATCTGCAATATAAAATGCTTTTATTTATGTTTTTTTTCTGTGTTATTTCGATCCCAGCAATCAATGTGTTAATACATATAATGGAACTGTCATGGACTAAAATAAAATCTTTACTGATTTATTAATATTGCATAATTTCTAGAACCCAGGTCCGATCGAAATTTGTAATTGAAACCTGTAGGCTTTGAAATCTAACCTCCATTTTTCAGTGGCATAATGATGTTGATCTCATTTGCCATTGGCTACGTCTAAACTCGTAACTACGGGTTTGACTAATTGATCATGTTCACGGCCGCACATCCAAAGTGTGCGAGAATGGTTTACGGGTTTGCGTCTAAGGCCCATAACTTGCAGCCTGGTTCCATTTTTAGCTCTGTAACGCAGCTGAATTTCAATACTGCAGCCTTTGCGGGTTTGCCGATGCCGATACGGGCTTCAAATTTAATGGGGTTGTATGGGTCTTATATGCAAAAAATACAAAATGTAATAATTACTTGCTGAAATATGTCATGCTATTGTAATACTTAGTGCATACAGACACCAATGGCAGCTTGTTGACATCCTTCTGTTCCTGGAAGTTGAATGTGTTATGCCTTTTACAGCCAGTAGAAATACAACCTTCCTTATATATTTTAGCCTTCATAACGCCAAATAGATTTTTTTCTGAGCAAATGATTGATGTAAAGCCAGTGTTACAACTAAAAAGTTAGGTTTGAGGCTGGGCAATTTCTTGACTTGATAATGTTGTCAAAAATGATATGTTTTGATAGCTTCCATTGAAGTCTTCTATTAATAATACAGATTGTATTAATGTAACCTTGGGATATCTTACGGATCTTCTTGTTCTTTTTGCAGTTCTTGCTGAGTATGTTGCCTGAGAGAAAAAGTGAACTTTTCGGTTGACAGTCACCTCTGTGACCCTGCTGCCCTATTACCATGATAGCTTCGTGAAAATAGAAATGTACTTTTCCTTGTTTTCTCCTTTTCTCTGGGATCTGAGGCTTAATCTATTTGAAGTTCTATGGTGTGTGAATTAAATACACCACTTTCCAACTCTTCATGGCTACATGACGTGCGTTACCTAAAGGACATGAATTATGAAGCCTTATCTATACAACTTACCCTGGCATGCCTAGAAACGTTAATAATTAAATACAAACAAAACCTGAAAGTTCATTGATGAAGTTGATGCCTTGAGCTAGAAGTCAATAATCATTGCGGTGTACGTTAGAGGCTGCTCGCTGAGCATTGTTGATATAAAATACACCATGAAATGTTCTAGTTTTACACATCATTATCAAACGTTCTGTATTTTTATATATGTAATACAGCTAAATTATGTTAGAATGTTTATGCACTTAAAGGGACACAAAAGTTAATCACATGTATAGTTGTGAGCATGTGGGTTGTTGCTAACGCTGCGGGATCGCGTAGCCAGCCCGCAGCAACTGCAGACCTCGCAAAACAAGTTGATGGCAAGGAGCGCCAAAGGCTGGTGATGAGCGACCCCCTACGACTTTCGTCCCGCAAATGCGGACCCTCACGAAGCGAGGGGCCACATTTGCGGAGGTGGAGGCTCCTACGTCGGCTGCAATGAGCCGCAGGCGGGACTTACACCGCAAAATTTACAGACTTACCATCCAAAAATACGAGCCGCGGGACTTAGAAAAAAAAACATTAGGACCTCGTAAAAATACGACCTTAACGCCCGAACCGCGCACACATAAAAACATTAAAAACACAATAAATACACACAACAAACACATAAAAGGCTTACCCACAGCAAGGGGGGGGGGGGCACCCAGGACCTCTGCAAGTGAAGTTACACCTCAATTTAAGTCAAATTAAAGAGTTTACAGACACAAAAATTCCCGAAGCGAGAGAAAAAAATGGCCTCCGAAGAAAACGAGGCTACAGGACCCTAAACACGCAAAACGCCACTAAGCACATACAGATTTTCCAAAAAGCCATATGAGGAACAACATACACCATTAGCAAGAACGCTACATCATACACAGCCGCCTAGCACATACACATTAGCCGCCATTTTACAACGCTAACTTACACAATGCAGAAGTACGGAGCTACCCTAACGGCTTCCCCTCGCGCACGCAGCCTATTTACACTACACACTGCACACATTGCTGACACTTACACTTCAGCTCCACAATAGTGCATACCGACATTCTATGCTGCAGGAACATCAAAACAGATTGTCAGCTCTTCAGCGCAATGCTTCCTGCATATATTACTTCCAAATAGGTAAAGTATATTCATTTATAAATGTATTAATTATTTCACTACCATACACAAACAAATAGACACAAAAAACACAATAAACACAACACCAATTCACCGCGCGTCTCCACCAAACAGCATTACCTGCCTTACAATTTTATTGCCGTCATTTTTTGACGGGCAAGTCGCTAGTATTATCATAAAACATATTCAATGGAGGATACAGTGAACCATGACAGATGTATAGAAGTTGTTGAGTGTCCCGCTCTTACAAAACTTCATGATCTAAGTGTGTTAAGTGTGTTAGAGTGAAAAAGGGAGGGGATTGCTTGTTGGTGGTACGGAGAGACATCCAGATCCATACACAGGAGGCCTTAACTGTCTTTTTTGAATAGTAATATTATGAAACAAGTTGGTCGGCTTCTCAGAATAGATGAGTAGACTAGAATATTTGAAGTTATGAAGAGTGAGGGAGGGTCAGAGCAGAGTAGGGTATTCGGAAGGGTAGGGGGACAGCACAAGAGACGTCTAAAAGTCAAGAGTGTGTGGTGGTCATGTGGTAACATTTTAACCTAGGTAATAATAAATACTTTATCAATTAAATGTGCTTTAGTTGCATTTTCTTACATTAAACTTAAATTGACTGCAGTTTTACCTGGCAATCTGTGCTTCTGATCCACCCACCAAGCACGGACTGATATATATATTTTTTTAATGGGATTATTCCTAATAATTGAGATTCACATCTTGTATGAAAAAGAAAAACCTTATGCAGACTCTATAGAATAATTAGCCTAGTCAGCATAGTTACTCCCGGGGGTCTGCACATGCTCAGTCTTGATTGGATTAAATGGCTTTGCACTGAAAACAATACATCCACAGACAGACCCCGGTTGTAAATTAGTCATTTTTGGAAAAAATTGTCCATTACCAAAGAAATATTAGTTTGTTGAGTAAATTAGTCATTTTTGACAGGAATAAAATTACAGATTTACAGCCTTATTAAATTGCGATTCTGCCAATTCTGTATAAGCATACAGCATATTTTTTTACAGAAGTTTTTAGTTAGTGAACTTCTATCCAAAAGCAAGGTCTTCACTAACTAAAAACGTCTGTAAAAAAATATGTGCTTATATAGAGCCCTATTTAATTGGACAAATCATAGATTAATAAGGCTGGAAATGTGAGTTTATAAAAAAATACACATTTGAATAACTTACAGTTGATAAAGTGCTTTTTGTCACCTATAATTATTCCAATATTTGAAACCTCTGCAATGCCTTTAAATTAGTAATGAACAATTTCTGAATTTATTAATATTACCCCACATAGTTATGGTAGTTCTATATGCTATTAACTTTCTATATTATCTTAACATTTAATAACATTGAAACATTTATGCAATATCAAGTTAGAGTTTTAAACTGTCTCTTTTATACAAACGAATCTATCTGATTTCATATCCTGGTTTTACCTCATCTGCTGTCTTTCACTTAATCGTTATATTTAGAAACCGATTTTCTATGAAGGAGTTTTGTGAAAATGCCATCTGTTTTTGTTTATCTACTAAATAGTGAATAGAAATGATGGGGAGACTGAATCAAAACCTGTTAGGTTTGGAATTACTCACATGTGCAATACATATATAATAAATATCCATACAATTGCATATAGTATATGTAAGACATATGTAAAAATGAGAACACAATGCCATCACTGATATATTCCTATCCATTAACACACATTACTTAAAAACAATAATTTAATGTACAGCATAGGTTGGACACGCATGAACCCTCAAGCCTGTTTTTCAAAATGGTGGTCTCATCGGGAGCTATATATAAGGACAAACAAAGCAAATATAAAAAGGTATAATGGAATATATACACATGGAGTACATATACATGATGGGGAGTAAACTTGCGGAAAGGAAATTGTCATTAAGGAGTGGGGCACATTGTATGAGGTGTATTATTATTATTATCGTTTATTTGTAACACGCCAACATATTCCGTAGCGCTATACATAAGTTTAGTTACAGGCAATGACAAGTTCAAGATTCACACATTGCCAATAATAGAGGGCCCTGTCTTTGAGCTTGGAATCCAGTGTCCATAGCGCTTTCCCTAAAGCACTGCGCAGGATTGAAACTCGCAGACTTACAATCTAAATGTTGTATGTGGTACAGTAGGGAGAGAGTAGTGCTAAGCATGTGAGGGTGGAAGGTTATAGGCTTCTTTAAAGAGCATTTTTATTGAAGTTTTGAAGGAGTTAATGCAGGAGGATAGTCTGGTGAAGCGAGACAAGGAGTTCTAGAGAATAGGGGCAGCGCAAGAAAAGTACTGGAGGCGGGAGTGAGAGGAGGTGACAGAGTAATAGAAAGAAGAAGGTCGTTAGCAGAACGAAGATGGCGTGTGGGGGAGTATTTGGAGATGAGAGCGGAGATGTATGGGGGTGCGCTGTTGTTAAGGGCTTTATAAGTTAGGGTCAAGATTTTAAATTTTATTCTGGAGGCTAAGGGAAGCTTGTGAAGTGATTGACAAAGAGGAGCTGCCGACACTGAACGATGTGTATGGAAGATGAGTCTGGCGGAGGCATTTATAATGGATTGAAGTGGGGAGAGGCGAGTGATGGGCAGGCCAACAAGGAGCGAGTTGCAATAGTAGAGACGAGAAATGATGAGAGAGTGTATTAGAATCTTACTAGTGTTTTGTGTAAGGTAATTTTCGTATTTTGGATATGTTTTTTTAGATGGAGAAGACAAGATTTGGTTACATTTCTCTATACACACTGATTAGTGTGCTTGTGTGCACTGTATAGCAAAATGTTTTTTTCCACCACATTTTCTAAAAATGCAAGTCAGCCATCATATTTATATTCTTATTTAAACTATCAGTCTCTTAAGTTCAGTAAACAAATAAAACACTAATGTGTATAAAAAAAAAAGTTTCAAAAAGTAAATATCACAACTCACAGAAGTTTGCCCAGCATAATTTGATCTGCCCAAGTGTATTTCTAGTCCTTTTGACTATTCAGGATTTTTAGATGAAACAGATAAACCATTAGTCATGGGGTACACCTCTCGCAAACAGTCATGTCACTTATTTAGCAAACCTAGCACTGAATCCCTTCTGGGCCTCTCAGGCTCTGTGTGAAGTGTAGGACATGGGGAATCAAATGAGCACACGTTTTCCCTGTGCCGGCCAGCCGGTAACAGATGCCATATGCAAAGGGTCAAAAGTAGAACGAGTTTGCAATGAAAGTATCCATCACTCTGTCATAATGAAACTTTAGCAGTGTCATCAAATTTGTTTTTGCAGCACAGCATCTGTACAGCCTTGTAAACTGAATGGAAAACTTCTGTGATTTAAAAAAAAAAATAGGCTAAAAGTATAATTTAAGAAACCATGCATCTGTTATGTATTTACTTTTTTTTGTAGTGTCTGTATATATCACCACTATGCCACCATAGGCCAGGTTTAGTGTAATCTTATGCAAAGACTAACAATTGTTAGAGAAATTAGAAGGCTCACATCTAGATGGGGGAGGGAAAGAGAGAGCATTAGGTTTCTTCATGGTTACCTCCGTGTAATGCATATGCATATCTCCCTCTCTCTCATACTTCTTCAGAGGCAAAATTGTATTTACAACATCCCCTTATTGTGTTTCTGTCCCATGTGTGTCTTCTTATTTTTCATTTTTGTTTTCATTTGAACCCCCTCCACTGGTGTAATGACACCATTTGCAGCATCTAATCGTTATTGCTTTTGACTTCCTCTTGGCTCTGCCCTTATTCTTGAGATTTAGGGAGGAGAGTGGTAGAGGTTTTCAGTCATGCTTATGAATGCAGTTGAGTTAAGGCTGTATATGTGACACAGGTAGCTCTAGCTCTTCCTGAACTACATGACAGGAGAGAGATAGCGGGCTCAGACAAAGTGGGAAACATAATTGGAGTCATCATTAGTTGGGGATAAATACTTTGACCAAAGGAGTTGCCTATACTTGTGGTAGATCATGCACCTTTTTAGTAGTTATTCTGTGTATGACTCTACTTGGTCTACTATATTTATGTCCTTTTGGAGACACAATGGTGGGAGTTATGGGAGATAGGGTGATAGTACATGTTAAACTTCTATCTAGTTGGTAACTGATTTGAATAGAGTATCTTTTAATTCCAACTAATGGTAGTGGTATGTTGAAATTTGTTAGACTCTTGTCATCACTCATTGTTCCTGAGGCCCCGCAGATAAGGTCTCAGAGGACCAGTAAGAGCACCTGGACAGCTGTTGAGAACCACTGATCTAGAGTTTGAGTGGAAATTACATCTGGTTGTTTCTTTAATTGGTGAATAAAGCATGTTATAGTAAGTGTGGTAGCATGGAGCCAACTATTGAATGACTGGAAGGGTCAGCATAATAAACAAAAATAAACAAAGTAGTCCACAACTAGTCTAAGCAAATAACTTCCTTTTTTCCCTTTTCCTTTTTCAACCATGCATAGATAAGCATACTTCTTAGCAATGGATTAACAGCCCTATTAAATTCCCTCAACGTGTAAAACGTAGCCCATAACGTAGCTCGCAAGACTTGTGGCTATTAAATTGGCCCTGTAAAGCAACCCGCCAACTACTTTTGGGGTAAGGGGCGAAAACATCCTACAAGATGTCGAAAATTGCACTCCGCGGCCGCAAATCCTTTGTTCTGTCAAGCCTGTAACTGTTACGTTTTCGAAAATTACTATTAAATTGCAAAAAATTCACTAGCGTTCAACCCCATAACCCGCAAATGGAGCCAAAAAGCCAACGGGTACTAGAGAGGACCCGCAAGGGGGTTAAAGTCCTATCCATAGCACTTTATATGCAAATATACTCACCCTACTGTACTTATAATTAAAGGGAAAGTGATGTTAGGTATTAAAATTAATATCAAACCATTCTCAAGCTTGCAAATCTGCAATATTTAATCATTTTTTTAATGTCTAATTTCCTTGTTATATCGATCCCGGCAATCAATGTGTTATATATTATGGAACTCACATGGACTAGAATATCATATTTACTGATTTATTAATTTTGCATTATTTCTGGATTTCGGGTCCGATCGAAAGTTGTTATTAAAACCCATAAGGCTTTGAAATCTAAACTCCATTTTTCAGTGACGTAATGATGACGATCTCATTTGCCATTGGCTCCATCTAAACCCATAACTACGGTTTGACTAATTGATCATGTTCATGGCCGCACATCCAACGCGCGCAAGAATGGTTTACGGGTTTGCGTCTCAAGCCCGTAACTTGCAGCATGGTCTAATTTAATAGCTCTGTAACGCAACCGAATTTCAAGCCTGCAGCCTATGCAAGCTTTCCGATGCCGCTACGGGCTTCAAACTTAATGGGGCTACATGTAAGAAAAGCTTGGGACTTTTCTTTCTATGGTATTTTGCTTCTAATGTTGCTTAGCTTTCTCAAAGTAATGCAGTTAGACATTTGTATTACATTATGTGGATTGTTTTGTGCTCGTTGCTGTTTTATTTGTCACTTTTATTCACTTTTGACAAAAAAATCATTAGCAAAAGCATACCTTTCCCCTTTCCTTCAAGACGGTATTCAATACCATTAATATACATATGAAAATATGGCCCAGCCTAGACTGATGAACTGGTAACTCATTTATTTTATTTGAATAAACTATATATTTAACACTCTATTGCCTTTCCTACCCCAATACCCTATTCATTCAACTTTAATGTTCAATGCCAAACATTGCTATTTGCTAGTCGTTCATGCAGAACAGCTATATTTACTGCTGCACTCTCATATATTACTTTAGTCACACAGTAAAAAAACAATTAATTAGGTTGCAGACGTGATCTCTCTGCAGTAAAGGCATGCTGTTTTACCTCTTGTAAGTCACTTGGCTCTAGAAATTCCACCCAACATTTAATAATAATGTTTCCGTTAGTTTCCACACTAGCTAAGACAGACATAATGGTTTATTACTACCATATTTGTCCGCATTACCTTATTTGGGCAGTGGTGCTACATGTTTCTTATGTCAGTTGTGGCCTTTTAACATGTATTTTAATAAGACTACAGGCACATGCATTAAGGACTGCTTTAGAGTCAGGCAAATACAATGGCATGGTAACTTTGGGTGTATGAGTATACTAGAATTATTTAGTTTACGTTTATGTTGAATGGGAATTTTATATTAATGTTGGAGTTCATAGTGTCATTGTAAAGAGGCATTGGACGGTTGTGCACATGTGTGCAACTGAGGGAACTTATTATGTGGCTCGGGCATGGTTTCCTTTTTTTGTGTTTATTTTAAAGAATATCAGGTATGGTCTGTTACAGATAAAGGAGACGTGAGTTAGCAGTTTGAGTAGGGCTTATGATACTGGGGACGATAGAGACAGACACAAGATACCAGGCAGGGCAACTACGGCTGGTGCACCCAGTGCTGTCTCCTGTCCCCCTACCCCCTTCCACTCTGATCCATCCTGCCTGCCACCCGCCAACCCCAATTAAACAAATTAATTGTAGTTATTAATTAAACAGTTAATTAATAGTTAATTAATTAAACAATTAACTAATTGTCCTTATCAATTAAACAAATTAATTGTAGTTATTATTTGTAAAATGTCTCTATTTTGTTGAAGCTGCTTGCAGTGTCAACCTATCTCTTTACACCCCATCATGAAATGGCTTGATCTATTACATATTGGTTTGGGATATCCAATTACATATTTTTTTGTGAGCTGTCCAATCTGTCTTGTCTCCTGAATATGATCTTGAAATTGAAAAGTTATACCTCACTTTTCATTGATATAAAACAGGCAAGATGTCATCATTATGATTTAAAGTACTATGTTAACTGTATTTTCAATAGCTGTCTGTAATTAATTATTATTATATATGAATTATTATTATATTCAAACGGTTGTGTTTTAGAAATGGCTGTACAGTATGGTCCCAAAGACATCAACATCTAAATAATTGTATTATTTTGTTATTTGGCCATGACTGTCTGGCTATTCTTCTCATCCCTCTATATGATATTTTTGTAGGCAATGATGTGCAATTAGCATCCAAGTTGTCAGTGAGACCTCCATCCATCGGCTTTTTTAGTTAATATTTACACTTTCATGGCTTAAACACCAACTTTCCTGATTTCTAAAAATAGATTATCTCAAAATCTTTCAAAGATTTGTATCTCTGCTGTATACTCTCAGATGAACTTCATTATAATTTATAATTTTCTTTGTTGGCAGAAAGCTATCCCAATAGATGATATTGTTAATGAAATATTGAATCCAAACACTCTCTAGATACTGGAATAGATTGTATTGAAAGATTTTCAATGTCTCACTACAGTTTCATTAAGAGGAAAAAAAGTATTATTTTTCAACAAAACAGTTTTTTTAATTTAAATTAACTAAATTGTATAAAATCTAGCAACCTTTCTGAGTAGTATTCGTCGTTCTCAGATGAAAACAAAGGAGTGGCCCCTGAGAAGATTTTCAATATGTTGGAAATGGTATTCCCACAATCAAAAGCAACATTTGATGAGTTTTTTTACACGTTGGAGAGAGAGTGATAGGTTTATTAATGCAGACGTCTGTGTAAATGTAATTCATACATATTTATTCATGCATTACTTTAGGGAGCATATACTGCCCCAAAAAAACAGATTTCAGATGGTGTTACAGAGAAGAAAATGCTTCCTAAGAGAGAAATTAAGTAGGAATTAGAAAGTAATTGAAGTGATCTTTGATCATGATTTTTTTTTTTAAGATAATCTTTTTCCGTTGAGAAAGGTTTGTTGATACAAACCAGAGCAGCACACAAAATATTATGTAAAATACCGCTAATAATGTTTGTAATGCAAATCGAGCCTACTTCAAAACCCAACTGATTATCATTTTTTTTTATAAATGACACTCTTGTCCATTTTACTTTAATTTAATCAATACATTAAATGGCTGAATATGATATGTGTTTAAAAAAGTTTATGGCTTTGGCCCATGCATTATAATTACTTTATGAATTTAAATAATTTTGCATTTCATAGAAGAAAAATTCTGCTGGCATTTATGTGTCACAGTGAATTAATAAGAAGGCTGCCACCGCTGGGACCTCGGCTTTAAATTGTAGTCTAACCTAAGGTGAACTTCTGCCATTTCAGCCTGAAAGCTGTAAAGGTTAGAAAATGAATGAGCCCTAGGGATATCATTGTAGTTCCTGAGAACGATATATCACAGAATCCTATTGTGACTAATTTTATCTTCTCATGCCTCAAAGAAGCTGGAAACACCAGTGCTTAAATGTTTTTTTTTAAGACTCAATTTTTGTCTTGAAAGTACATCTATTGAACAACTAAAATATTTTGTATCATATTCAGCACTAAAGGCTCTCGATAGGGGCTGAGCCTGTGAACACTATGGTTCCATTTAACGTAGGAAAGGAAGCTGTCATCTGAATAGATGAGGACTACGTGTCATCGACTTTCACTCTAGGCATCATTATTTAATACTATAATACATACAGAACACGATAATATGTCATTTACTCTGTTTCATTTTCTGTCTCTATCCACTAACATTTCCTTTTCTCTTCTATTACTCCCTTTCTATCTTCTTTCTTTCGTCTTCTTCGTCTGTCTCTCCCAGATTCTTTTAAGGTCTACTAGACCCGGCCTAGGGCAGCACATTTTGCGAGGGCATCACTCTACATTAAATTGCCTATACAGTGATATGTTTCCACTATAAACAGTGATATTTCTATACATGTTACACAGGTTACATTTTCTGACATACACAGAAGGAAATACAGTGATCCAAGTACTTTCATGAACGAAAGTGGTGCCCAGACCAGAAAGTTTGCTCTCTTCTACTCCATACCTCCAACTATTGCACATTAGATGTATTTCCGAAAAGCAAATTATTTATATATGTTATATTTCCTGGATTGTACACAAGTTGCATTCTTCAGATGTTATCATCCTGTTGTTGCCACTTTAAGATTACTGTTTTTCGTATTTTTCATTAGATCCATCTTTTAGAGAACCTTTCTTACACTCTGTTAAATACAATATATATCTAAAAATTCTTAGTGGGATAAGAACAAATTACATAACTATATAGTAAGTGTGTTAATGTTCCCTTTTTGAGAGATTATTATTTCTCATTTGTTCTTTTACTTTCACTTACAGAAGTAGCATGTACTTAGAAAAAAATGTAACAGATTTTTTTTTTTTTTTGATTATGCTTTGACTTTTTTTTATAATTAGTTTTAATACCCATTGCTCATAAGAGTTGTAGGAATTATATTCATATTAACATAGCAAACTTGTAATAAATGTCACCCCTGCTGTGTATGAATCCAGTGGGAGAAGAAGCCGAATACAGCAAATAGTGCTTTAACATTTTGTTTAAGAGCTATTTCTGACCACCAAAATTATATTGCAAGTTACTAAAACAACTATGTATTGTGGAAAATAATGCGTTGTAAGCTCATACAGTAAAACGACAATACCTATAAAAGATTGGAAACTAGCAGGATAGTCTGCATTTAATAAACCAAACTGCCTGTTTCTTTAACACAATAGGGTTGGTTGGTATGTGTGGTTGGTAGTAAGACTATCCTGCCAGCAATGTGGAGGAAAGGTAGCATTTATTTCTGAGCTGCCTATTAAAGTCTGTGCACTAGATAATATATTACACTTAAAGGACCGTTTAATTCTGCACAATTTTAACCACATTACAGTAAAGATTTCCTATAAACATGTTGAAATACTTTTTGAAATACATTCATTTTTCACTGAGAAATCAATAAAGTCTGTGTTCACATGTGTCACCATTTTCCCCCTTCCAAACCCACCACTTCAGCTCCACGTAGTGAGCAAAAGAAAAATAGAGTTAACCCTTAACAAATCTATATGGGCAGAGCATACCTAAACACATCAGTTATGCAACATTGTGTTTGTAAACATACTTGAAACTTTAGCTTTTTGTAGCTTTCATTAGTGTAATAAAAAAAAAATAGATTATGTTAACACACAGTAGTGTGCTCTTTTACACCATGAAAAACACTTACAGTGAGGAAATGACCCTTTAAAGCACTTCACCTTCTTACAGGTCAGTAGTCTGATACATGTCTGGGTAAATGCTAATGTTCAGGCCTAGGTTTGATGAATACACTGCACACTTTCACTGGGTTATATGGTGAGTTGACGTTTTAGTTCCACCAATGGGAAATCTATTTCACGAGTTCTAAAAAAAAGAGCAAAATACATTTAGACAATAGCAATATTATAATAATAGTAAAATCATTGGGAGATAGATGAATTAAAGGAGAATAGAAGAATAGTGAGGGAAAGTGTTTTAGGGGTAAGAGTCACCTGCTAGTTGTGGAGCGAGAAGATAGCCTGTTTGGTGTTGAAGAGGAACATGCTCTCCCAGTCCAGAAAACAGGTTGGCAGCCATTTAGAAAGTCTGCCACATATCGTGCTTGGATTGTTATCACTTTTTGGAGCTACTTATTTGAATTGAGTGATCTCTTCACACTTTATTGAATAGGCTATATATCACGGCATAAGACTTTAAATGGTCTCACCTAGTGAGAAACATTTCAATTTAATATATTCCGTTGTTGACATACCTATTTTATTACCACTGTTCATCAACATCATTATATTTTCAAAATAAACCATTTCTACTTGGGATGTATTACAAAATGTGGTCACCTGTTTGGGACGTTTATATTCTTTCTACGTATGCGGCAACTGACTATAAAAGGAAAAAAAAAAATCAAACTGTACATTTTCCTTTTTTTTTTTGCCGTTAATAATTTAAATATAATGTACAAGAGCTTTCATTTCGTTTGATGCATTAAAATGACTTTCTTTTGTGCAATTAAAATAATCCTAATGAAGGTGCAATTTTAGAGGAAGATTGAATATATTATACACTCTTTCTAGTCTTTGCTATTTGACATTCTATCCTGATTTTTTTTCTACACTCTGTAACAGTCCAGACGAGATGAGAATACTAATAATTCTAGCTGTTCAGGAGTATGTTGAGATAGCTTACAGGGGACCGCAGTGAAGTTTAATTAAGAATAGGCACTAATTTATTCTTTTAGCAATATTGCTTCAGTTTAGCTATTCTTCATTATGAATTCTAGGTGATAAGCTCCGAGGCTTGGAAGTCTTTTTGTGTACTTTAATAGATTTTTGTAATTCTTTTTTTTTTTTGTTTAGTTGCACTATTTCTATGCACATGCTCTAGCATTTGGGAATTAGTAAATTTCCTATTTTAATGTACATTAAAAAGTTATTTCTTCACAGTTTTTTTGTCATACACTAAAATACTTGTAATAACTGCTTTTTTGGAATATGTCAGTTTATAAACAAATTAATACAAATTATCAGTAGGTTCTATAAACTTTCTATTATATTGGTGGGTATCCATAATAATAGGTTTCATTTATGCTTTTCAGAAAAGGAATAACTTGTATATTGAATTGCCACTGTAATGGTACTATCACAACATTTAAATAAAAACAGTCAACATAAACAACTTTTCTATTGGGATTTGAAAAAGTGAATGTTTTATGTGATTGAACCTGAATTGCAAATGGCTGTTTCCACTTGTTTTAAGACTGGAGCTCCTTCCATCTTTTTTAAACTACTTAGTGTTGGAGTATATTATCACCTCCTTACCGTTATCTCTTATCTGTACTATGCAGCGCTGTAAATTTACACTCTGGTACCACAGCTATATTGAGATCTATGATGGTCCAGTTGTTAGGATTTGGTGCAACCTGGGTTCGATTCTAGTCAGGGAACCAAGAGCTCACACCAACCTGAAGTTGAGCAGGGTTGGGTCTGGTCATTACTTGGATGGTAGACCACCTTGGAATTCCAGGAGCTGTATGCTGTGGCCCACTGAAAAGGGAACTGCCAACGCACTACAGTATCTCTGCCATGAATACTAAGTGGATCAACATGGTGTGTTACGGTCTATGGGCCTCATTCTATTACGGCCGCAGCCGCTGCAGGGCCGCAAGGACCGGCCGCAAGCTTTACGGCTATTCTATTCCCCTACGGCCGGGGGTTCCGGCAGGCTTGCGGCCGGCGCCGGAGGAAAGCCTTTGATCTAAAACGGCCGCAAGGAAATCGGCCGTAAGAAAAGCCTGGTTGCGATTCTATTGCTCCGGGAACCCTCTCTGCAAGGCTAAAAGCGAGCCGCAGCTTACTTGCAGCAAAAAGGTCTCGCTAGCACCAATTAAGCACATAAAATAGCTCAAATAAAGCCATCCTGCACTTTGAGAAGACTATAAAGTGATATTCGGTGTTAGAAAAAATAGCACATAATGACCCTATACTCAAAGCCGTAAAATATTTTATTTTTAATATACGTAAAATATCCATGTAAAAAGTCCAGAGTGCTTGGAGCACCTCAGACACGCCCACGCCGCAGCCGGAAAATAAACAGTTAATTTGAACTCGGGTTTGGGCTGATGTGCAAGCTTGAGAGTGGGTTCCTTTTAATCCTCATGTCCCCCAATATGATCCCTAGCATTTACAGAGCTGTACAGTGCAGGCTTGAATTTATTTTTGTGTTTTTATATTTCACAGATTACGGCCGGTTCCAAGATATGCGGCCGGCCGTAAGAGGAGATCCTTGCGGGGCCGTATAATAGAATCGCGAGCAAACAGAAACCCTGCAAGGAATCGCAGCCTTACGGCCGATTTACGGCCGATAATAGAATGAGGCCCTATGACGTTATGGAGAGTCAGATACAACTGGACGACACAAACACACACACCACAGCCATGGAGTATGTAAATAATGGGGTGAACTCCAACCTAAACATGTGTGTAAAAACAAATATTTTCAATGCCAGGTCTTTCATATACAGCTTTAAATTGAAAGCTTATTTTATACTGATATTTACTACATGGCATTTATGAAAACTGTCCCTGTCCCTTGAAAGTCATTTCAAATCCTACACTAATTACAGATAGTCATATGACTTTTTCCAGTAGATCATAGGAACTTGTAATTTAGATTGGTTTATCACTAGAACTAGGCCCAAATTGCCATAGTGGTGGTTGCGATAGCAACAAATTCCTGATGAAGAATAAAAATATTGGACAGTCGCTGTGTACTTAGTATTGCACTGATAAATGTCTCCTTTAATCTCACTCTTGGGAGATTTTCACTGAATGCAGATGGTGGTGTTGACAGAAATGTTTGACCACACAAATTTATTCATTAAGTGTCAAATTAGATAGATTAATCAATGAATTGTGAGCTTTTGAGACTAAATACTACTGAACTCATCTGGAGGGTTTTTGCTCTAAAACATATGCATCAAACTACAGGAAGAGCTAGCCAACTGAGTAAACCTGGACATTGACAGTAAGGATTAATGGCATTGCATTCTCTAATTGATGCAAAGTATGCGTCCCACAGCCTTATGTCTGTTAACTGGCACAGGCTACTTATGGTGGACATACTTCACTACACACTATAATTAAAAAACACCTTTATTTCATTTTCTTTGTGCCCAAAACTGTATAAAAAGATATAAACAACAAACTGATGATTTGCTTGAATAGTCTTTTTCTTTTTATTTTGCATATACAAAATGAATGCCATTTATTTTCTCTATTGTAAAGTTTAGCTGGCAGTTACCTGCAATTTTTGCTGTTTTACATATTTAGTGGGGTTGGTCAAAACAACCACAGCAACAGTTGTAAATTTGGTGTTTATGATGCTGAGAAAAGCTAAATAACTGTGTTCTACTGAAATAAAATATAATAATAAACATTTAAAGTTGTTTTGTTGATCGGCCTAGTTACTTTACTTTACATATGGCGTCATATTGAAAATAATTTAGCAGTAGCTACTGGGAATACTTATGAAATATAATTAACAATTATAGGCAATATCCTGCCTGTTAGAAATACAGTTTGGTCCTTTCCCTCTTCCCTTACACAAAATATTGACAGCAACAGTGCCGCCGCCAACCGCTAGATGGTGCTGCCGATTTTAGGAATACTGCTGCACATTGAATGCAAGGCGCAACGACAGAAGAGGCCTTGAGCTGTTGATTCAGCACTGTTGAGTTGCGCCACGTCGGAGGGGGCAATAATTATAGGCCTTCCCTGAAACCTGACGGCACAATCTAGCGGCTACTTGCTGGCACTGCAGCTGTTATTGCTGGCGATTTCTTGCGCACACTCAACGGGATAGATCCTAAATTTTAAGTCAGGGATGGCCTTGCTGTTGATTCGGCACAGTTGAGTTGCGCCACGTCGGAGGGGGGAATAATTATAGACTTTCCCTAAAACCTGACGGCACCATCTAGCGGCTACTTGCTGGCACTGCAGCTGTCAGTGCTGGCAATTTATTGCGCATGCACAACGGGATAGATCCTAAATTTTAAGTCAGTGTTTAGTATGTGACAGGTAAAATTGAAAACTTCAGTGTAAGTATGTAAATAAATGTATTTTTAATATCATTCAACTGATAAACACCTTGCTACCTGTATGTTTAAATTATACAATATTTGGAACATCCATTGTATGTTTTTTTATATTTTAGGTGGATAAAATGTGCAGAATAAATTGATTTTTTGTTCTACATTGAAATAACTTATAATTGACACAGCTATATGCTAGACACAATTACTATGTGCCCTCCTACATAAAGGCAAGGTAGGATTTATTTGTCCAAAACATGTACATTTTATTTAAATGTTATATATAAATGTCTGTATTAGTCATATTTTGTCAGCACAATGCCATTTGAGACATTACATCTTAACAATTCCAATAACACATTTTTTAAACTAGTTCTATGGTCTCTTAAAGACATATTTAAGTTTCCTGGATTATGAATGCATCTGATAGAAAAATAAAATTTATCACACCTATCATAAAGTTTGCTAACTTCTCTTGAGTTTGTAAGCAGTTGATTTTCAAGATAATACCCCTAGAAATTCCTGCTAAAATTAGTATAAAAATCATAATTAATTTTGGCCAATCACAAGTATCTAATACATTGAATCAATCTGTGATAACAGTTTGTGCAGGAAGGATTCATGGGATTTGTAAACTCCTGTACAAGGAAGCAGGATGAGTCTGACACTGTTCTGTAGATCTCTGCATTGTGCTGCTATTGACTTAAAGGTTAGTAAAGGGTTAAACCTGTACCCAAATGCACTGTTTTTATTGGGAGGTTCACTGTGGCTATGTAGTCCGCTCTAGGGGTGTGGAAAACTAGTTTTATTTTTAAATAAAATAAATCTGTATGTGTATAGAATGATTCAATGTAACATGTGTAGAAAAAGGTAAAAACATGAAAACTTAGATATGCCTTTAAGCACTAACCACTCCGTCAAGCCCGCAAATCGCAAAAATCTAACCAAAAATCGTAACTGGACGGAAATTAAACATGAAATAAAGTATTATATTTTGGCAATGTGCAAGCTTGAGAATGTTGTGCTTTTAATTCCAATGACACCCATTGTGTTCCCCATCATTTACAGTGCTGTTTTGGTTTTATATTTGCTTTTAAAGTGCTCCAATTTTTCGGTCTTGAACCACGAGTTACGGGCTTGCATCGACGATCATGTTCAAGCCCGCAAATGCTACTGTCAAGAGCATGGTTATTGATTCTCGCGACCGGCGCCTAACTTGCGGGCCCAGGCCAATCTAATGGCAGAGTTAAAGTAGAGCAACCGTCGCAAGCAACTCAATCGCAGGAAATGGGCTACATGTGAGGGAGTTACCGCCCCAAATTGAATGAGGCCGTATCTCTAACAATTTACATATTAGTAACTTCAAATCATACTACATTTGATTAATAGGTGGAAAAATCATTGATGCTCCCGGACCCTCAATATTTTACAAGTGGTCCAGGAAAACAAATATTGGATACCCACTGGTATACATTAAAAATCCCTTAAAATGAATCTGTTGGTTCATAGGTTCCTTTGTTTTAAATCTTTAATCAATTTTACCTTTTATTTTTTTTCCCACATTTATGACACACTGCCAGTCTGCTTATTTTAAGTACAAATACGTTTTTAAACATCTTTCAGCAATATGAAAAATGGTAAAAAATACAAAAACATAACAGGATTAAAAAATATAATCAAACCTAAAGCAAATAAGAATATGAAGTCATACAATCCTCTTAAGATTTACCATATTGTCACTACAATTAAATACAATGTTGTCTTCTTTTTCTGGAATTATAAAACATTAAGTGTTGAAATAATTTCATGCATTTAATGAAAACCAAACTATGATCGAGAAATTAGTGCATTATTTATATGTATAATTTTCTTTTTCTTTTCTATTAGTTCATTTTTATATTGCATTATGTGACTGCTTGTAATAAAAACTTAAACAAAATCTACTTGTTAAAAAAGTCAGTGTCACAAGTCTGGGAATAACAACCGTTCTAGTCTCAAAATGATAACTTTTCTACTCTCTTTAAGACCTACTAGATATCCACATGTCTAAAACACCAATTTTTTAAAAATGTATTCAAGCAGAAAGCTGAACTGTCCGAACATGTTACTTGTATTTTAGAAAGCTTCACATCTTTATACTGTGTGCAAACCTGTTAACACAGCTTTTGACACAGTATCACTTTTCTGCCAAATGTTAAAATTATAAGGTAAAGATTAGGAGGTGTGAGACATGTTCAACAATGTAGAGCCAGCAGAGAAATAAATGTAAAACCGAGCGCCAGACGGGTAATGGGTATCATAAGGACATTTTTCTCCACAGTAAAAACTATGTAAATTTTAAACATAACTGAAATATGCTTCTTTCCCATACTTATTTCAGCTTTCACTAAGGTTCCTTTTTTGTAAGTGCTTTTTTCATTGTATACTTGATATATTCAATTTCTTTATTGCAACTGGTTATCTGACTTAAACAACATACAAGAGCTATGAAAACAAAGGCTTTCCATTTACTGTTTCCTTGACATCTTAAAGCTGAATTGAGCAAGTTCCAAGATTAACTTATATAAGAGCCAGCTCTTTGAAGCTGTGCTGAAAAAAAAAAAACATAAAAATTCTCTTGTTTTGATTACACCACTTGTTATCTATTTTTAAGAAACAAGGCGACTAATCCCTTATTTAACCCATTTAGAAAATATAATGTTTTTTTAGGTTCAGATGCTTAAATTCATTCAGGAATGTTCACCATACAAATTATATATATACAAATTATAGAACATTTATTTACAGTGCTTTGCAAAAGTATTCACCCTCCTTGACTTTTTACCTATTTTGTTACATTACAGCCTTAAGTTCAATGTTTTGTTAATCTGAATTGTATGTAATGGATCAGAACACAATAGTCTAAGTTGGTGAATTGAAATGAGAAAAATATATACATAAAACAATTTTTTAGAAATAGAAAACAGAAACTTGGCATGTGCGTATGTAATCACCCCCTTTGTTATTAAGCCCATAAAAGCTCTGGTGCAACCAATTACCTTCACAAGTCACATAATTAGTGAAGTGATGTCCACCTGTGTTCAATCTAAGTGTCACATGATCTGTCATTACATAGATGCACCTTTTCTGAAAGGCCCCAGAGGCTGCAACACCTAAGCAAGAGGCACCACTAACCAAACACTGCCACGAAGACCAAGGAACTCTCCAAACAAATAAGGGACAATGTTGTTGAGAAGTACAAGTCAGGGTTAGGTTATAAAAAAATATCCAAATCTTTGATCATCCCCAGGAGCACCATCAAATCGTTCATAACCAAATGGAAAGGACATGGCACAACAGCAAACCTGCCAAGAGGCGGCCACCCACCAAAACTCACGGACCGGGCAAGGAGGGTATTAATCAGAGAGGCAGCACAGAGACCTAAGGTAACCCTGGAGGAGCTGCAGAATTTCACAGCAGAGACTGGAGTATCTGTACATAGGATGACAATAAGCCGTATGCTCCATAGAGATGGGCTTTATGGCAGAGTGGCCAGAAAAAAGCCATTACTTTCAGCAAAAAAACACAATGGCACGTTTTGAGTTTGCGAAAAGGCATGTGGGAGACTCCCAAAATGTCTGGAGGAAGGTGCTCTGGTCTGATGAGACTAAAATTTTACTTTTCGGGCATCAAAGAAAACGCTATGTCTGGCGCAAACCCAACACAACACATCACCCAAAGAACACCATCCCCATAGTGAAACATGGTGGTAGCAGAATCATGCTGTGGTCATGTTTTTCAGCAGCCAGGACTGGGAAACTGGTCAGAGTTCAGGGAAAGATGGATGGTGCTAAATACAGGGATATTCTTGAGCAAAACCTTTACCACTCGTGATTTGAGGCTAGGATGGAGGTTCACCTTCCAGCAGGACAATGACCCCAAACACACTGCTAAAGCAACACTTGAGTGGTTTAAGGGAAACATGTAAATGTGTTGGAATAGCCTAGTCAAAGCCCAGACCTCAATCCAATAGAAACTCTGTGGCCAGACTGATTGCTGTTCACAAGCGCAAACCATCCAACTTGAAGGAGCTGGAGCAGTTTTGCAAGGAAGAATGGGCAAAAATCCCAGTGGGAAGATGTGGCAAGCTCATAGAGACTTATCCATAGTGACTTGGAGCTGTGATTGCCGCAAAAGGTGGCTCTACAAAGTATTGACTTTAGGGGGGTGAATAGTTATGCACATTGCCTTTTTCTGTTATTTTGTCCTATTTGTAGTTTGCTTCACAATAAAAAAAAAAAAAAAAACATCTTCAAAGTTGTGGGCATGTTCTGTAAATTAAATAATGCAAATCCTCAAACAATCCATGTTAATTCCAGGTTGTGAGGCAACAAAACATGAAAAATACCAAGGGGGTGAATACATTTGCAAGGCACTATATATTTAAATAAAATCTACAAATATACTATAACAAAAATATTTATTAAAAGATTTTTATTTTATAAATCCATTATGATCCATTAGATTAGTGGTCATTTTCCTAGACTGTTTAAAAGTGTATTTTCTTTTAATAGGTTTCAGATGTTCATTTTGTTTTGTGTTGCACACTTTAATTTCTTATTGAATGTTTGGTTATCGTGGTAGCTGGGATTGGTAGACCCCAGTATACGTCCTAGCGCTAGGGTTAAACCTCCACTCCTGATAATTCAAACTAAGACTCCTTACGGACATTAATTTGTCTAGATATAGAGGTATTGAAGTAGTATCCAATATTTGTTGGACCTGTCTTGTTGTTCAGCACCTCATAGTTTATTGAGGTCGCCCAAGGTCAAAATGTCTGTTAGATTTTTATGTTGAAACTCCATGTTTGAAGCCAGTGAATGGTCTGCACTAGGTGTCGGTGCGTTGTCTCCTACCCCTTCCTTTCTTATGAATATGTCAGGTTAGTCACATAAATTGTTTCAAGCCAGACCAGACAACCTTACCAAGTAGTCTTTCTTACAGAGCAATGCTTGTGAGACGGTACTATGTACTCTGAAGTACCCTTTGGGGGGATCAGAAGATACATGACACAATTCTCAGCAAAGGTTTCCACTTGCCCTTTTTGTAGAGAGGTACATGTAGGCAGCATTCTGTTGTGGAAAAAAATAGAGAAGTACTGAGCTCCTATGGAAGGATTTTAGTTTAATAGAACCATAAGAAGATGTTGTTTGGTCACTTTGTAATCATGCACAGACGTTGAGGGTTCCTTTAAAGTCATTCTGGCTTCTGTCAATAATTTTAAGAAACGCAATGGAACTGATTTAGTTTGTTTTAGCAGTTCGATGGGCAATTTATCGCTGCATGAAAATGTTATTCCATATGTATTGCAGATACAAATCATGCAGGCTGTACTGAGAACATGACTGTACTGAGTTCCCCCAAATCTCTTTACATTCCAGCTTTGATACTACTCTGTAATGCCGAGAGCCTTCAAAGCTCCCCTTGCTCAAAGGTTGGTATCATATGGCAAAACCTTGAGCCCCTAATCCGACCTGGATGGCAAAATTTAACACTGGGAATAGTTTTGGTTGCTATTAAATCCATTTAGTTATGTGCTGTGAACAAAAACTCCTAGTTTAAATAGATTTACCCCAACCCAAATATAAAACCTCAATCTATAAAAAAAAAAGTTAGATCAAGGTGGTTTAAAATTAAATATAAAAAGTATATGAATGAAGTCTGCAAACTTTCTCCCAACTCAGTTGGGTGCCATAATGGATTTGTCACAGTGTATCTGAAGCTAAATTAACCTGCAGTACAAAATGAACAAATTCCTCCTTAATCCCATCTGTTCTGCTTCTTCAGCATCAGTAATCTATATCCCAATCCTCCTCAATCACCCAACGTTTTAGCGTGCTGTGTTCATAGCAAGTGCAGCTAAAAATGACAGATATGCAGTACTTTTCATAACAAAACTACTATGGAATAACTTTTGAGTAAGCTATTATTAATTATACAGTATGATAATTAAAGTAAATGATAATTGGCTTGATTACAAATAGAAAAAAATATATAACTGAATAAAATGATGTAATTATTATTATTTTATCTATGTAATAATATTTGAATTCTCTTCTTACCATTTTAAAACCGATGAGAAGTTCTATACCGAAGATGCAATTAATGTACGTTTAAGTAAGCAAGGTAGTGGCCCCAATGTTCTAAACCAGATCAAACAAGAAGGTTATTTTGAATGACATCATTTTCTGATGCTTGAGTGTGTGGCCATAGTTGACACATCACATTATTCAGAGTCCAAGCTTACAAGCAAGTCATGCACACTGTAGTTTGATGGGATTGCAAGATCTGATAAACAGGATTAAGAAACAAAGGAACGCTGTGAAACTATTGCTTCATTTGACAAAAAACTCACTCATATGAAACAAGTGTCCTTATTTGACATTGCTAGTTTATTTCCCGCAAATTTAGTTACTGAAATTTTATTAAAAAAATAAAGGAGCTATAAAAAAACAACACAATTTGATTTATAAATAAGACTTCTAAAAATACGACTTACTTAACCTAGTTATATTCCTGTGAGCAACATTATTACCTGACATCTTGGGTGGTCTGATTGTCTTGGAGACACTGTACCTCACCGGGACTCCCCATTAATTCTTTAATGCACTTGCAATAGCCATTGTTACTTATTGTACTGCTACATTTGTTAAGTTTATTTTGTATTGAATTTATAAAGTCGGTAGCACAGGGGATTGTAGGCAATAACACCATTTTACTTTATAGTCAGGATCGTGCTGCTTTTCATGGCTTGAAATTAATCTCCTCAGACCAAGGCATAACAACTAATTTTGTTTACCAGGCCTCTAATTTCCGTCTGCTAACAACAAAGAACAATGTTTTTCCCTAAAAAAATCAATATACCCACTGCTTTCACATTCCTTTATACAGAACATGGATTATAATCATAGACTTATTAACCCAACCCAATAATACAATCTTGTGTCTTTTTTTTGTAAAACCTGCTCTCTTTGAAGTTGTATAAACTTAAGCTCCCCAATAACTACTGAATGCGAATTAAATCTCCTCATCGACCAATTTCATCAGCAGGTTCTTGGCTCCCATTGCTACACATTGCCAGGAGATTGTAAGCACAGTGTGAATTTACTGTCAGTCATTGGAATCTGCTTATTTTACTTGCATCGCTCATTATTTTAGTTCCTACATGCTTTAAATAAAAATTGCCTATATACACAAATTCTGGACTGCTTTCCTGGTAAGAAGTATGAATTATACCTTAATGATTTATTTATATATTTTTACCTGTGTGTTCTAATCTATTTTCTGCAAACTTGAGTTGTCTAATTACGTATACTGTTAGTATCAATTATTCTTATTGTCCTTTAATTGCAACCGCCACCTTATTGCGTAGAGCTATACCGGGGTTAAGTACAAGGCAAAAAACAATATTATTACATTGCAAAAGAACGGAAGGCCCTGTTTTTGAGTTGAAAATCTATCATACATTTGACAAAGCACCTTACAAGATAGAAAACGTGAAAAGTTACAGTCTAAAGGGTTTGGGTGTGATGCAGGAGGTTGATAGACACAATATGGTGATGTGTAAGGCAATAGACTAAAGCAAGTGGAGGTGGTTGTGTGCTACACTGTAGATTGTGGGAGATATTATGCTGTAGAGCAGGGGGGTCCAAAATTGGTCCACGAGGGCCGCACCCAAGCCTGGATTTGAATATATTGTTTCTGAGCACAGGTAAGTCAATCAGGATAACTGAAGAAGTCATCAAATCCAGGCATGTGTGTGGCCCTCCAGGACCGAGTTTGGACACCCCTTGTGTAGAGTATGCAGTTGTGCATATTAAGGCTGAAGGTGAAAAACCTTCTTAACAGATGCATTTTTAGTGAGTGCGTGAAGGTTTTGAGACCAGAAGGTAGTCTGGTGAAGCGAAACAACAAGTTCCATAGAGTAGGGACAGCACGAGAAAAGTCCTACGAGTGAGAGGAGGGGATAAGAGAGGAAATAAGAAGGTCATTAGCAGAGCAAAGAGGGCGGTTTGGGGAGTATTTTGAGATGCTTTATGATGACCTTTATTAATGTTTTGATTATATTGGTGCTGTAACAAAAGAATGAGAAATAATAATTTTGATTGGTGGTTTAGTATTTAAAGGAGATGGCCTATTACCTCTTTGACTAAGTGAAAGCATTATCCTTTCTGACCAGCGTTATAGTCAAGTCAAGATCGTTTATACACAGAGCAAGACATTACATAATAATACACCAACACCGTTATCCCCAAATAAGAGATACTTTATTGAAAAACAGATAAAATATACTTCAGTTCTACAATAGCTAAAATATTTTGCTAATGCTAAAAAAAATAATTATACTGTTGCTTTTAAAGCTCCTCCTCTTCCATTACAACATTTTTTTCCAATTTTCCATAATCTTTTATATCTTTCCATATTTTGGCACAATACCTGTCCTCACAGAGCATAAACATTTAATACCACAGAAAGTACAGTGTTTATAGCTTTTGGCAGGAACTTGCCCAGGGAAAAACAGTACAGCAATTACAGTACTACGAGGGCTAAGTTATAAAACAGCCATAAGACAGCTCATTTGGCGACCAATTTCACAAGAGTCGAAAATATTATTTCACACTAATGTTTTCCTGTAATAGGAAACTAATGGAACATTTCACAAAGCGGTCAGAAAGGCGAAGGCAATCTTAAGATCTGTTTTTTAAAAGAAGTAAAATGCATTTTGGTAAGTAAATATTACCAAAATGCATTTTACTTCTTTTAAAAAACAGATCTTAAGATTGCCTTTGTAAGAAACGATTGTAAAGTACGGTAAATTATAATTTATGCCAGCGTTGCTAGTAATGCACTAATATGGCACGTAAATAATATAATTATGTAGCACCAATATTTTCCATAGTGGAATAAACTGAAAATAAGTACACATACAGAAGGAATTGGTGGCCTTGTTCCTTAGAGGTCACAGTAAATGTGAGGGTTATGCGTGAAGAGCTACAGTAGATCATGTGAGATTTAAAGGGGGCATTCATTTCCTGTAAAATCATTAAACATGTGCAAAAACAGATGCATCTCCTTCCTCAAGACACATAATCACAAAACTTTACAGAAAATATTTTAAGAAGCATTTCCTGATGCCATTTCAACAGTGAACCTATCAATGATTTCCTGTTACATGACTGTGACTAAAAATAAATGAATCCACACAAAATGTGAATGGACTGTGTTTGATGTGGTTCTGAACAAAGTAGGAGACTGGAAAGTAATTGATTATACAGTGTATAGTTAAAAAAGTATTACATTCATGAAAAGAGGTGGAACAACAACTTTAAAAATATGTATTATTATTATTATCCTTTATTTGTTAAGTGCCATCATATTCCATAGTGCTGTACATGGGTTAAGTACAAAGCAAAATACAACATTAATACTTGGAAGAAAAATGGAGGACCCTGTCTTTGAGCTTAACATTTTTCATACATAATGTTTTTTCCCAAAGCACATTACAAGATTGAAAACTCACAAATTTACAATCTAAAGGAAGTGAAAGAGGCAGAAATCTGGGCACGAAATAAAAGATAAGGATTTGGATGGGTCAGGAAAGAAGGTTAAGAGTGATAGAGGAGAAGAGAAGATAATTAAAAAAAGAATACAATTAGACAAGGCACATAAATGGAGAAATGTACAAGAAAAAAAAAAATTTAAATTTAGTTGTACTTCAGGTGGATTAATGTGGGAAGGTTAGAAGAAATTCATTGATGATATCGGGTGATTGGCCAGAATTGTAAAACAAAGCAGTAACAAAGCAGAATAGAGGAAGTGGGAAGGGTAGCCATAATGGGTGGGTTGGTAACAATGAACTAGGTATTTTGTTAGAAGGTATTGCTGACTTATCAAGTGCAAGTAATTTGTATGATTCAATGAAATAAGACAAATAAGGGAAGGTGGAGGAAGGACAGGGAGAGAGGGGGAGGAAGGGAGGGGGGTGCTCACAGTTTTCAGGAGAGCAAATGCCAGGTTAGAATGGCTTCTGTAACAACATGTGTGTAATCAGCAGGGTGTTCCATTAGTTTTTGTCAAACTATCCTGTTAAGACATAACTGGTACAAAAGAGACTTAGCAGCTTGTTGAAAACATTCTGAAATATCCAGGTGGCTTACCTTTTGCTGATAAAATGACAATATATTATGTTTAAAAATACGCTCTGCTCAATCACATATAATAGTTGTGGATATATGGGACGTTGGTTTCCGCTTTGCGAGCCTCGCAAAGCGAGGCGAGCCTTTGAAGGCTGCAGCCCCCGGACTAATTTCACTGTGAGCCTTGCAAAGCGAGGCGGGCAGCTGTGGCATGCGGGACTTAGGCTGCAATTGCACTGCAAGCCTTTTGAAGCAAGCAGTTGAGGCACTCCTAGCGAGGCTCCTTAACTACATGGGTTGTATAGGCTCTGCGCTCATTGCAAGCCACATGATGAGCGCCAAAAGCGCTCATTGTGGAGCTCGCAATGAGCGCTTAAGGCGATCATCGCAGGCCCTGTAAAATACACAGGGGGAGAGGCTTGCAATAAGCGCCAAAGGCGCTCATTTCCTGCCACGCGATAAGCCCCTTAGGCGCTCAGCGCAGGGCTCGCAATGAGCGCAGAAGGTGCTCAGAGGGCCCTTAGTCTTGCATTGTGTGGCAAACAGCATTGCCAGGCTTACAATTTTACTCCCGTCATTTTTTACGGGCAAGTCGCTAGTCTGGATATATTACCAGCTGCTTTTACCATTTTGGACCACAAGTTATTAATTGCAATAACAAATTTTGATATTGCTTGAAAAGTTTATTATCAATGAGGACCTGGGTCTTGAGTTTTATTCATACGTGCTAAACATCATCTGGCTTTATTGCGCAATAATTATTGCTTACCTGTTTAAAATAACTTTATGCTTGATGAAATAATGTAAAATGTAATACAACACACTACTTGGTTAAAGGACCACTGTAGTTCTTAAAAAGATATGTGTTTGTGAAATATTTAACAAACTAAAAACATTAGTAGTTCTGTCTATTTATTTTTTTTATTAAAATTTACATTTTATTTTCCCTTGTGGGGGCCCCAGGCCTCCCTGTACCCATTGGGCCCCCCACATTTTTGCTTGTTACCAGCAATCTGGTGGGATTTCATTGGTTGTTCAGTGTTAAAATGCAATCCCACCCCTACGGGGGTTCCCTGCCCTGGAAAGTAGATGCACTGCCAGAGGAAGGGATTTCAACAATGAACCGCCAATGAATTCCCACTGGTAAAGAGCAAATATAAGGGGGTACAGGTGGAGCCTATAATATGTGTATGTGTGGATGCATTATAAATATATATGTTATTGAATGACATCAAATCACTCTGATCCTGTGTCAATCATAGTGGAGAATGTCATGATCCCTGACCACCTTGTCCCTTTGGAATCTTATTTATGTGGTTGTGGGATTGGGTTTAGTGGGTATACAGTATGTTTTATAGTAATTTAATTTTTTATGCTATTACCCTATGCATGCTAATTACTGTATGTTACGTTGCTTCTCTGTGTGTTTTACTTATGATGTTAGAATGTGTATGTTGCATGTTTGGTTCATGAACAGTTAACTAATTTAGAATATAATTATGTAATCTGTAGCTGTTATGTTGAGAAGTCAGTTATTAATGTTTGCTCTGATGGTTGATACATAAAAATGGTGTGTCTGTCATTTTAGAGAAAGATATAAGTGCCATAAGTGCTGATATTACTAGAACCCAGAGCATCCAGGGTTGCTAATGTAACAGCAAGCAGGGGGGTTAGGGGGTGAACCTGGTCCCCCGCACCCCAAGGTCATGACAGTGAATACTGGTAGTAATTAATTGCTTCTATCCCTAACCTGTTAAGCACATCCAAAAGTTATGATAAAGGTGTAACAATAATGTAGAAAGCAAACATAGCAGTTAGTGTCTTGTAGATCCCCTCCAATTTTTATTCCTGGCCAGCCTGCAATGGAATGAGAGGACAAACTCCTCCCCACAGTGGGTTTCCCTGTTCTAACAAAAGCTGGTTTCTCATCCTTCCTCACTTTGATAAAGAAAAACACTTTTTTCTCATTTTTTATAAGTACTTTTAAAGTTCTCTTTTAGCAGAACACATATAATGTATGTAATTTGGAGTGGATTAAGTTAGATGTACAAACATAATGAAATCGTTATTTAAGCAAATTGTTCTTTTTCCTTTTTTATATTATTACAAATGGGGATTCACTCACTTGCGGCACACTTCTTAATTCAGACAATATTCACAGTAATGATCTCTCCCCCATCGTGTTCTGCCACACGCTTACAAAGTGCAATGGAATTTTAATAATCACCTGTGTTATATGTCAATATCCTGCTCAGCCTAAATTATTTGAATGAAGGAAATTGTCAATTACCAGTGCAACACAGCCAGAAAAGTAGTGTATAATCCAGATTTTAGAAAAAAAACAATAAGGATGCACAAAAATGTAGATGTTTTAAAATAGTGATCTATAATTAAGTAAACTTGCATTAGTGTCATAAAATAATCTGCATGACAAATGGGATGGTCATCCTCAATTCTTTACATAATCTGTTTGGCTGTATTGAGGAATATAGTAAACTGTCCTTTTTTATATAATTTAAACAACTTAACAACAGAAGTATTATCATTAAATATTGACTCTACAACTAATACAATACTTAGGTAGATATATCCATTTAAATGGCATAGGAATGGAATTACCCATCTTGGCATTGATCTTTTTTCCAATTTCTACCATATGATTAGGATCCATGAGAAATGTTATAGTCAAATATATGAATTAATGATTGAATGTAAGAAATTGAATTTGACATGGTCTGGGCGAATTACGTCTATTAAAATGTCAATTCTAAAAATCACATACCTCCTTAGAAGTATTCCATTAAAAAATCCTTGAAACCTTCTGATGAAATGCCAAACTTTAGTTAACAATTTTATTAATAATAATAAAAGAACAAAAATAAAACTAGACATTATACAAAGGCAATACAAGAAAGGAGGTTTATTCTCCCCCAACATTGTGGAATAATCAGAAGCGATAAGATTAACGCAAATGTTCTCATGGGGTAATTATAAGGTAAAGGTAAAATGCAATGTCATGCCCAGGGCCTGACCGGACTGTTTTGGAATGTGGCCTGGGCCTGGGCCTGGACTGTCCAGAAGTTACCCTATCTATTGTTATAGTTATGTATTTTTGTATTACTTATGTTTAAAATGACATATAAATTGTGTGTATTTTGATTATGTTACAGTGTGGTTATCTGGTGATGACTCACCCAACCCCACCTAAATAACAAACAAACACAGGGGTCTTGGGCAGATAAACAGTCTGAGTGTTTCAGCAAATGGTTGTAGGTAATATAATCACCAGGATACATTTAAGGGCCTGAGCTCATCAGATGTACAGGGTTTCCTACTAAGCATGGGTAGCCTATTATGTTACAGTATTGTTATCTGGTGAGGACTCACCCAGCCCCACCTAAATAAACATCTTCTTTCTAACTTCTGCTATCAGAGGTGTAAAAGGACCTCACAATTCTGCTGGATAGGTTTGAACCAGGTTCTTACCAAATCCAATTGAAGTAGCAGATCGTGACACACAATATGATTGAAAAAGAAATAGCTGGAATTTCCAATATAGAACAACTATTATGGAGTAAAGGAAAATATTTAAAATTTCATATAACACCTTGCCCGGTAATAATTTTTTTAGCTAAAAAATGGCTTAAAATCAATAAAAAGTGGGACCTAGTGATATCTCCCTCCCCGTTTGCCCCAAATACATGGCTTACTCAAAGGCCACCTAGCTCTATTAGAATTAACTGTGAATCATGGAAAATTATATCTATTTCAGATCTTTTTTTCGAGGGTAAAATACAATCTTTTGATTCTCTGATTAATGAAAATAATCTCCCAAAGAATAAATGGTTGGAATATAACACCCTTGTAGCGATAGTATCAAATTTGGATTTGAATAAATTATTAAAACTGTTTACAAAATTTGAAAAGAAAATATTGGGAGAAAGGGGAAAAAATATGATCTCTCAACATCTAAAAATCCTAAAAGCAATTAAAGTGGTTAAGAAAACATCTAGAATGATGAAATGGGAAGATGACCTAGGGAAAAATGGAATTGTGATATTTTGGATAAAGTATTTAACATGACTACCAAAATGTTAAATTGTTCTAACCTGAGATAAATGTATTTTAAGGTAGTACAGAGGTGGCACTTGGTTCCTCATACTTTATCTACATTCAATAATGATAAAGATAAAGGGATATGTTGGAGATGTGAATCACAGAATGATACATTTGAACATATGTGATGGAAATGTAATGAAGTTCAAACATGTTGGTTGTCCTGTATTGAAAATTTGTAAAAGATTCCTAAATGTAAAACAGAAAAAGAAACATCTTCCAAATTGGGGTGAAATAAAAGACATCATTTCTAGAAATAGACAAATTAAAAATGATTTCCTTGGAAATAACCCCAAACTTTTATCAAAAAATTGCTTCAACTGGAACCTATGGGATAAGTATCTGGCAATGACAAATTAAAATTATCTTTATGAACCCTGAGCTATAAAAAAAAAATGTTATAAAGTGTATAATTTCTATGTTTTTGCGGAAATTATTGTTATTTGAATATGTCTTGTATGTTTAAAAAAAATGTAGATGTTTTAAAATAGTAATTTATAATTAAGTAACCTTGCATTAGTGTCATAAAATAATCTGCATGACAAATGGGATGTTCAGCCTCTGTCCCTAATCATTAAAATTACTATTCCGACTAGGAGGAAAGCATGATGAAGAATCATAGGTTGTATCTGCTTTTAATTATTTCAACTGCAAAACTGCTAAATAAACTAACTGATTTAATGATCACTCACCAAGGTTTTCTCACAACTTTGTTTTTTTTAATAGGTCAGGCAAGTGTAGGAGAAAACATGTTTTTGTTTTTTCTTCACTGGAACACCTTGTCTATATTTAACTTTCAAATTTTCTATTTTGAAGAACCACATTTAAAAACTTTCAACAAATTTTCGCAATGTAAAATGATAATACATTGTGTAATTTATTATCTTTAATATGCTACTAAGCTGCTGTGGAAATTACCATTTTTTTCATTAGTGGATCAACTTCATGAGGTGGGAGATACTTTTGAATACCCAGGAAGTGCATATATATATATATATATATATATATATATATATATATATATATATATATATATATATATATATATATATATATATATGTATTAATTACTCTAATGGCTTACTAGAAGTTGTACAACGTAAAAGTTGTGTTTAATTTAATTTTTTTGCTTTCTAAAGTGTTTTTTTCCCATTATCATGTTTAGTTATTCAAAAACAATATAGCTAAGAACTTTTTATTAATTTATCATGTAGAGATCACTGATAGGATGACAGGTTTACAGCAACCCAAGTTGGTATAATTAACAATATTGTGGTACAAAATTTAATATGTTATAATACTCCTTCCCTGGACATGTAACGACACTCATTTAATGATTTGTGTGTCATGTAGAGCACCATAATTACTAATTTAAATAAATGCAAAGGTATATAACATGGCGCTGAATGTAGCCTAAAGTTCCTGTTTAAAATGTTGCAAATTTAAATACTCCTTAGCAACTATAAGTAATTGTCAAATTGATTAAATATGTGAATAAAATTAACGGCCTGCTTGCACTGCCATTTTTAAGTACTACTGGATGGTTCTTTGTGTCATTTGTATCTCTATCTTGAGTCATTTGCTTACGAGTCTTTTCATGTGATTGAATAAGATGTCATGAATGTTGGCCTTCTGTCCAGCCATGACAACCCTCACCTGTTAGGACAGAAATGTCACCCTCACCTGTTAGGGCAGTAATGTCACTGTCTCAATGATATTTTGAGGATGCATGCTGGAAGTTTACATATAGCCAAGGTAATTTATCATTTATTATTATTATCTTTTATTTGTATCGCGCCAACATATTCCGTAGCGCTGTACAGGGGATAAGAACAAGGGAAATACACGTTTAACAAAATTCAAAAGTTGAAGAGCCCTGTTTTGAGCTTAGAATCTTAGCAGAAAGTGCTTTATCCCAAAGCACCCTACAAGACTGGAAACCCGCTACTTACAATCTAAAGGGAATTAAAGGGCAGAGAACTGGGGAAGAGTAACAAATAAGGAATAGCAAGGGCCAGGAAGCAAGTGAAAGATAGAAAGAGTTTTATTTTAGAGGGAGAGGGGAGGGATATGAGGTGAAAGACTAGTATGTTGGCTGACCCCTAGTGTTGAGATGATATATCTGCAAGTAGGAAGTCAGGTGTTTTCTATGGCTCTATACATTTAATCTGAGTTGGGGTGGGTGGGTGATGGGGAGGGAGGGCAATTCTGAGTGTCTCACAGATGAAGTAGGCCTTAAACCAGAGTGAATTTGCACTGAAAGAAAGAGAGAGAATGGATTGGGGTCAGACAGTACAGGAAGATAGGGGAGTTAGGAAGGAATTTGAGAGAGAATGAAGGTATTTGAGGAGGGGGAGGAGATTTGAGGTAATTATGCCAGCCATAAATGGGGGAAGGTGGGGACGGCAAAGCAGGGTATAGGAAACAGTTAAAAATTGAAAACAAAAAGTCAGAATATTTTTATCTGCCAAGATATAATAACATGCATACAGTAGTGATATTAATAAACATATTGGCTCCAGGGATGGCACAGTTTCCATAGTCTCCTCCATACCTGAGGTGTTGTTGTGAATGCAATTCTGAGTGTCTCACAGATGAAGTAGGCCTTAAACCAGAGTGAGTTTGCACTGCTGAGGTGTTGTTGTGAATGCAATTCTAACTTTTTAAACCAGTTTAGCTATTCATGTTGAAGAACGACTATCATTTTACAAAAACCTGCGTGTTTGCGAAGCATGTAACAGGCTAACAATATTAGCACCTATAGTTGTAATGGACTTCAAATTTTAATTTAACATTAGAGTAATAGTTTGATGGCGGGATGATTTGTTATATAATTGGAGCTTTTAGTATTTGTTACCCATAACTGGATTGCACATTGCTTTTTGTAAACTCTTTATTTTAACTAGTTTTACCATTATCACATTGAATATCCAGCAAAATCATCAAGAGAACATTCTTCTTCTTGTAGTTTATATTTGGTCTTATGCGACATTTAAAATGGCTATAGTTGTGGCAATAATAAAGACAATGTCTTGGTAAGAAAACACAATCCTGAAATGAATGTTTGTATTAACAAACAATTTATTTTTTTCTTTGTATATCATAAAATATACTTTATGTCAAGAATAGGGCTTGTGATCCAATGAGTAAATTGAGAATTTCATTGGTCTGCCCTTCTAAGACAAGGGATTAGATTTAAGACGAGTAGAGGAGCATGATGGATAAGGCTCAACATCCCTCACATAAAATAGGAAACAAAGAGAAATCAAATCACTGTTCAGATTTGGAGATAAGGTATATATCACCCAGAACTAACTATTTAATCATGTCACTGGAGTTAGTTAATTTTATTTCCTAGAGCATCCCATCTACTATTCTGTCTGCTACTTCTAACTATTGCTAGACTGTAGTCAGTCAATATGTTTGTAACTATTTACTTGATGTCTAAAAAGAAAAATAGCCTGATAATCATTATGAACAAGGCCTCTTTATATTTTATTATAAGGATCACAAATGGAAAGAGGTCCACATTATGTCCTCACTGCAGGCTCACACACAAAGCCATAGATTCTCATTGGAAGAATGAACAACTCATGTCCTGTTCACAAATTAAAAATATTGTTTTGTATATCAATATGGCCTCATTCATAGGATATTCCAGCCCAACCAACATACACTATCAATCGACCGTCAGAATAAACAGTTCTGATTTATGGACATGCTAAGGTTTATGTTGGAAACCCAATATTGGGCCCCATTCAATTGTCCAAATCGCAATTATTTCACCTTGAAAAGCATTCCAAACGCGAGTTACCTGGCCAAAATCATTGTGGGCCAGCCAAAGACATAACTCAGCCCTATTTCAGCCCAATGATTTTACAAGCCCGCAAGTTAACAGTGCTAAAGACGCAAAATCGATCTTCTATTAGACCCTTAGGTCTAGCTCGTAATTTAGTCTGATACAATGTATCAAGTTTCTATAAAAAAAAAATGTAGGAGTCTTATTTGCAAGGGCTTTTCCAAACACTTATGACAGCTGCAGGAGCAATTTAAGATACACTAATGTAGACATTTGTGTAGATACACACACATTATTCCATGACACTGCATGGACGGCCTGCTGCCCTTTGAAATTGTGCTGCCTAAGCCCCAGCCTAATGGGAAAAAAATCTTATAAATTAAGAATTAACATTTTTAAGCGTATAGTGATTTTTACTACAGGCTTCTAAACTTGAACTAGAAAAATATAACAAATGGATTTTAATCATAAAAACCATCTAATATCAACTCAATATAATATAATGTTTTGATTCAGTGATATTCTAATTTTTTACATTTTGCACTTGAAAGGCATCTTTTGAAAATCCTATACAAATAAACATTTCCTTTTGTGTGTGGCAAGAGCAGCTACTCAAAGTAATTACGGTAAGTAAGAATATATGATTTTACTAATATTACTGTTTGTGATCATAACAAAGCTGACATGTATTTAGGTATTAGGTATTTTTTTGTAGGATTGAGGATCTTTTCCTAAAGTTAAACTATGCTTTGTATATCTTTGTCATATCTTGAGCCACCTGTATACTTGATGGTCTTATGATGCTTTCTGAATACTTAAATAAATGGTTCTATAAAATAGTTTTTCTGTGTCCTATACATTTCTACATAAATCATGGAGATTATTATTGAAACAGAATTACATAACCACAAACATGGATTTTCTTGCATTTATTTTTTTATTTTAGGAAAAACATTATTATTATTATTATTATTGTTTATTTGTAACGCACCAACATATTCCGTAGCGCTATACATAATTTAAGTTACAGGCAATGACAAGTTAAAGATTCACACATTGCAAAGAGTGGATGGCCCTGTCTTTGAGCTTGGAATCTGGTGTCCATAGCTCTTTCCCTAAAGCACTGCGCAGGATTGAAACTCGCAGACTTACAATCTAAAGGTTGAAGTTTGTATGTTGTACAGTAGGGAGAGAGTAGTGCTGAGCATGTTAGGGAGGAAGGTTATAGGCTTCTTTAAAGAGGTGCATTTTTATTGATGTTTTGAAGGATTTAAGGCAGGAGGATAGTCTGGTGAAGCGAGGCAGGGAGTTCCAGAGAATAGGGGCAGTGCGACAAAAGTCCTGGAGGCGGGAGTGAGAGGAGGTGACAAGAGTGGTAGAAAGAAGTCATTAGCAGAACGAAGAGGGCGTGTGGGGGAGTATTTGGAGATGAGAGCAGAGATGTATGGGGGTGTGCTGTTGTTGAGGGCTTTAAAAAAACATTGCGTAAAACCTATGTAGATGCACAGGAAATACCTGTCTGTACGCACAGCATACAGCTGTATATAGGTTTCACAGGCTGATCGACATAACTCATGGTATTTACTACTCAGGGGAAGCCGTCTCCCATTGCAATATAAGTTCTTATCAGTAATTTAGCAGTAGGAACTTTATTTAAAAAAAATAACGCATACTGTAAAATAACTGTCCATCAGATGCAACTCAATATGTGTTTCTTTGGCCTTCTATTATAAAACTTACATAGTGTTAGGAATATTTTCTATATCCTTATACAAACCTCTGTTTAATTACCTTGGAACTTAATCAGCATAACAGAATGTATGTTACTCTTTCATGTATTTGAAAGCTATATTTTTTACAATTACAGTATGCTGATTTTGTTACTTTTTTTCACATAATTTAATTTTACTGATAGAAAAAGACAATCACTATATCAGCCAACAAAAGACTTTGATGAGTCTTTTTTTCCATAATCAAGGTGTGCATTAGACTGTTAAATCACTGTTAATCCTTTTGGTTCTCATGTGCCGCTGCATATGTTTAATATAGAAATCACATTTTCATAAAGGTTGCTATGGTTATAATGCTAGAACCTTTATACTATGGAAGAGGACTCAATTATTCCTTATCATAACATATAACTGTAAAAAGACTATGGGAAAAACCATAGATGATTTGCATTTGTGAAAACTGCTGTTTTTCCATAATTAAAATAATTCTGTGAAAATGGGTGGATTAGCCCTTGGGACAAAAGTATGTTGTGAGGATGTTCGATGAGATACACTCCTCTCTCACATTAACATAGGGATATATTAGTTAAGTAGGGGTTAAAATTATGTGTGTGTGACTATGTCAAGGTCAAGTATAGGGACTTACATCACCTGATTTCTCAGAAAGCACCAAGCGCTTCCCTTTGAGAAGCAGAGGCAGGAAATCAGCTGGTGACATATAAGAAGATACCCACATGTATATTCCATAACCATATCCATTTGTTTTCCAATTAAACTTAGTTTACGCTCTATCTATCCATTTTTGCTCCCTCATTTTGTCATTTATCCTTCTATTGTCCCAGTTTCTTTCCCTTGTCCCTTGCTCCTCTCTTTCTTCCTATCTTTCCCAATATTCCCTAAATATTTTAACCTGCTTTCTTTTGCCTCATCCCACTATCTGCCTATTTTTTATTTATTCTTTTGATAGTCTTAAAAAAAAAAAAAAGGACAAGTAAGGTGGCTACCAGGGATCCATAATGTAATGCATAATGGTAAAGAAAAGGAAAGAAAATCCCTTTTGTAGTGGTGCACTCCTAGGAACCTACTATAATCAATAGTTCCTAGGAGTGCACCACTACAAAGGGATTTTCTTTCCTTTTCTTTACCATTTTGATAGTCTTATTCTGACATTATCCTGTTTATTATATATTCTTATCTCCTCCTCCCATACCGGGTTAATTGTAAAAATGGCCTATGATTACTTATATACAGTCTTGGGACTTGGAGGAACAATACAATTAAAAGTGGATACTATGCATTCTATGTATATTTCTATGTATAGTCCCTTCTCTTTCTTTAATGGATTTCTATTGTACATTTCCTATATACATAAAATGAATGGTGTGATGGTGGTTAAATTAGCTAACTGTATTTCACAACTGGTATGTTACACATTAGTTGGGTAAAGCAGTTTGGAATATTGATGGAGCTACTGTTGGCCAAAGCCATGAGCCATGTGCCTAGGTAGATGTTTCAATATAAAACCAATATTACTTTTCCACATGGACATTCATGAATATAGAAGATTATGACCTATTCTTAGATTCTTTTATCAGTCCGTTTATTATGGTAATTTATTATTACATAGACCCACTTACTTGAATGTTGCTATCATGGCAATTATTCACTACTAACAATGGCAATTTTACTAGGAATTTTAAAACCGAGAAGAAAATAAGTTGTCTATTTAATCTAGGCCAATAATTCCATCATATTAGAATGATACAAGCTAAAAGAAAGTGTTATGCTGGGGTGAAGAAAAAAAGTATGAAATTACTGTTTTACAGGTAAGATTTCTCTAAGAAAGTTTTTGTTTTTCCTTTAGTGTCTTTATATAATATAAATTAGATATCCCTCCTTAATAAATTCTTCATACCTGTAGGACAGTGAAACATTTTGTTATAAGGTCATCTACTGCACACATAAGAATCCAGAATCTAATATAAGATCTATACATCAAAACAGTGATACATATTTTAGTAGAATTGTAAAGTAGTCTTTACTATGCCCCATTTTTGGTAATATAAATGACAATTAAGCTATATTAAAGATCATTTATTGCTTCTCAAAAAAAATAGTAATGCAATTGATATTGGCTTGAAGTACTGTACACTTATTCTATGAAAATGTATCACTTTATAAAATACTCCTTTGAAAGGAATTGCGAACTACTTAAAAAGATGTATGGAAAATAAATATGCAATGATCAAAAATATACAAGGCATCTGGTATAATAGAGTGTTGATATTATTGTTGAATCCAGCTTAGCATGGGAAATGAGACATACAGTATATTCATATAATTATGATCTATCAGAACAAGTACAGTAATTACCAGTTAGGTTTCGGTAATGAAAAGTTCAATTGTGCAAATAAATACAGCACATCAAGGAGTACGACTCTCTTTCACAAAGCTATGTCACTTGACGAAACATACGTTGGCAATGCCCTACATAGATAATACGTGATATATAAACCGGTTGAGGCAAACAAGCTTGATAAACATATATGCAAATAATTATCAATGCTAAAATAGGCTCAGAGTTAGTTGTGGGGCAGACACTTTTGCTGACGCCTTCCAGTGAGGAGGTACCCTCTCTGGGGTCATTATGCCAGTTCCTCTCTCTAGCAAGAACAAACATATAGAGAGCCCTGATGTTGTCAGTTTATCTTGGTTACTTCAACCTAAGTACATTTTAACTTTATATCTGTTTCTATATTTTTTAGCCTAGTATCTTTATGTATAATTTGTAGAAAATAAAGATATTTTATTAATGTTCATCCACAATACTATCTGAATATCTAGTTAAAACATTTATTTAAAACAAAATTGCCTAAAGGACCACAATTTCTATTTCTTATAGTTTTACAATACAGAAGAGAGCTATTCTCACCATATGCAGCAATACTTTTTTTTTAGCTAGTTAAAGATCTCTGACAAGTTTGGCACTTCCCTAGATTCTTGGTAGTTGTTCTATAAAGGGCATCCATTCTGAAAAGGCCTTACATTCCATTTGATTATGCTTCCTAACGCCTGCAGCAATTCCCTCTGATATCTCCTATCTCACTTCCTCACTAACCTCCCGAAAGCAAGTCAGACGTCTTTTCACTGCAAAGGTGCTGCTCTACCATTACTTTTTAATGATTTCTTTAAAAGTAATGACAATATGTCCTCAATGAGAGCCTTATACCTCTTAAAATCACTTTTATTATTTAGGATTTGCTGGCGGTTGTTCTAGTGATCTGGTGTCTGATAGGAACCACTCTGCTTTTGGGATCCATCCCAAAAAGTAGAGTTTTCATGTTTTAAATATGTTTACAACTCTGACAAACTAAATATATTTGTGCCTTCTAGATTTACTTTTTAATTGATTATTGCACAGCGAAAAAAATATATACAGTAGACTCTCAGTTAACCGGAACTCAAGCAGCCAGAATACTGTACTTTAAGTAAAAATTAAATTTTCAGGGCTCAACAAATGACAGGAGCCAGGTTGTCATGCCACAAAATGCTTACAGGCACCTAGATGTCATCCACTGTACGTCTCTCAATTCAGTTTTACGTGGAATCAGACAGGCATGAGTGACTGAGCCCAGGGCAGGGTTGGCGTTTCATTCCCGGGGTTCAGAACCGCACCCTCGAGCCAAATGTACCTGTGTGTAAGTGAGGAGTGAAAGCTGCTGCTGCTAGAACAACCCTTACTGACAGAGTAGAGCATCCTATATGCAGCTAATTTAGGCCTCTTTTAATAGTAACTCTCAAGCAACCTGAAACCACATTTATCCGACATCTACCAATCCCCATAGAGTGACTCAGCATTAGAGTCTTCTCCTAATAGTGTCAAAATATTTGAGGTTTAGCCTCATGATCAAACCTTCCAGTGAACATACATACATACGTGCAATTTTTCTACAGTGGTCTTTTAACTTAAGCCATGCTAATCCATATATTTGTTGTACGTACACTAGACTATTCATTTTATTACCTCAGGGACATTTCTATCACAAATTTTAGCAATCAGGTATGTGCCAAGACCTATTCATTTAAGTTCAGCATTGCTGACCTGGCTGTGGCTAAATATCTCATAAATTTACGGCTGCCATTATTTGAGTTGTGCAGTTTGATAGCATTGCAGTAGGCTGGATTCAGAGTTTTGTATTATTGTGCTCCACTTGAGCTGTTTGGAATATTACTTTGAGAATTGGAAAGGCTCTGGGGTGCTAAAACTGATTATGAGATTTTTTTTTTTTTTTTTTTTTTGCTAGACAAGATGAGCACGTCAATTTGAAACATAAGGCAGAGATGAGAATTGGCTGCAGACAGGTTTCAATCACAGATTCATGTCTCACCTGCTTTTTTATTTGCATTGCAATGAAAATTATTAAAATCATTTTTCAGTGTGAAGGTACATATATTAAAGTTAAGTTGGTGATAGCACATTGCAGCAGTATCAGTGAGAAGAATATGTACAAAATTATGCCTTTGATATATGTAATCCAGATAAAAAATTTAAATACTATAATTTCTCTGTTAGAATACTAAGAGAAATAGTTGAACAGGACCAATGTAGTTTAGGAAAAACATCACATGTGTGAGAGAAATGCAACAGACTAACAGCATTAGAAGCTGTATAATTAATGTGCATACAATCATTCATCAAGAAAATCTTCTTTTTTTAGGAATGCAGAATGTGGTTGCTTTTTTTTAAAAAAAAGCAAAGAAATAAACATAGCATTTATATGTTTAGCTTTTTCCAAATGTAATTCGTCACAATAGTATATATTAAATATATGAGGATAGTGGATCTTTTCCTGCAAAAGGTATGGGGGTTTCATACAGGACTTTATTTATATCTTTCGATACTGCATTTGACCCTGCACATCTTAGATAAAGACAATTACTGTGCTCATTACAGCAAGGGCAAGAAAATGTTACAGAGAGAGACGCAAACAGGTCAGTATTTCAGATCAGTCAATCACTGTCAGTCTTTCTGACAAAATCATCAAATACTGGCCTGTGTGGGGCTATCCAGAACCAATTTTGCGTACCCCTATTCTAAGACATACTCAGATATTTAACTTTAGCTGAAAAAAAGTCAAAAAAATATCTTAAAGACTGTACACTTCCTGCTGTGCCAATTTATTTGGCGTTAAGAAAACCTGTTAATGCTGGGTTAACAACTTGCTCATTTCCGTATAACTGCAACTACCAGGTGTCATGAGATTTTGGATGAGGTAAATAGCACATATTTTGCAGACAGAGTATATTAAATTATGTCTTCCTGACATTTGGTTTTCATTCTGTGCCAAAACTCCCTTCCAAGTGGCGAGATGGTGTGAAGCTGACTGGTTAACAGGTTATGCAAAGTATAAAATGAGAACTCCGCTTACACTTAACACAACCACAAGCAGATCTTATATATGATATATGCCTAGAAATAGTCTTATACAGTGCCCAAACCGTGCAGAATCACATGCAATTATGTGATTTCTCCAAATTAGTCCACGCCATTATTTTAATTTCTTGACATATTATCAAGACATTAATTTCTATGGAAATATATATATATTTTTGGTATATACAGTGCCTTGCAAAAGTATTCACCCCCTTTAACTTTTTACCTATTTTGTTACATTACAGCCTTAAGTTCAATGATCTAAATATTATGTGATGGAACAGAACAGATAAAAAAGTTGGTGAAGTGAAATGAGAAAAATATATACATAAAACTATTTTTTATAAATAGAAAACAGAAAATTGGCATGTGCATATGTATTCACCCCCTTTGTTATGAAGCCCAGAAAAAGCTCTGGTGCGACCAATTACCTTCAGAAGTCACATAATTAGTTAAATGATATCCACCTGTGTGCAATCTAAGTGTCACATGATCTGTCATTACATATACACACCGTTTTGAAAGACCCCAGAGGCTGCAACATCTAAGCAAGAGGCACCACTAACCAAACACTGCCATGAGGACCAAGGAACTCTCCAAACAAGTAGTAAGAGACAATGTTGTTGAGAAGTACAAATCAGGGTTAGGTTATACAAAAAATACAAATCTTTGATGATCCCCAGGAGCACCATCAAATCTATCATAACCAAATGGAAAGAACATGGCACAACAGCAAACCTGCCAAGAGACGACCGCCCACCAAATCTCACGGACTGGCCAAGGCATTAATCAGAGAGGTAGCACAGAGACCTAAGGTAACCCTGGAGGAGCCGCAGCGTTCCACAGCAGAGACTGGAGTATCTGTACATAGGACGACAATAAGCAGTACTCTCCAGAGAGTTGGGCTTTATGGCAGAGTGGCCAGAAGAAAGCCATTACTTTCAGCAAAAAACAAAATGGCACGTCTTGAGTTTGCAAAAAGGCATGTGGGAGACTCCCAAAATGTATGGAGGAAGGTGCTCTGGTCTGATGAGACTAAAATGTAACTTTTCGGCCATCAAAGAAAACGCTATGCCTGGCGCAAACCCAACACATCATATCACCCAAAGAACACCATCCCCACAGAGAAACATGGTGGTGGCAGCATCATGCTGTGGGGATGTTTTTCAGCAGCCGGGACTGGGAAACTGGTCAGAGTTAAGGGAAAGATGGATGGTGCTTAATACAGGGATATTCTTGAGCAAAACCTATACCACTCTGTGTGTGATTTGAGGCCAATGACTCCAAACACACTGCTAAAGCAACACTTGAGTGGTTTAAGGGGAAACATGTAAATGTGTTAGAATGGCCTAGTCAAAGCCCAGACCTCAATCAAATAGAAAATCTGTGGTCAGATCTAAAAAAATGCTGTTTCCAAGCGCAATCCATCCAACTTGAAGGAGCTGGAGCAGTTTTGCATGGTGGAATGGGCAAAAATCCTAGTGGTAAGATGAGGCAAGCTCATAGAGACTTATCCAAAGCAACTTGGAGCTGTGATTGCCTCAAAAGGTGGCTCTACTAAGTATTGTCTTTAGGGGGATGAATAGTTATGCACATTGACTTTTTATGTTATTTTGTCCTATTTGTTGTTTGCTTCACAATAATAATAAAAAAAAAAAACATCTTCAAAGTTGTGGGCATGCTCTGAAAATGAATTGATGCAAATCCTCAAACAAAACAATGTTAATTCCAGGTTGTAAGGCAACAAAACATGAAAAATGCCAAGGGGGGTGAATACTTTTGCAAGGCACTGTAGAGATGCCATTTAGTTCTTTTCGATTCCTTGTAACCCTGCAGTGGATTTCAATAGTCTTGAGAAGGTGAGACACTGTATCACAGCATGTGAATAATTTGCATTATTGTGAACGTAGAGAGTGGATTTTTACATTAATTTCCAAGGTTTTTTTTTTCTCACTATTGATGTCATCCTCCTAATCACTATAAATATCTATATTGTTCATTTTGTGCTTATTATTAAGGATGGCTGTATTAGGTTTCCATTAGCTTCAGATATCACAGGCTAAATTCAGTATGTCATTTTTAGTTTAGGAATCTTTTTAATAACAATTTGTATTATTTTTTAACTAATTGAATAGAAAATTGAACTAGGAATATTCTAGAAAACAATTTTTTTCCAATCAATTTTATTGATAGTAGAGACTTAACATGGTATACATATCTAGATTATGTTAGATAAATTAAATTCTTAGAAGTTTTACAGTACAATCATATTATATGAAAGTCTCAAGCATTTTAGCGTTGTACATCATCGGTTAGAAAATAGAAGTGCTAGTTTGTGTCTTTTTCCTCTTGAGGTTTATTATGTCTCTCCCAAATTTTTTCCTTTTTTCCTTTTCCTTTCTTCGTTTTCAGAATGCAAACTTAAAGAAAGATTTGTTAAATTTGGAATAATTGTTTACAAGCTGTTAGAAGTACATTATAAACATTTGGGTGAAGTCTCCACAGGCCATGCCCATATCCTAGGCCGACGCCAGTCCATCCCCAATCTCTAGAGATATTTGGTAACAATAATTTGTATTAATTCCATGAGATACTATAGGGAGATTTTAACCAGGGATCCCAAGTTTTTTAAACAATGGGAATATAATCTGCTAAGAGATGGATGAGGCTCTCATTTATTAGAATATAGTTTAATTTATTTTTAATTGTTTCTAAATTAAGCATTTCAGACTTCCATTTACTGGCTATATGGCTTTTAGCAGCTAGTATCAGAAATTGTAGCGTTTTTTTTTGTGAGGCAGACAAGGCTAGAGAAGATATTCCCAAGAGGCAGGTATCAATATTTGGCTTAAGTTGAACTTCAAATATTTCTGACATTTGGCAACATAAAATGTTGCCAAATGTATTGGACTTTTGGACTTTCCGACCAGATATGGATAATGGAACCTACTACAGAGCAACCCCAAAACAATTGGGGTTTTCCGATGACTTCCATTTAGAAAATCGCTCTGGAGTGATATAAACTCTTTAATAGAGGTCTCTAAAATACTGCAATTGAGAGAGCCTTGTGATAAATTAGTCCAGGATTATTTACATTTTTCCTTTTCCCATTGTTGAGCTAAATCTGTCTCCCATTCGTTATGTATTTATCTTTGTGGGTTTCCGAAGGTGAATTAAAGTGTCGTTTAATGAGCCTAGGATGTCTCGGGTTAGTGGAGCCTCTTTATAGATACGTGTGAACCAATTCACCTTTGGGCTTCCATAAGTTCTTGTTATAGTAGTAACAAAGTGTTTTAAGTGACGGTAGAATGTTCTGGAAGGGGAAGACCATAATTGTCTCGTAATTGTTCATATGTAAGTATTAGGTCATCGATAAACCAAGATCCAAATTTATCCAGGCCTTTAGATCGCCACCAGAGAATCTTTATTAAACCCTTTGAGGAATTGTTGATGGGGAAATATTGGTGTCAGGGGGGAGAATTTAGGAAATACCTGAAACTTTGCTTTGTATAGCATGATAATGAAAGTTTGAGGAATGGTTTTAAGAGATTTCGTATCCTAGTAAGAGGTTTTGGTATTCAGACAGTTTTGGCCCAGTAATAAGGAAACACTTTAATAGAGAAATACTGATATTAAAGGCAAATAATGTATTATTCCAATTTATGGGTGTTTGAGTTTTCTCTTTATTACACTTTTGAGTATGCAGATTTTTTAAATATACACTGACCCTTCTACCAAGGCCATAGTGGTGCCCCTCAAAGGAGTGGTGCCCATCAAAGTTCCACTGTAATTTAGGAAGAATATCACATGTTTGGGGTGTATGTAACGAGCTAGCAACATAACTAGCTGCATAAACCAGGAGCGTAAAAGCATTTTAGATAAAATATAGTTAGCTGGCTCTGCTTGTGTCATGGGGAATATTGTATTTGTTTGTATCTTGAGGGAGAGGGTTATTCTAAAGGTGCTTGTTCTTCTATTGAGTTCTGTTGTCAAGTGCCTGTTTCTCAATAGAACTTAATAGAAATGTTATCCAAATCCACTGTTCCTCCTATTCTTTCTAGGTATCTAATCCTGATGTCTGGTCATATTATACAAAGTTATAATTATCATATGATCCAGAACATGTTTACATTATCCACAATGGCTGGATAATGTCTGTAATTTTAAGGTTTACCTGGTTAATGCTAACATAATTCTGCAAATGTTTAACAATATCCATATAAAGTGTGGATAAAATCATAAAAATTAGATATCCCTTTAGATTGTAAGTTTGCAAATTTTCAATCATGTATTGGTGCTTTTGAAACAAGCACCATGTACATTTGATTTTATTCTCAAAAACAGGCCCCTCCATTCTTTGTAATATGTTAACTTTGTTTTTGCCATGTACTTAACCCTTGTATATTGCTACAGAATATGTTGGCTCGTTACAAATAAAGATAATAATAATTTTGGAGGCGTTGTGGATAACATTGACATTATCCAATCTGTAACCTTGCCCTACATTTTTACTTGCAAGGTGTGAATTATATATCAATGTTCATGTCTTCCTCTTATTTCATGACAATACTATATCTTAGCTCTCTACATCTCAAAGGCAAAATAATGACCAACAACAAGCCCAATGAAACAATTGGAAGTGGAGAAATGCTGAATTTTTCTGACTTGTAAATTTCATAAGGATTTCAAAGGACATTTTTTTCAATACCAGAATAGTCTGTACTGCGAAGTAACTAGAAGTGTACTACCTAATTTAACTTCCTAAGAACCACAATTATGTTTATGGGAACATTAAACCTACTTAAATGTTAAATGTTGCCACAATCTTATCAGTTTAATGGAGTTGACATATCAAATTGTACTTTGAACTTATGGGTTTATGAGTAAGATATCATTTTGGACTAAACTTAATGTTTAACCTAGATTTTACTTAGATCTATAAAGTTGTTACATTTTGGTATCATAAAAAGCAAGTTCCCAATATTATATCCTGTCAATATTTACTTGTTCTGGTATGTCATCATATACAGACGTGTCTCTATTTGATCTTTTTACTGGTGCTGTAACTTAGGCTGTTCACCACATTTGCCACTGAATGTAATGGGCATTTTGTTTAAAACTGAGGATAAACTTTTCCACTGCAATATAATATTGTCTAAAAGTTCCCAACCTTTTTATTTCCAAGTAATATCGCTGAGAGTTTTGACAGACCATGAATTGTTGTTCCATGCATTATTGGACTATTTATTGGTAAAGCTATATATATATATATATATTTAATGTAACTCTAAATTATATGAGAATGACTTAGTATATTAGTAGTAGGGCTATATTATGTACTTCTTTTCAAATATGCTATATTAAACCTCACAGTTTGTAGGTGCTATTTACTTTACAAATGTACATATCACAAGGTATTAATAAACAATCCTATCTATAAATGTACTGTATATGTTAAAATAAATTATATTATTTACAATACTGACCAATCTATATAATATTTTTCTGATTCATCTACTGATTTATCTACTCTGAGTACGTTTATTATGGTCAGTGGCATACTGAACGGATATGTCATTTTTAAAATGATCAAATTATTTTTCAAATAAAAAGATTGTTCACCTGTGAGTATATTTTGAACCATATTCTATACTACATGGTAGTGACTTGTCACCTTGTCCCCTATAATTGTATTTCAGCTCTTTGTATTAGTTGAATACAAGTTAAGCTGTATGTATATATGTGCATCTTCTCCTGACTAGTGGAGATTATTATAAATATACATTTGTGGAGACCTTTGTTCTATCAATGTGTCTCTGTATTAGTGGTGTGTGTTGTACTGGTACTTCAATCCTAGGGTACCTTTTCGTTCTTTATCAATATCCAATGCAGATTCCACTTTTGTATGTTTATATGAGAGTGTTTCTTTTGTTATTTATGAATATTTTCATAGTTGTTATGCTTAGCGGGTGGCGTATTGACCCACAGAAATGTATCTGCCAATTGTAACATTTCCCTGCTGTGCCCATTCAGCCAGTGTGGAGCTTTGGGCCTTATTACATGAAGCTGTCGAGTTAATATTCATGTAATAAGTCTGTGTATTTACCTGTTTTTCTGAGTAAACAACAATTCACACACTATCGCTATAATGCCACAATATTAAGTCACAATATTGGCAATTCTTAATTTTATCTGGCATACAAATATAAAATAGGATCCAATCGAAATATTATGCAGACAAATTAAAATAGTCATTTTTTTGCTTTCAGTTGTTTTTATTTGAGTACCTTAAACAGACTCTGCCAGCCCAAACACTTACCTAAATTATTCTTAACGAGCAAAAAGGACTGATTACATGTTGGGCTGGCCATTGTTTTTCTGAATCTTGGGATATCCAGCATTGCTTGCGCTACATTATTATTCAAATAATCGTTATCCAAACACTAATTTGCTGTTTTAATGTGCTAATTAGTAACATAGGGCCTCTTTAAATTTGAGATTCATAACTCACAATTTTTTATTTTTTTTTCAACTGAGGGAGTTTATTTCAGTATTGTTACACATATATTCAATTGCTTTCACTCGTAATATAAAGTATCTCACTCAAAATATGTAAATCTATGTCTTGTCAGTAAAATGTGAGGTGTAGATTTACTAGTTTACTCGTAAAATTATACCAGATCCGGCATTTTACTTAGATACTTAATGAGACACAGCCATAGGAACCAAAAGTCAACACAAACGTCATGATATTTTATATAGAAAAATGAGTAAGAAGCAACACCCAAGTAAGCATTTGGGAGTAAATAAGTAATGTCCAGCTATTTGATAGACAATGCGTTTGAGTATCTATTTTAGTCCATGTGGGTTTCCTGATATGTATTAACCTCTTGAGTACTGGGTTCTATGTGACCCTGAATAAAGTATGACACAAACATAATAGTAACATTTTTATATTTTTCATTGCACATTTGTGCCTATGTGGCTGTTAAGCATTAAAATGTAATCTACATACTTTTGTATGTTTTTTTTAGTAAAGTACTGTCTCAGGTCTCCTGCTCTTCAGTGCACATAAATGTATTCCCTTATTTTTTTAGTTACAAGTCATAGATATTTTGCGAGTGATCAATATATTTACAATTGAATGGCGGCTTAGTGAAAATGTCTAAAAAAAAGTGACTTATAATATTACGGATGAGAAAATCAATGGGAAAGCTTGCTGTTATTTGGGAATCTGGCTTGTTCTTGGGCAGTATGAGTAGCTCATTCGTAATCATGAAAAAATGGTCAATTGAAGTGATAGGTAATGTTACTGATCACCTTTTAGTGGTGTAACTATACAAAATACGGAATTGAATAGGGCCCTTAGTCTACTTGTTTGTTTCTGCCGTTGCATAAAAAATGTTCCCCCATAGTAACATTCTCCCCATTTTTATGAAGAACTCCAGGCTACAAATTGGCATATCAAGTTGCACATCCGCATGAAGGAGCCACACAACGCTGAACTTCTCAGCACTGATTTAATCCGGAGAAAAATGTCTAGTACAATGGATCAATGGTATTGAATTGTTTAAGATGTCTTGTGATGTTTTGCTTTTTTAAAGCAAAGTATAAGAGACTTTTTTAAAAGCTAGTACATTTGAAAGTACGGTGATCTGTCTTGACCTCTGAGCTGAGTTGCAAGCGACACTTGTTTGTAATTGCATTTAGCTTTTTCTATGCCACAGAAACAAATATATTCACCCTGCGAACTTTGAGCTTTGAGCTGTAACTAACAGTTTCTGAAAATGAGACAGCAGGAGCTAAGTCCCTCTTCACTAAAACTAATCTACTTTAGCATTTAGAATTGAAAGGAACTTTCTTAAATTCTGACTACTGGAGAGAAGCGATACAATTTAACAAACTGATGAACAGGGTACATACTAATCAAAATTGCCTGGAAAAAAATGACTCCTGTCTTGAGGAGGAATGGAGACATAATAGATATTATGGAAAAAAAAAAGTTTTTGATGCCCTGGATATTCTACATTTAATTTCAAAGCTTCAAAAGAGTATAGTATGTTATACGGTAGCAGAACTGTTTAATTAAAATAAGATTGGTGGAAGACCCAGGTTACTAAAGCATGATCACTTGCAGTGCTGGATGGATTTTTTTTGGTGCATTGCAGGCTTCTTAAAGAGACATGAGATGAATATATAATATATATATATAATATATATATATATATATATATATATATATATATATATATATATATATATTTATATATATATATATATGTTCAATGGTAGCCCAGTAGTGAGGATTTAGTGCCTTCACTGCTGCGACCTGGCTTTGATTCCAGCCAAGGAACCAAGAGGTCACACTACCCTGAAGCCATGCAGGGTTGGGCTTGGCCAGTACTTGGATGGGAGACCACCTGGGAATACCTGGGAAGATCTGGCAACCCATTTCATTATCTCTGCCATGAATACCAACTGGATCAGCATGGTGTGTTAAAAAAAACAAGTGGATCAGCATGACCATGAGGTCATGGAGAGTAGGATCAATATCTTGTTATGGTGAAGGGGCTTGTGCACTTAAATGAAGCTGTGAGCTAAACCATGTAGGCCAGGGCAGAACTACTGCCAATACACCAAGGCCCTGCTCTGGAAGGGGGGGCCCACCAGCCTGGCCCCTCCTGCTTTTTTTAATTATCCACCCCGGCCCCCATTACCTAGTTTCTACTGGCCCCCACCACCCCTCCACCCTGGCCACTACCATCCCTCCATCTTGGTCCCTACCACCCCTCCACACTGGCCCCCACCTTCCTTGCCCCCTCCACCCTTCCCCCCCACCATCCCTCCACCCTGGCTCAACCACCCAGCCCCTACTGCCCCCCCCCCCCCCATTGTGCTCACCAGCTCCTGATCTTGCCTCCCCTGCTGACGCCCGGTCTCCACAGCAAGAAGGAATTCCCTCCTGCTTTAGAGACCTGATGCGCCGACAGGGCAGGCAAAATCAGGAGCTGGTGAGGCCACTTGATTATATGGGCCACTCAACTGTCATATTTATTGTATGATACCTTTATAAAGCAGATAATGGTTAAGAAAATGTAGATAGTTTGAAAAATGCATGTTTAATTGTTATATTTAGTTTAGATATCTGGGGAAAATAACTCTATTCAGTTCCATTGAAAGACTGCCACTGTGAATAGCCACTATACAATAAGACTAAATAAAAAATACAGTCACTATAGGTTTTCTCACCTATCAGGCTCCAGGCAAGCTAGTAATTCAATTGAAATTTCCAGTGACCCAGTCTGCTAAAACTAAGACTTCATCTAAAATGTTTTCTTTATGTTTATAAATACTAATGTAGTTACAGAAAACTTTTATTACATATATAACTAACTGGAGTAGACCCTGTCTCTATTCTCATTGTTGATATGTAAGATAAAGTAGAGGGTAGAGGTGTTGATAATAAATTCCAGATAAAATCTGCATAGAAGATGAGAGCAATAGTTCTAAAGCACTGAGATAATTAGGAAGTATGATGAAAATACTAATACAATCCGCTGATAAGGTGGAAATACAGTAATTGTCTCTATTGAACAATATACAATTGCTCAAAGCACCAATTATCAGATAAAGACGTTCACTGTTTTTCATTAAATGATGAACAAGAAATCCTGAGATACACAGCAAATCTGTATAGAGCCTTAACAGAGTAAAGCTTCACAGCACAAATATAACCAACATTGCATCTGCTTAGCATTATTGCCGATCAGAGGAGATCTAAAAAGGTTGAACTTGATGGATTCAAATTACTATGGGCCTCATTCTATTATCGGCCGTAAATCGGCCGTAAGGCTGCGATTCCTTGCGGGGGTACAGTTAACTCGCGATTCTATTATACGGCCCCGCAAGGATCTCCTCTTACGGCCGGCCGCATATCTTGGAACCGGCCGTAATCTGTGAAATATAAAAACCCAAAAATAAATTCAAGCCTGCACTGTACAGCTCTGTAAATGCTAGGGATCATATTGGGGGACATGAGGATTAAAAGGAACCCCCTCTCAAGCTTGCACATCTGCCCAAACCCGAGTTCAAATTAACTGTTTATTTTCCGGCTGCGGCGTGGGCGGGTCTGAGGTGCTCCAAGCCCTATGGACTTTTTACATGGATATTTTACGGATATTAAAAAACAAATATTTTACGGATTTGAGTATAGGGTAATTATGTGCTATTTTTGCTAACACCGAATATCACTTTATAGACTCTGCAAAGTGCAGGATGGCTTTATTTGGGCTATTTTATGTGCTTAATTGGTGCTAGCGGGACCTCTTTCCTGCAAGTAAGCTGCGGCTCGCTTTTAGCCTTGCAGAGAGGGTTCCCGGAGCAATTGAATTGCAAATAGGAATTTCTTACGGCCGATTTCCTTGCGGCCGTTTAAGATCAAAGGATTTCCTCCGGCGCGAGCGGCTGCAAGAGATAGCAAGGCACCGGCCGCAAGCCTGCCGGAATCCCCGGCCGGAGGGGAATAGAATAGCCGAATAGCTTGCGGCCGGTCCTTGCGGCCCCGCAACGGCTGCGGCCGCTAATAGAATGAGG